>JARHVA010002830.1:0-445000 GCA_037957365.1 Torreya grandis
CCAAATCTTTAGAAGCCCAACCATCCACATCTGAACCTAAACCCTCACAAACATCCACCATACCAACACCGATTAAATCCCTCGGTGTTCGCCCCATATCTAACCTCACTCACCCATAAGTGAAGGTAGACTTGAACCTTGCCTCACACAATAGTAGTCCTCGCACTAAACCAAAGAAGGCTAATAAACCATGTCAAAGAACTCCTCCTCCACCATCATCATTGCCCTCAATTTTGGGTCCACATCCCTCTACCTCAATAGGAGTACTCCCTACTCCAACACCTAACAAAAATAAATCACCTCCATTACTACCAACACCTAACAAAAACATACCTCCTTCAAAATATCCAACACCTCCTACCATGAAAGAGTCATCTACGCGTCTGGACACACCACCAAACAAAAGGATGGTACGAAACACTCCTCAACAACATCTAAACAGAAATTGTCAACTTATCTGCAACACAATGTGCAGACCCATTAGCAGGTTCTTATACCTTGTTGTTACGCCAATTGTTACAATCCTCTAACATCACTCTTTCGCCTATTAAGCCATACCAACCTCTCAAACCAAAACCATCTTGGTTCAATGACACTAAAATTTGTGCGTATCATTGCACATCTGGGCATGACACTAAGCATTGTTGCGCTCTTAAGGTTGTCATCCATCAACACTTGATAAAGGGCACTCTTCTCATTAAGGACCCCTTCAATAAATCTCCAACACCGTCTCATGTCTCCAACCCTTTTCACTGTCACACTCATCAACTCTCAGATCAAAACCATCTTGGTTTGATGACACTAAATTTTGTGCATATCATCACACTCCTGGACATGACACTAAGCATTGTTGTGCTCTTAAAGTGGTCATTCATCAACACTTCAAAAAGGACACCCATTTCATTAAGGATCCTCTTGACCACCCTTTCAACAAACCATCGACACCATCTTAGGCCTCTTAAGCACCTTCACCTAAATCAAAATCCCATCATCAGACTGTGGTTTCTCTACCACCTTCGCCCCCTTTATTCAAAATCAACACCATCAATGTGGCCAACAAGTCACAAACCATGCAGGATAAAGGGAAAGAGAAGGTTTCTCTCCCCCAAATGTATCCATTCGTCAAGCCTCCTCAACCACTAAAATCCAAGATTTCAATATTGTGCACATCCCATCCAACATCTTTGAATCCACTTCATGACCCCATGGTGAAACAACTTCACCAAACACCTATGAAGACATCTTTGTATGACCTCATTCAAAGCTCTCCAAAACATCACCAAGCTTTAATCAAAGCTTTACAGGTAGTGGAGATCCAACCTGAAGACCCCCAACCACTATCTTCTTTAATCAAAACATTACCAACCATTGCCTCCATCACCATCCCTAATTCTGAGATTCCAAACTCCAACTTGGAAGATCAGGATCTCACCCTCTTAAACTAAGCCTATCAAGTAAAAGCTTTGCAGGATTCATCCTCGCATCACACTCCTTGACAAAGAAGAGCTTCATCATCTTCTCTCCATCTCATTTATCCAACCCACTGATTACCGACAATGGGTGTCAAACATCATCCCTGTCACAAAAGCAACTGGGGGAATTCAACTTTATACTAGCTATCACGACCTCAACCAAACATTAACCAACCAAGCATCAACCAAATACCAACCAACCAAGCATTGACCAAACATCAACCAACCAAGCATCAACCAACTTCTTAATCACCTCCAACATGTGACCAATATGGAAAAAAGCAAAGGGGGCAAGTTTGCTCCTAATTGACTCAGACCTTATATCATAACGCACAAGTATGGATCAAGGACTTATCATTTGTCTTCTCTTAAAGGCTGGCCAGAACCTAAGCCCCTTAATTCCTTGCATCTATGACCATTCTTCTGTTAGTCAAGTACTCATTCACTTGACATTAAACTTGAGCTCGTCACTTGAGCAACCCCCGTCATCATCATTCATATTCCTTTCAACCCTGTTTCCCTACAAACATTATTTAACCCTTTTTTCAAGCATGTATGCTTTGTTCTAATAAAATGGAAACCCTTAAACCTCTACAAGCTTGTCCATGACTAAAATTTCAGTCCAAAAAATACAAAACTGGGATACTCAAAGGTCATAAACTATAAATGTAGATTGCTCCTTCGAAGGATAGCTACATCATTACTATAATTAATAGACTGCTCCCTTGAAGGATAGCTATTCAAAGACATCAACATACAAATCAAAAATATAGACCACTCCCTCAAAGGATGGCTATGCCTAAAAATCTTGCTACAAACAGCATTCTCTTAGAAGCTTCCCGCATCAATCAGCTTCACATATGACCACAAAATAAAATGACATCCCCATGTAGACTTCCCGCATTGATCAGTCTACCAAAAAAAAAAGGTCATGGACTTGACTTATAGTCGTTCTCAGGGTCTCCTATAAAAAGGGGGAAATTTATCCCTACTAAAAGGGGTTACCCTATCCTAACATATCACATCACCTACTCAAGGGATTTTGAGCTCATTTTAATGTCAAAGTGATTCGATTACTTCTCTAACACAACCAATGGTCAACGACGTAATGCATGAACAGGGCTTTTGTTTCTAAAAAAACCCCTACTTATGCTATCATTATGGTCCTTATCAATGAAAGGGCAAAAATGCCTTTCACTTCCTACATACCTTTGTCACATACAACCAAATCCTTTTCTAAACCAAACCAAACCAACCAAACCTTTTTCAGACCACTAACATTATCATAGCCTATTCACACTAGTTTCTATGGAAACCAATACACATGGAAACTATCGACCACACAATTTATGCCAAGCATAAACCATTACTTTCTAAAGCATAAGCATACTCATTTCATTTTTAGCATACGTCCATCACTAATATGGACACTTGCTAGGGATGGAAAACCCTATCACCAATGTTACAGAATACACTATCACATAATATGGAAAAGGCTGTAACATCATCATACACTCATCATTTCAAGCATGTACCATCACACATATGGGAAATTCTAACAACCCTAACCTAACCAAACCAACCTATCAACTAGTCTAAACTACATTAGTCTGAGGCTCTTCAAATAGGGGCTATGTAGGTAGCACTCAGTTGATATGACATCTTCTGGGGTTAGCTCGACCACATCCGTTTGTTCATCTACTTGATGGACAAACCATTTAACTTTTAACAATGACTTAACCTAGTCAAAACCACATCCATAACTGACCCTCTTCCTCCCTTTTGGGGAGAACTACATTGGCCTGAGGCCCTTCAAATAGGGGCTATGTAGGCAGGCACTCAGTTGACACAGGGTCCTTTTGAGGTTAGCTCGGCCATTCCTTCATCCATCCATCTAATGGACTAACTATCTCTACCAACCCAAAATCATGACCAACAACCTTGGAGATCACGACTATCTCCCCAAACCATGACCACTTTTGAGACAACTATGCCTTGGTTGTTTTGATTGCATGTCTGCTACCTCATGAATAGATAGCAAAATTGTTCGCAACCCATATTATGACCCTCACACCTATTATCGGATCGTGAGCAAGTTGATCCCTAAAATGTGTGACATTTTCATGTTTTCTAAGAGCACTTCCTGAGCCCAGGATACTTGGAACATGATGACCATTAGAGCTACAGCTTTGATCATTTAACCCAATCAGCTACAACTAAATGCTGGGGACTAGTTATTTCAATTTTAGCACTCCTCGACCCTTGACTGTGACAATTTGACCTACCTATCACATGAAGTGGTATACACGTAATCTCAACTATTGTAGCGTTCACACTCAACTTTCACCATATCCATCCACTATCTACCAAATTGGCACCCGATATCAGGTTACCTTAACTCGAATCCCACTTCGAGGGGGAATACCTCATCCCTCATCTGGGGCAACCAACTACTATTTTTGTCTTACAGTTCACCAGAACAACCAATAGGACAAAAGTGACCTTATCCCATACCTAGGGCAACTTACTCTTATTTTTGTCTTGCAGTTTATCAAGAACAACCAACAAGACAAAAAGGGGCAAATGTAGACACCAAAATTGTGTCTACTCCTTGGTCGACTCCCCCTTCGTCCCCTTGGTATGCTTCTAAACATTTCTAACCCATACACTTATTAATTTAAAATAAATTACCTATTTTAAATTAATAACACCTCCCTTGACACCTCACCATGGACATATCACCCTTGACACCTCACCCATGACATCTCACCTCAGATTCCTTGCCCTTGGATACCCTCATTTATCACCCTATGACTAATCATTTCAACTCTCTCACTAATCCTCATGCCTATTAAACCTGCCTTCGACCGTTTAACCATGACCACTGAACTCGGCAGATAGAGGAATAGGCAAAAGGCTAAAAATAGCCTTTTTACCCATCTTCTAGCCACCGACGTTGGTTACCCATCGATCGACGCTGGTGGGATCACTGACGTCAGTTGCTTAAAACCAACTTGCAAGCCAAATAAAAAATGAATCACAGCCCTGAATGTAAATTCTCTTGCACCTAGAATTTAGCCTCTCTCTCTCTCTCTCTCTCTCTCTCTCTCTCTCTCTCTCTCTCTCTCTCTCTCTCTCTCTCTCTCTCTCTCTCTCTCTCTCTCTCTCTCTCTCTCTCTCTCTCTCTCAGATGCACACCAAACATCACAAGCTATAAGAACTCTACATCAGTCACTCCACCCCTGATTGAAACATTGCAAGAAGTCTTCTATATCAGCCACATTAGCAACAAGTCTTCTACACTCCTTCTTCAGCAATTAAGAGCTAATTATTCTTATTTTATTTCATTCCAGTAACTTAGAATGTATTTGTAATCAGTCTTTGTTTGTTAATTCTAAGTACTGTAGACCAGACCAAACTTGACTTTCTTCTCAGAGAGGTTGAGAGGCCTTCCTTATATCCTTACTCCTTTTGACAACTTGTCCTCTACCCCTTGACCCTCTTAAGACTCTATTGGCTTCCCTGCAATCTTGCACGGACCTCCAGACCCAGACAGACCTTCCAAACCCCTCTCTCAACTACAACCCTATCCAAAACTCACCCAAGGCCATTGCCCTAACTGACATCATCCATTTCCCCTACCGACGTTGGTAGCATAACCAATGTCGGCAAATTTACCAACTGACACCGGCAGAACCACCGACGTCGACGACTATGACAGACTGACAGTAGAATATAGGTATGCATTGTTTCTATTTCTCTTGCTTAGTCTTTCATTATTATCTTTATCCAACATTATTTTTATCAACAAGTGGACTGTCATCCCTTAAGGAATTCTTTGCGCTTCTGGGACCGAGCTTTGCTTGGTAGTCCACCTTATATCTATCTAACATTTTCTGTGTTTGAGTCTTATTCTATCTACAGGTGTCATCCTCCACAGCCAAAGAGGAGCTCCTTCAATCATCTAGATATAGTGCACAAACTTCATTTAGGTACATACAAACCCCTGACCATTTAATTTTAGTTTCTTATTTCTTTTGAATGTGAAAAGTGAAAAATAGTTAGAAACAACCAAGGCAAAACCTAGAGGGTGTACATATTAGTAGGCAGTTTTCAATAGTCAACTTCAAATAGATGATTCATAAAGCAAAATTAATCATTATTAAAATTATTTATATTAAAATTTATCTCTTTAAGTGTATAATTTTCCCCCAATATAATTTTTCCTAAAACCCCCTGTGTTGACCATACCAAGCAAGAACCTGCAAGTCACTTATTTATGCCAAGAAGGGTGAAAAATAAATAGAATTGTTTTGGGCATAAAATGGAACTTCTAGACCAATTAAAACATGTATATGAATTTAAGGAATGTGAAGAGACACTTTTCACCATTTTCCAAGTGTCACACTTCCTAAGGAGGTTATACAAGTGCCAAACTCTTCCATTTCTTTAAGAAAACTAACCTTTCCTCTGATGAACCTACCATATTTCAGTTATGTCAATTACCTAAGACTTCTAGGGGCACATGGGACATGACATCACATTTTGACATTTTCACATTTCCACCTAAGACTTCTAGGGACATGTGGGACATTACATCATGTTTTGACATTTGCACATGTCCCAAAAAACCCATACAAAGCATTAAATGTGTTATTTTGACTCCTCAAATGACCCAAAAATGATAAATGGACATAAAAAATAATTAACCAAAGCTAATATAACATTAGTTGACATAAATTAACCTATAATTCACCTCATTACAAGATATTTGACCCCCTAAATCACATTAAACTAAATTTTTTACCTAGGGGTGCCCCAGTTTCACTTAAAAGTCAAATTTGGTCAACAAATTGTTGACTCATAGGGGTAGTATGCCTGCTATACTAACTAGACCAGTAACCTTATCATCCCATTGGGATTATGGATTCATCTAGGGAATTTGAAAAATAAGAAAACCTTGACCATTGATAACAAACCTTTGACCAAGACAAGACACTAAAACTACCTCAACCACACGAAGCAAAAGACACACACAACAAAGAAAAAACACACAAGACACAAAAATACACTTTAAACACTTAGGGGAAAATAAAAACCACTATTATATATACATATTCATCTTGACCTTGTACACATACCTTATATTTTTTCCTATTCTTCATCTCATGGTCAATTTTCAACTTCTTTGTAGGCATGGTCTCAGATGGAATGATTTCTTGTTCCTTGAAAGATTGAGGAAAATTGAAATTTATCTTGACCTCTATATTCTGATGTGGATTTTATTCTTTATCACTTATGACATGTTGAGTAATGTCATTTTTCTCATCTATGACATCTTGGACAATGTCATCTTTCTTACCATCACTTGTAACCAGCCCTAAAGGAGTTGTCAACCCCTTGAGATATTAAAACTCTTTGTAAATGTCTTCAAACCTATGTCATAAGTCATCATATTCATTTTTATCATCATCATGAATGGAATAAACAAGAGATACTCCTTAAACTTATTCTTTATATTCTAAAATGACCTCTTCCAAGATTTCTTCTTCAACACAAGGAGTGTATACTTCATCATCATCCAAACAGAGATATTCAACACAAGAACTCACCTCTTCTTCATCACTTAGGACATCTTGAGATTTATAAAATTGCACCTCAGTTTTCACAATATGATCTTTTTTATCAATGGCTACAACATCTTCAAATTCCTTCCTAGTGATGTCAAGGCTAGGCATCTTGAAATCTGGTGACCTAGCCCAATAAGGCTGCCAAGGAGTTGCACTTTTTTCAAGTGAAAGTTCTAAATATTCCTCAACCACTTACTCCTCTTGAGGTTCCCACACCATAGGTCCATCAATTAAAATGGTTATGGGATGAGGACAAGATGAACTAGTTGGTGGGAGTGGAATATAGGGCTCAAAATTAGAGTGAGAATGAAAAGTAGGAGGATCTTTTGGCAACTCTTGAGGAAGGATAGGCAGACCTTGGGTTAAAACAACTTGAGTTTCTTCCTTCTACTTGACATTCACTTCATTCACATCTCCATGAACTTGTGAAATCTCTTGAGAAAGGTTATAAGGGGTGTGTTTAGGCATAGGATCTTCTTTTGGGTCTAAACCTTCCTTCTCACCTTGACTTAACAACCTCATTTTTTACTCTAATTCTCAAATTTGTTTAGCTAGTTTCTCTTGAAAAAGTTTTTCTTTGAGTTCATAAGAAACATCATGAGGATAAGGAGCGCATGAGGTCTGCCATGAAACACAATAAGCTTCTTGAGGAAGGGTGGGAAGGACTTGCAAAGGATGAACTCCATTCTCCACTTCACACTCTTGGACAATGCCTCTATCTTCTCTCTTTCCCTATGACTCTACTATCTTACTCAAACTTAAGATGTTAGGATTAGAGACCCTTTCTTGTGTAATGGTAGGAGGAGTTTATATAGTATCAATATTCTTCTCAACTTTACATTCTTTTTCAAGACTTTTCTCCTCTTTCTTTCCCCAAGATTCTACTATCCTATTCCAACTTAGGACTTTGGAATTATGAGTCTCTTTTTGATGTGGTGGGGATGTAATATGAGAGGGAAATGAGGGTTTGAAATCCACTTCCTTTTATTCCAACATTGATTGTTGAATATGCATATTTTCCAACTAAATTTGCCTATAAATATTGGCTTCAAACACAAGATTTCTTCTTTCAACTCTCTCCTCCAATTGTTTTGGAAAAGGATGACTCTGATGGGCTTGATTTGACTCGTGAGTAGGGGTCATGTATGGCTAGTATGAAACATGAGGAATTGGATATGAAGGCTAATATGTATGGCTAGGTGTTTTTCATGAACTTATAGCCTATTTTCTAAGGAAGATACTAAACCACTCACATCAAGCATCTCACTTGTAAGCCTTTGCCAATTGGTTCTCTCAATAGGTACCCACTCTCATTTGATCAACTCTAATGCTTCTCTCACCTTATGAATAAAATTATTAGGAAACTATATACCACATCCAATTTGAGTATCAAAATCTAACATATATCTCTCATATCCCAAGAGTGTCTTCTTGAAGGTGGAAATGGTTTGGCTTTAGGAGTGGCTAGGTTGACTAGGAGGAACAAAACATTGAGAAGATCGGTTATAGGATTGATATACATCATGCATGTGCTAAAAATAATCATATTAGAGTTGATGAAATTCATGTTAATGTTTATAAGAATCATTACAAGATTGACCAAGGACTTGTTCATATTAATAGAGAATGGTACAATCTTGAAATGTCTCCCCAGCCTGTAGAGAAAAAAACTCAACACCAAAGTCAACCATGAATTCTCATTGAAAACAAGAAAAGAAAATAAACATGTTACCATAAATATTCAAAGGATAACCTAGGCTACTTGACCAGATATATAACTTTAGATTCATAATTTATGCTTTGATAGATGCCTCCAAATGTTGATTATTGAGAGACAACACCAAAAATATCTCAATCTCTTAGAACAAGAATATCATCAGGCATGCCAAAAAAAATTGTCACTTGGATTTGCACCTTTTAAAGAGATGTAAATATCTCCTCATCCAAGTGGCACAATGGAATCACCTCTAGGCTTGTGGGTAGCTTAAGGAATGAGGTGAGTCTCTAGATAGGGATAGTTCCCTTGGTGTACCACTTAGGATTGAACCTAAAACTAAACTTGGGGGGTGAAAAGGAAGAAAGGTAACTAAAAAAAACTAATATAAGGGAGGTGATACACAAAATTCACTAATTAATTCCAACCATATGTATGCTATACTTGAAATCAAAAGACAAACTAAACATACACTCTCCAATCTATGTCTTCTTATATTAATGTTACATTATGGGGTTATGGATGAATGTGAAAAGCTACAATAACTAGAAAAGAGGACTTGATTGGAACTAATGAAGATCATAACTCACTTATACTTTGACATTTATTGTAACACATCACATGCCTTACAATAAGAAGCTTCAAATAGGTGAGAAAATGTGACAACTTGTTAAGGAGTCCATAGTCTTCACTAAGCAAATCCAACATTTAAGTAATAAACACTATGTAAAATCATGGAAGAGATAAAACTTAGTAATTTCATTGATAAAAATGTATAAAAATTAGTAGGGCTTCACCATACTCAAGTGGAGCATCCAATACAATCCCAAAATGGCTAACTCTTATGGAAGTTGAGAGAGAGAGAGAAGAAGAGAAGTCCAAGGGTCACAAAGACACTTGTAAAGATAATAAAATAATTTATACATGAATTATAATAATTTATGGGTTAAACCATGCCATATTAGGATCTCCAACTGTTTATCCAAGTCATAAGCCTCATGAAAGGTGGTAAGAAAATCCCTCAATTGGCTCAAAAAAACTACCTTCATGATTGAAGCTATTTAAACATCTTATAACTAATGAGGATCAGTAAAAATGATTTTAATGGATGGAAAGACTCTAAAACATTCCTCTTCATTTATTGGTTGCATTCCTAATCCTCTAGAAACCTTTGAAAGATAGCCATCATCATCTGTTGTCCAGAAAACTGCCCTTTCATGCACCCTACACTCTTGGCTTCCAAAATGCCTTAAAATTCACCTAAAAATACATGGGAGGAAATTAAATACACCTTTAAAAACCATAAATGGCCTTATAGGCATCATTCACACCTTAAAATGAGCTCATTCACACCTTAAAATCAGCTCATTTGATGTTTTTAATCTTCTTCACTAGCTTGCCCAATATGCCAGATTTAACTGGCTGAGTTAAAAGACTGGGTTATGGTACCTATAAGTTGATTTAGGTCATTAAATTAATATGGAGAGTTATCTTAAGTCTTAATATTTCACCCAAAGTTTTTTTCATGTTCGAAATCATCATGTAGCCTACACAGTACAAAACATGGTCAAAAATATCCTATTTCTACCATGTCCATACAGGTTTGTACATCCAAAAAGCATATGGAGCAGCATAAGGGAGTCCTTTCCATGGTAAAATAGGTTTCATTTTCATAATATGTCATTATTTTAGCTTTACAACTCCACTTTCACAAACTTGTCCTTTTAAGGGTTCAACAAGGGTTTTAGGCTTGTTTGCCCTCTTAAGCTTCGTTAATAAAATTTGGACATCCACATTGTCAATAATTTTCACTATTTTGGTGTTCAAAGACCTCACTAACTTCCCCTAATTCATTTTTCTCTAATATAGATCCTCCAAAAAGATATAAGTGTTGAAACCTCTCCTATCAAGCTCCTCTTTCTCATTTTACATGAGTATGAATGGGTTTTTTAATGGAAAATGTCTTTATTTAGTTTAATTTTCACTAAAATATATATAACACATCTATATCCATCCCATAAAAATTATTAAAATATCTATATATCTTCTCAAAATTTAGAAATGGATATGACCCAACCTTAGATG
Organism: Torreya grandis; assembly: GCA_037957365.1. Classification (NCBI taxonomy): domain Eukaryota; kingdom Viridiplantae; phylum Streptophyta; class Pinopsida; order Cupressales; family Taxaceae; genus Torreya; species Torreya grandis. The sequence continues at coordinate 10,902 of JARHVA010002830.1, forward strand.
CTAGGCCTAGACCTTGTTCAATAGGCTTGCCTACAACCTTTGCTCAAAATGACCTTCCTTGATGTATTCCTTGAATTAACATAGATTTATCATTTATATTATGGCCCCACAAACATTATTATATATGGTATACATCATATCAAGGACTAGAATCGAAGATGACTCTTCTATCTAGCATTAAGCTTCACTATTCCTCAGTCCTTACTACAACCCTTGTGGTCTAGAGAATTTTGTTGGATCCTCTACTTATGTGAGTTTTTTTCCATGATTTAATATATGTACCCCAACTTCCTCAATCTTATTTAAGGGTCTCTACACCTTCTACCTTCATCTTTTATTCTTATTTCCAAAGGTTGCAGGGTTTAAGCATGGGGAAAACGCCCTCTATTTGAGATAAAGCATAGGGCAATACCCATATTTTATAATATTATTTGAGTGGTTTAGAATCCTCCTCAAATAATATACATGTTTTATATCAATTCTTTTCCCTTGGTAATGTCCCTTGACCCCAAAACCTCCTTGATTTTTAAGGTAGACTTTGCATAGGTAGACTGTATGCAAGGGTTTCCATATAGACTATGAGTACATTTTTTGAGCCACTTCCTTGCTTGATATACCACTTGTGATAGTATCATGGGGATTTGTTACAATAATTAATATGTTTTTATCTCTTAAAACTCACTTTAACCTTCATGTCCTCACTCCACACCCTAAGTAGGACAAGGTTGGGTTCCCCTTTTGACTATGTTTCTTATTCCTTGGGGCATACCTATAGGTACATTTGTATCCTATTGGGTTTTGAACACATTCTTATATACTTCCTTTAAAAAATTTAATGTTAATTTATCAATTCCCTTCATGTTCATGTCATCTTCTCATCTATGACACCTTAAGACTGAGCTTGACATGGCTGATTGTGCTTCCTTTGGATAGACCCTTGTAGTTGTAAATGCTTATTTCAGGTTTATACATAGTGAATAAAAACCCTCTTAGAGTCTAAAGGTCTCATTTTATGTTTTTTAGATGCATTTTTAACCATCTTCATGTCATACCTATCTCAAGAGACTCAACCTCTTTACTCTCTACCCCTCTAACTGAGACACCCAATCTTTGACCCCTACCTATAGGTGTGAATGGCCTCTTGAGACTTGGATGTGATTTTTTTAAAAATATATTAAGCCCTTTTTATCCCAAAAATACATGTTTGAAATTTCACTCAACATGAGAATCCTGAAAACACCACTTGATCATCAATTTTTAGAACAGTAGTGAGACTTAGATATTCTACCTATACCTTACCTTGTTGTAGGTGTTTATTTCCAAAAATGAGTTTGGAAACGATGCTTGAGAAACTCTCTTTGAATCCAATGAGATAAATAGTTACACATATGACTTAGTATTCACCTATCTTGGAGTTTTAGAACACCAATTATGCATCAAGTTAATATCACTAGTGAGACCCTATTGTAGATTCCTATTTCTATAGTGTATAGACTGTTCCCACCCCCTTATGTGAAAATAGGGTCTTGAAATATCATCAATAGTTCCATGATGTTTGCCATTCATATAATTAGGTTTCATACTCAAACATTTGTTCAAAACATGTTTTAGGCCTTTTTCCTTTATGGTGACCTACAAGACTGTATCCTCTACCTTAAGCTTGGTTATAGGTTGTTCTTTACATGTTAAGGCTTGAACAATTATTAAAGACTCTTCTTATAACCTCCATCATCATTTACAAGGATTTTTACCCTTTGGTTCACCTTGTATAGAATTATCATCATTAGAAGTACTACCATCCTAATCACTGCCTAACTAAGACAGTCACTTCTAGTGGTTGTAGGTGTGCATCTAGGATTATAAGGGATTTATATGGGTTTATCCATCATGTTTACAGTTCATTTATATGATCAAGGTTTTGAAAAAAGTGATCTTCAGTTAGATTCATCACTCCACCTCTCTATACCACTCTACATGTCTCTTAAACACCCAAACTATTTATTTTGGCTGAGACACTTATCCTCTACCTATAGGTGCATATTTTCACAATGTACAGACTGCAAGTATGAAAAAGGAACCAAAAACATCTATCCTTTCTTCATGATTCTTCATTATGCCATGAATGTTCTCTTGAATCCTTGGAAACACTTTCATGGTTGGCATGGATTAATTTTTAACCTTTGGATTAATATTTTTCTTATAGCTCTTTCCATGTAGATTTCATTGTCTAAGTTTAGTTTTTTTAGAGGCACTTTCAGGACCCTAAAAAACCATTATCAATCCAATCTCTTGACCCCATTATTGGTCTAGTCCATATCCTTACCAAGGGATACAAGTTTTATCTATCTATATGCCTTTTAACCTCTTGTTAAACTTATTATAAGACATCACAACAAGCCTTTGGACCTTTATTTCCCTATTTTAGGAATATAGGGATTAAATTTTATCCTTTCTTGTTTGATCTAGGTTTTCATTTATATTTTCCCACATGATGTTTCAATTAGGCTTATCTTGATATTTTACACATTATATGGTTTGAAATATGATTTTAACATGCTTGAATATTTCATACCAGTACCTTCAAGGCTCTACCAATACCGCCTATAGGTGGATGCTTTCACACACAGGTATTGAATAAAAGAATTAGAAGTGTATATTACATTTTCCTTTCAAAAGGGTTTTTAATCCTATCTCAATTCCCTAAAACTAACTCCTCACACTTCAAATATGTTGATATCATCACTAAGGCTTCATTATTATCATGATATGCTCTGAATACCTATAGATGCATGCTAATGGTTGACTATATGCAAAACTTAGAAATGACTGCACACCTCCTCTTTGGCATCAAATTAAAACTTGAGCCACCATAATATGCCAACCAAGGATTAATCAAGACTTTAAAACCTTTAACATGCTTATGAACATGTTACACAGGTCCTCTATATAGAATTCAAATTTCTATAAGTGGAGAAATGACTAAAATTATTCATGGTGACACCCTCCTAAAAAGTGAGTTAGTTGGATTATCAAAACAACTTGAAATATTAAAAAAATCATGGAAATTATTATAGGATTAATTCAATATGCTCAAGAAACAACCTCAAAAAATTTATTATATGGAATCTCCCAAACCAAAGTAAAACCCAAAGGATGTACATATTAGCAGATAGTTTTAAATAGTCAACTTCAAAAAATGGATTCATAAAGCAAGATTAATCATTCTCAAACTTATTTATATGAAAATGGAGGTATCTAAGTGTATAATATTCCCCCAAGATCATTTTTCCTAAAACCCCCTATGTTGACCATACCAAGCAAGAACCTACAAGTCACTTCTTTATGACAAGAAGGGTGAAAAAGAAATAGAATGGTTTTGGGTAGAAAATGGAACTTCTAGACCAATTAAAACATGGATATGAATTTAAGGAATGTGAAGAGACACTTTTCACCATTTTCCAAGTGTCACACTTCTTAAGGAGGTTGTACAAGTGCCAAACTCTTCCATTTATTTAAGAAAATTGACATTTCCTCTGATGAACCTACTATATTTCAGTTATGTCAATTGCCTAAAAGGACACATGGGACATGACATCACGTTTTGGCACTTTCACACTTCCCAAGAAACATGTATAAAGCATTAAATATGTTATTTTCACCCCTCAAGTAACCCAAAAATGATAAATGGACATAAAAACTAATTGACCAAAGCTAATATAACATTAGTTGACATCAATTAACCTATAATTCACCTCATTACAAGATATTGGTCCCCTTAAAGCACATAAAACTCAATTTTTTACCTAGGGGTGCCCCAATTTGACTAAAAAGTCAAATTTGGTCAATAAATTGTTGACTCGTAAGGGTAGTATGCCTGTTATACTAACTAGACCAATAACCTTATCAATCCATTGGGCTTATGGAGTCATCTAGGGACTGAGACAAACAAGATAACCTTGACCATTGACCACAAACCTTTGACCAAGATAAGACACTAATACTACCTCAGCCACATGAAGCAAAGGACAAATACAACAAAGAAAAGAAACACACAAGACACACATATGTGCTCTAAACACTTAGGGAAAACTAAAAAAAACTATTATATGAAACTAAAAACAAATCATACCTCCCTTTCTAGGATCAAAGGGGAAGTTCTTGAATCTTCTTTTGCATGAGATAGATGAGGGTGCCAAGTATGCTTCTTTTTAGATTAAACACTTGATTGACCACACCTATCCCTTGGCACTTCATTAGACTTGCTCTTGAGTGATCCATATTCAAATAGGTCTCCAATATATACATATTCCTCTTGAACTTGTACACATACCTTATATTACTACCTACTCTTCATCTCATGGTCAATTTTCATCTTCTTTGTAGGCATGGTCTCAAGAGGAATGATTTCTTGTTCCTTGAAAGATTGAGGAAAATTAAAATTTATCTTAACCTCTATAGGCTAATGTGGATTTTTTTATTACTCACTTACTACATGTTTTACAATGCCATTTTTCTCATCTATGACATCTTGGACAATGTCATCTTTCTTACCATCACTTGTAACCAGCCCTCAAGGAGTTGTCGACCCCTTAAGAGATTTAAACTCTTTACAAATGTATTCAACCCTCTGCCATAAGTCATCATCTTCATTTTGATCATCATCATGAAGGGAATCAACAAGAGAGACCCCTTCAACTTATTATTTATATTCCAAAAGGACCTCTTCCAAGATTTCTTCTTCAACACAAGGAGTGTATACTTCATCATCAACCAAACAAGGAGATTCAACACAAGAACTCACCTCTTCTTCATCACTTAGGACCTCTTGATATTTTTCATATTACACTTCAGATATCATAATCTGTTCTTATTTTTTAAGGGCTACAATATCTTCAAATTCCTTCCTAGTGATGCCAAGGTTAGGCATCTTGAAATTTGATGACCTAGCCCAACAAGGCTACCAAGGAGTTGCACTTTTTTCAAGTGAAAGTTCTAAATTTTCTTTAACCAATTATTTTTCTTGAGGTTCCCACACCAATATTCCATCAAGGAAAAGGGTTATGAGATGAGGACAAGATGAACTAGTTGGTGTAAGTGCAATATAGGGTTCAAAATCAAATTGAGAATTCAAAGTAAGAGGTTCTTTTGGGAGCTCTTGAGGAAGGACAGGCATACCTTGGCTTAAAATGACTTGAGTTTCCTCCTTCCACTTGAAATTCACTTCATTCACATCTGGTTCAACTTGGGAAATATCTTGAGAAAGGTTAGATAGGGTGGGTTTAGGCATAGGATCTTCTTTTGGGTCTAAACCTTTCATTTCACCTTGACATAGCAACCTCATCTTTGACTCTAATTCTTAAATTTGTTTGGCTAGGTTCTCTTAAAAAAAAATTCTTGGAGTTCATAGGAATCATCATGAGGATAAGGAGTGCATGAGGGCTTCTATGAAACACAATAAGCTTCTTGAGGAAGGGTGGGAAGAACTTACAAAGGATCAACTCCATTCTCCACTTCACACTCTTGGACAATGTTTCTATCTTCTTTCTTTCCCCATGACTCTACTATCTTACTCCTGCTTAGGATGTTAGGATTAGAGACCCTTTCTTGTGTAATGGTAGGAGGATTTTGTATAGGATCAATATTCTTATCAACTTTACATTCTTTCTCAAGACTTTTTTCCTCTTTCTTTCCCCAAGATTTTACTATCTTGTTCCAACTTAGGACATTAGAATTATGAGTCTCCTTCTGAGGTGGTGGTGATGCAATGTGAGAGGGAAATGAGGGTTTGAAATTCACTTCAATTTTTATTAAAAATTACTATTGAATATTCATATTTGGTAACTCAATTGGCCTATCAAGATTGGATTTAAACACAATATTTCTTCTTTTGCCTCTTTCCTCCAACTGATTTGTAAAAGGATGGCTTTGATGGGCTTGATTTGGCTCATGAGTAGGTGTCATTTATGGCTGGTATGAAACTTGAGTAACTGGATATGAAGGTTGATGGGTATGGATAGATTTCCTCTCATGAACTTCTAGCCTATTCTCTAAGGAAGAGACTAAACCACTCACATCAATCATCTCACTTGTGATCCTTTGCCAATTGGTTCTCTCAATAGGTACCCACTCTCTTTTGATCAACTCTAATGCTTATCTCACCTTATAAATAACATTATTAGGAACCTATATACCACATCCCATTTGAGTATCAATATCTAACATATATCTCTCATAGCCCATGGGTGTCTGCTTGAAGGAGGAAATGGGTTGGCTTGAGGAGTGTCTAGGTTGACTAGGAGGAGAAAAACATTGAGAAGGTTGGTTATAAGATTGATATACTTCATACATGTTCTGACAAGGATCATATTGGAGTTGATGAAAGTCATATTTAAGTTGATAAGGATCATGACAATATTGACCAAGGACTTGTTCATATTGATAGGGAATGGTACAAGCTTGAAATGTCTCACCAACATGTAGAGAACAAAACTCAACATGAAAGTCAGCCATGAAACCTCATTGAAATCAAGAAAACAAAAGAAACATGTTACCATCAATCTTCAAATGATAACCTAGGCTGCTTGACCAGCTGATATATCTTTGAATTCAACATTGATGCTTTGATAGATGCCTCTAAAGGCTGATTATTGAGAGACAACACCAAAAATCTCTCAATCTCTTGGAACAAGAATCCTATTTGGTGTGCCAAAAATTGTTGTCACTTGGATTTTCACCCTTTGAGGAGATTCAAATCTCTCCACATCCAATTAGCACAATGAAATCACTTCTAGGCTTATGGGTAGCCTAAGTAATGAGGTGAGTCTCTACATAGGGCTAGCTCCCTTGATGTACCACTTAGGATTGAACTAAACTTGGGGGTGAAAAGGGAGAAAGGTAATTGAAAAAATAATAATTTAAGGGAGGTGATACGCCAAATTGACTGATGACTTCCAACCATATGTATGTTATACTTGAAATAAAAATACAAATTAAACATACACTCTAATTTATTTCTCCTTACATCAATGTTATATTTTGGGATTATGGATGAATGTGCAAATCTAGGAGGACTAGAAAAGAGGCCTTGGGTGGTACTAATGAAGATACTAACTCACTTAAACATTGAAATTTCTTGGAACACATCACATGCCCTATAATAAAAATCTACAAATAGGTGAGAGAATGTGACAACTTGCTAAGGAATCCATAGTCTTCACTAAGCAAATCCAACATTAAAGTAACTCACACTAATTAAAATCATAGAAGAGGTAACACTTAGTCATTTTATTGATAAAAAGTTATACAAATGGGCATGGCTTCACCATACTCAAGTGGAGCATCTAATATAATGCTAAAATGGCTAACTCATAGATTTTTAGAATGAGAGAGAAGAAGAGAAGTCCAAGGGTCACAAGGACACTTTTTAAGCTGATAAAATCAGTTATCCATGCATGAGAAGAAGGTATGGGTTAAACCATGTAATATTAGGAGCTCCAAGTGTCAATCCAAGACACAAACCTCATGAAAAGTGGCAAGAAAATCCCTCAACTAGGTTTTAAAACCACCTTGGGGAAAGTGCCCTCTATTTTGTGACAATAATTAATATGATTTTATCTCTTGAAACTCACTTTAACCTTCATGTCATCACTTCAAATCTTGATTGGGACAAGGTTGGGTTCCCCTTTTGACTATGTTTCTTATTCCTTGGGGCATACCTGTAGGTACATTTATATCCTTTTTGGTTTTGAGCACATGATTATATCCTTCCTTGGAAAGTTTCAAGGTTATTTTATCAATTCCCTTCATGTGCATGTCATGTTCTCATCTATGACACCTTAAGGCTAAGCTTGACATGACTGAATGTGCTTCCTTTGGATAGACCCTTGCAGTTGTTTATGTTTATTTGAGGTTTATACATAGTGACTATAAACCCTTCTATAGTCCTAAAGGATCATTTTATGTTTTTTAGATCTATTTGTACCTATCTTCATGTCATACCTATCTCAAGAAAATCAACCTCTTTGTTCTCTGCCCCTTTGATTGAGACACCTATTCTTTGACCCTTACCTATAGGTGTGAATGGCCTCCTGAGACTTGGGGTATGATGTTTTAGAAACTATCCTAATCCCCTTTTATCACAAAAATACATGCTTGAATTTTTACTCAACATGAGAATCCCCAAGACACCACTTGATCATCAATTTCTAGGACACTAGTGAGACTGAGATATTCTGCCTATACCTTACCTTGTTGTAGGTGGTTACTACCCAAAATGAGTCTAGATATAATGCTTGAGAAACTCTATTTTAATCCCTTTAGATAATAAATTGCACATATGAGCTATTATTCACCTATCTTGGAGTCTTAAAACACAAACTATGCATCAAGTTAAGATCACTGGTGAGACCCTATTGTATATGCTTGTTTCTAGTGTATGGATTGTTCCCACCCCCTTATGTGGAAATATCATCTTATAATATCATCAGTAGTTCCATGATATTTACCATTCATATAGTTAGTTTTCATACTCAAAAATTCCTTAAAAACATGTTTTAGGTCTTTCTACTTTATGGTGACCTACAAGACTATATCTTCTACCTTAAGGTTGGTTGTAGGTTATTCTTTACATGTTTAGGCTTGAACAATGCTTAAAGACTCTTCTTGTAACCTCCATCATCATTTCCAAGGATTTTTACCCTTTTTACACCTTGTATATCATTATCATAATTGGAAATACTACCATCCTACTCACTGCTTGACACAAACAGTCACTTATAGTGGTTGTAGGTGTGCATCTAGGATTATCAAGGGTTTGTATGGGTTTGTCCATCATGTTTAGAGTTCATTTATATGATCAAGGTTTTGAAAAAGGTTATCACCAATTTACTTCATCACTCCACCTACATATACCCCTTTATATGTCTTTTGAACACCCAAAATGATTCCTTGGACTAAGACACTTCTCTTCTACTTGTAGGTACACATTTTCACAATGTACAAACTATAAGTATCCAAAAACATCTATCTTTTATTCTTGATTATTCATTATTATATGAATTTTATCTTAAATCCTTGGAAACTCCTTCATGGTTGGCAATGTTTAATTTTTAACCTTTGGATGAAGAGTTTTCTTATAGTTATTACCATGTAGATTTCATTGTCCAAGTTCAGTGTTTTTAGAGGCACTTTCAGGACCCCAAACAACCATTCTCAATCCAATATCTTAACCCCATTATTGGTATAGTCCTCCTCTTTAGAAAGGGATACAAGGTTTATCTATATATATACCTTAAAACCTCTTTTTAACCTTACTATAAGACATCACAACAAGCCTTTGGACCTTTGTTTCCCTATTTTAGGGATAAAGGGCTTAAATTCTATCCTTTCTTGTTTGATCCATGTTTTCATTTATATTTGCCCACTTGATGTTTCAATTAGGCTTATCTTGAGATTTTACACATGTTATGGTTTGAAATAGGATCTTACCATGCTTGAATATTTCATACCAATACCTTCAAGGCTCTACCAATACCACCTATAGGTGGATGCTTTCGCACACAAGCACTGAATACAAGAATGAGCAGTGTATATTGCATTTGCCTTTTAAAAGGGTTATAGGCTTATATCACTACCCTAAAATGAAATCCTCACACTTAAAATATGTTTATATCATCACTAAGACTTCATTATCATCATGATATTGCTTTGAATACCTATAGTTGCATGTTAATGGCTAATTATATGCAAAAGTTGTAAATGACTACACACCTCATCTTTGGCATCATATGAAAACTTGGGCCACCACCATATTCCAAAAAGGGATTAATAGAGACTTAAAAACATTAAGCAAACTTATGAACATGTTACATAGGTCCTCTATATAGAATTCAAACTTTTACAATTGGAGAAATGACTAAAACTATTCATGGTGATACCCTCTTACAAAGTGAGTTAGTTGGATTATCAAAACAACTTTAAATATAAATAAAATCATGGAAATTATTAGAGGAGGAATTCAAGATTATATATAAATAAGATCAAAAAATTTATTGTATGGAATCTCCCAAACCAAAGCAAAACCCAGAGGGTGTATAGATTAGTAGGTAGTTTTGAATAGTCAACTTCAAATGGATGATTCATAAAGCATAGTTGATAATTATAAAACTTATTGATATGAAAATTAAGGTATATGAGTGTATAATATTCCCCCAATATCATTTTTATTGAAACCCCTTGTGCTGATCATACCAAGCAAGAACCTGCAAGTCACTTCTCTATGCCAAGAATGGTGAAAAAGAAATAATATAGTTTTTGGTGGAAAATGGTAGTTCCAAACCAATTAAAACATAGAGATGAATTTATGGAAGGTAAAGAGACACTTTTTACCATTTTTTAAGTGGCACATTTCCCAAAGAGGTTGTATAAGTGCCAAACTCTTCCATTTTTTTAAGAAAATTGACCTTTCCTTTGATGAACCTTCCATATTTCAGTTATTTCAGTTGCCTAAAACTTATAGGGACACATGGGACATGACATCACATTTTTTACACTTGTACATTTCCCAAAATACTTGTACAAAGCATTAAATGTGTTATTTTAACCCCTCAAATGACCTAAAAATGATAAATGGACATAAAAACTACTTGAACAAAGCTAATATAACATTAGTTGACATAAATTAACCTATAATTCACCTAATGACAAGAAATTGGACCCCCTAAAGAACATAAAAATTAAATTTTTACCTAGGGGTGCCCCAATTTGACTAAAAAGTCAAATTTTGTCAACACTAACCATTATCTAACATCATTTACATTTATTAACCTTCATTAAATATTTTCATTTGAATATAGCATGTACAACTCCACAAAATAGGCCAAAAGGTGGCCATAGTGACAATTTAGCATAATATAACATAATAAAAGATAGTTTTGGGTAGACATAGTCACATAAATTGAATATGATCCCTATATTTGAAGATGTGTAACTTACAATAGTATTGTGAAATAATCTAAGTTCCACAAGGTGACCATTCTTTTTGGTTTGGGATCTATTTTTTTACACATAGGGCATCTAGGAGATAAGACATCATATAGAACTGGATCTTCTTCTTATTCTTGATTGCATAGACTTGTCTACTCAAGGAGATACTGATTATTTCACCTAGAGGAGGGATAATTAACTTTTTAATAATGAAGTAAACTATAGGTACCTGCATTAGGTCTACATATGCAGTGGTTGCATTTCCATATAATTTGTTCAACATTATCATTATCATTATCATTATCATCCTATCCCTTGGTCTAAAGTAACTGATAGGGATGTTCTTATTGAAGTCTAAGAAGACTTGGTTCCCAAAATCCAACCACATGGCTAGGATGTCCTTTAAATCATGCTCTTTAGCCCAAGAATTGATCGAGGTTATGTTAATTTGGGGTTTGGGCAATTTTTAGTATGATTCAAAAGCAATAGTAGAAATATAAGCTACTTTTCTATGAGTATGTTCTTTAATAATCATGTCCTTGTAATCTTAGTTTCCTTAAAAATGGGAGTAAGAATGTCAATGCAGTAGAGTACCTCTAGTTTTGCTACTACATAATGTAGATCGATCATCTGGATTGCTACTATATCATATATAGCTTCTTGGTAGAGAGATTATTCTCCTCTTCCTTAGTAATGGTGGGTTGGCTCTCAATTGTCCAAAACAATTTTGACCAGTTATTATCTCCTATGTTCAAAGCATTAGCAATAAACTCAGTGTCCTTAAACACTCATTCTTTAGCATCTATGGTCAACTAGAGCTCGACATCCTCCTTTGAACATGCTTATGTTCTACCATTACCATAATTTTGATCAAATTATCCAATTATAGACAATAATTCAATCTCTTGTCTCAATTTTTGGTGAATACAAAGGCAATTAGTGCAATCCATACACTTATAGGGCTTTTGGGAAGTTTACATAGAGCTTTAGTGGTGTAAATCAAGTTTGAACAATGAGCTTTATGCCTTATATTTTGCTTGGATTGTGAATTTATACTTTTTGTGCCTTAGGGTCCACAAAATCTCTAAATATGATATTCTCAACCTATGTGGCATCATTCTGTCATCTTGTTCATTAATTTTTAAAGTGTGATCATTTATCACTTTTAGACATGTGTCACCTTCATGTGCAATAGCCTTCTAGCCTTGGATTCATCACAGGTCATTGATTTTCCTTCAAGCTCTTGAGATTTTGCCACTTGGTAGCTTTATAGGCTTCTTATGTACTTTAGAAACTTGGTTGTACATTTTTACACCATGTGTGAGCCTATCATTCATTAATAGCCCTTTGAAAAGTCTACCTTGCTTTGTACCATTGATCATGATCTGGGAGGTTGAATGTTATTGGTTGGTCTCTATTTGATTTGCCATAATTGTGACACTTTTCACTATAGTGTTTAACTTGAGTTTGTTGAAATGTCAAATTCATCTTGCACCATTGGATATACTTTACATTGATCAATGTGTTCCATCAATCTTGGTCCTAGATATTGAGTGTTATTGGTTGGTCTATTTCCCTTTTACCAAAATTGTGACACTTGTTGCTTCATCATTCCTCATGGGGTACTTGAATTTTTGACCTAGAAAAATGCTCATGTGTTGTTAATTGTTAACCTGAGCTCTCGAGATGGTGACACTTGGCATCCTCATGTTAATTCATTCTTGTGGGTAATGAAAAAAACTAAGTTAGGGTTTGGGGAATATAAATCACTTAGGATGAAAAATTTAGACTAGGATTTTGGTCATGTTAATAAACATGATTAGAACCTTAGGATAAAATTTAAACTAAATTTTAGACATAATAAATGTTCTCATATAAATTTGAATAAAATGAACCCACATAAAATTTGAATTCAATTCAAAATAACTTAGGATAAAATAATTAGACTAAGGGTTTTTATCAAATTCAAACATGAGTTCAATTAATCAATTAAAAGAATAGGGTATAATTAAAATAAAGGATCAAATTACCATCAAAGTATAAAACTCTGAACATTTTCCACACAATTAGGACTCCCTCAAACCTACAACCTTTAAATACATGAAATAACGATTATATGGGGTAAAATTAGGATCATATGCAATTATGTCAATCAAGCCATTGGTGTGGATGATATTCAAATAAATATCATGTGATAACATGCTAACGGTAATTTGATCAAGTGGGATATTCAATTCAAAGAAAAAAAAATTAAAATTTGACACAAGGGTCCTTATTTTTTAGAAATGGGGGTATGTTGACCTCAACAAATGGTGATTTCAGGGGGGGTGTGGGAAATAGAAATATGTTAGAATTTAGATACTCTTAGTTTAAACTAATAACTAGGCTACTTATTCCACTTGACTGAGTACCATCATTAAGATCAATTCATGATTAAAACAAGTCTTACATATGTATAATTAGGATCAAACATCAAAACTTAGTCATTTTATGTGTGTGCTTTGATTCCACTTACTGGTTGCCATAGGATTTAGAAAACAACTTCGAGACTTCATGTCTTTAATCATTAACATTAACTTGTGGCATATTTGGACATTCATGAAGAATCATGCTTTTGAAAGGGAAGGCTTGGGCATTACTCTACTTTTATCTAGGTGTCCATAGCCCCGATAGAGATGCCTTTAGTTCCACTCAAGGCCTTGCTCCATTGTCATCTAGGCATGCATAACCCTGATGGAGATTACCAGAATCATCTTTGCTTAGAAAGCTTTTGAATTTTATAGTAAAGCTCCTATTTTTGTATTTTTCATATATATTTGACTTTCTAGCAAAGGTTGGAAACCAAAATTAGCTAGGTTTTCAGATTTGGTCAAATGTTTGATCTATAGATAATTATCCTTTGTTATAAACTTCCTCTCAAACAGTAATGTTCTTTAAGTGCTAACATGACTTTGTCCTAATGATTCAAACTTTCATTCAACATGAGTAATCCTTATTAGAATAAAACTTAGATCAAAACAAGGTTTAAGATTTTAGGTAATTATTAACCTACTCATTAGTCTTCACCAATTTTTCAAAACTATAACATTAAGCTCACATTTATAGAATCTATGGTCAACAAATGCTTAAGAATCATACCTACCTTTCTGATTTGAGAAATTACTATGAGAATCTAGATGTATCTTGAGCTGAGAACTATCTTGAAAAAGACTTATTGAAATCAGGGAATAAAATAGAGAAAGCAAACACACCAAGCAAAACAAACAAACAACAATCAAACAAATATTCACAAGCACTGTGTAAAAACTAGGAACAAGAAAGAACATGAAATAAACTCATCTAAATCCTACCTATATTAATTCTAAATGGACTTAAGATTACTCTAACAAGTTTTCCCTTGGATCAAATGGGAAACCATTTAATTTACCATAGATCCTTAAAGCATGATTGTTTCCTTTTGATGGTATCTTTTGGTAGGTAAGAGAAATTATGTGTTAATTTCTTCTATATGATGTAGCTTGGCTTCCTATCAACATTCTTAAATACATGGATTGAAGATATGAATTTAATACCCAATCATCTTCCTCCTAAATTCTTCTTTCTTACATTAAAAGTTATAATTCTACTCCATTCATAGATTGATAATGGTTTGGCTACAATACATCATTTAATGATGGTATTGGTAACTCAATTGGTATGCTTGGATTAATATTTGCATTAAGCTCCATTTGAGGTAAGGATTTCCTATCAATCTTTGCAAAAAAATTCTCCAAGTCATCCTAAAAAGCTTCCTCCTCATGGTCAATTAAAATGATATGAAATTTATTTAGATTCTTACCATTTGAATCATGTTGATCACATATTTCTAACCTTTTGAAGGATTCATATGAAAATATTTGATCTATTGTTCTTGCTCCATCTTCATCTTCTGTAAAGAATGGTATCTCTTATATCCACTCAAGTTCCAACTCTTCTTTCTTTGGGGTCTCCAAAATAACATTGCCTTCTTGAAATTCCTTAATTTATTTTAAGAAATCATGATACAAATGCTACCACTAGTCATCTTCTTTATGAATATCATCAATTTCAATAATTTTTCTATATGAATTGTCTTCATAGATACTTTTTGAAGAAGGATCAGCTTGTATTTGATCTATATTAACAATTGCAAGTTCTTGAGAAATATCTTGTGTCTCATCTTCTTTGACTATTTCATAAAGGATAGGCTCTTCATTCATGATTGGTATAGTATATCCCTGAAAGTATTCAATAAAATGAGAAAAGCCCATTGATGTTACCATAGATATCTAACCTTGTTCATGGGGCTACTCATCTTTAAAGTTTATCTTTCCTTATAGAGTATCTTGAGGTTCATTTTCATCCTGAAATGGAAAATCAAAAGTTTCCACCATAAGAGTTGCTTCAAAAAATCTAGATGTCCCTGAAGATCTAGATGTACCTATAGTATTATCCTTGTTAGAAATAGATTCAACTATGTCCCTTTTATCTTGATATGATTCAAAAACATCACAAAATTCCACACAATTTAATTCACCATGTTGTGAGGTGTTATGAATCCTACAATAATCATCTAAATCCACATCACACAAATTCATCTCATGTATATCTTTATTTGTGGATGATCCATTGTTATTATTATTGTTATGGCTACTATGAAACCTATTTGTAGGTTTGTTAAAGCTTTAAAAAGAATGATTTTTGTAGAATTTTCTAAACCATTTTGAGAATAGAATAATTTTCACTTTTAGGTGCCTCATAATTATGAACTTGAGTATTAGAACTAGTAGTTAACATCAAAGATCTTTGATCTTGTGGATGAGATCCATTTGTAGTGTTGTTCAAGAATCTTAAGTTTTAACCAAGATGATCATGACTCAAGGGTAACTGAGTAAAAATTGGTGTTTGATTTAAATTAGGTCTCTTTTGATTAGCATTAGGAATGACATTCAATATAGGCAAATTTGGATTAACATTTGGAATAGCATATGCCATTTGACCTTGGGGTTGCATCTGGTCATTAATTACCATATATTTAGTGTAGGCCAAGGTTAATGTGTTAATGATATTTGTATATCTTTTAATAAACATATAAGTCATGGGATCAACAACTAATTTATATATTTCTAAAGCTCAAGCTTCATCAGGTTTATAAGGAGTTGTGGTTCTACTATACATCTTCTAGAATCTAGTATTAAAAGCTCTTATGGGCTTGTTTGAATCTCTCTTTACAGTGGTAAATTGTTGATAAATGATGCATGGACTGATGACTTTACCAAATTAATCAATGAAATAATCATTAAAAAATTTCCATCTAAAAATATAATTCTCAAGAAGATTAAGGAACCATTAATATGTTGCATCTCTGAAAGTAAATAGAAACAATCTACATGCAACATCTTTGTGGACAACATTTTAAAATCTTAAATTAACCTTGAGTCTATTGACATGTTCTTCAGTAATTATAACACCATAAGGACTAAAAGAAAGAAAAAATTTCTCAAGATTTCAAGGAAGATCATGTACTATACCTAGCACATTAATAGAAGATCCTTCTAACCAGGCCATACCTTGATAAGGGTGGAACACCATAGCACCACAAACTAATTAATTTGGTTGGTACTTTGAAATTTTTCACTTACCTTTATCTTCTCTCACTCCCTTATGAATTTCTAATGAAAAGAGAGGTACGCTTGTCTCCGAACATGACCTAGTCTTTATTCTTGGCAATTCTAGTTGTGAGTCTTGAATCCTATTTAAAATATAACATATAAACCTTACCTTTTCAAAGAACAATGATTAGAATTTAACTTTAAGCAAATGTTGTATAAATTCATACAAAGAATGACAAAGGACAACTATCTTTAACTGAATTAGCTTAAATATGTTTCCAACCTTATGACTATGAGTGATCTTCACACTTCTAAGCTCAAATAAACTCAAATTTACAAAGAATCAATCAATATTTGAACAAAACTACTATCACTAACCTCAAACTCATTGGATTCACAAAGATTAAGCTATTTTTACCATAATTCGTCATATATCTCCAAAGAATAGCTATCTTTAACTAAGAAATCTTAAAAACCGGTCTAAAACCATGAATATCAATGATCTTTACACAAATGAGCTAAAAGAAACATAAATATGTAAAGGATTCACTGATCTTTGAACAAAATTCACCAAAACTAGCAAAGATACTTCAAATTTACAAAGATTTAGCTAGGCCCTCCTTCTAGCACTAGTGAAACATTGCATGTTGATGCCTAAAAGTGTATCACAAGAGTCCAGAGTGTTTAAGAAACACTTCTCATTTTTGGATTCAAATATTCCATCGCATGAGTTGTAAGTTTTGATATTCTTAATATCTTTGGTGGAATAGCGGTAAATAAAATGAACTATTTCACAAAATTTATAATGTAACTATTTGGTTGTTGGGAGAAACCATGGCCTAATAGCTTGCTTTTTGAAAGATGAAGTGATCTAAACTAAATAGAGTGAATTATGATCAAAACCTAAGTCTAAAGTCTAAGCTAACATGAATATTTATAATGGAAGCTAAGCTAAAATGCATTGATAAAAAAAAAATGAGCAAAAGGAAGGGTAGGGTATAGAAGAAATAGGTTGTTGATAATCAATCCAGACATTGTGATAAAGTTTACATTTCTTCCAAATATGCACTTAAACCAATATATGACATGAAATAGCTAAAGCTCAAATCCTACCATATATCAGGCAAACATCTAAGGATTTTTGAAAAAATGTAAATAAGAACCAAATTCAACTTAAATATTTACTCTTACAAGAAAATTATGTTACCACATCTGCAAGAAAAGTGAAGAAAACAAAATAAATCTAAGATATTTCAATCAATCTATCATAGGCACAAATTTACAACTCTACATTCAAATTTACATGTCTAGAATCCATAAAAACCATTCAAATATAGACATCCAAATAAATAATTGAGAGAGTAGCCATAATAACAAACACACAAACAATCCTAGACAATCTTTATAGAATTCCTTGCTTGTATTAATTGTTCAAATTTTACACAAAGTTTTTTTCTCAAAAACTCCACCTTCATTAAAAATTACAATACTCCTTTTATAGAAGATCAAGGAGGTATGTCGGTCAATCATGTCAAATTATAATTGTACAAGTGTCATGGATAGTTATCCTTTTACAACCTTCTAAAAATAATGAAACTTTTTAAATCGACTAACCTATAAGCAATGCGCTTTTACAAATTGGCACATGCTTTTACAAAGAGAATATTCCCTTTTCAAAATAGTATACATTTCAATTTATAAAAGGAATATACTTAAGTCAACCAATTTGACTTTGAGACTCTTTTATTACTATAATCTTTTGCCTTTTTTTCAAATCTTCATTTTGTAGTGTTGTTTATCAATTAGCTTGAGGTTTACAATGAGTTCCATGAAGAGTTCCTTCTCCTAATATACCAATCCCTTGATATATTTATCTACCCTATCTAATTCCTCTTTGATGCTCCTTACATCACTAATATTCTCATCAGTTGATTGAATCATGTCCATGATCCTTTTATTATCTACACCTATCTTTCCTTGGCTTTGATTCCTTATTACATGCATGAACTGTGTAGCTCTTTTTTTGAATTCCTCATATGTGATTAAACCAATTGGGTTGAGTGTGGTAAGATCCTTGAAAACTCCCAAGCATGTGTGTTGTTTTGTTTTCTAAATTTTGGAGATCATTAGAGATATCTCCTATTTCCTTGGATCACTTCCTCAAACTCTATATCTTATCTATCAATATTTCCATGGCCATATTCAGGTGGGTTAGGCCAATGGTCTTAAAACTGGGAATTTGATCTTCTATTACAACATGGATCAAATCCTTCACCTTGGTTCTTGAATTTTTCCATTACCTAACTTGGCTTGTACCCAAAACACCCTATTTATTTACCAAGTCATACTTGGACTTTACTACCTTCAAGGAGCTAAATAGATCATTCATAGTGGCCTCAAACTCCTTAACCATATCTCTTAGAATAGATAAGACAGATTGCTCCTCTAAATTCATGTTCTTATGTTTTAGGCCTTTTGATAGCAACCTATAGTTGTTTCAATTGTGCCTAGGCTAATTCAAAAACATATTCCTCAAAAATTAGATCCTCTCCTAGTCTTTGCCTTTCCTTTTGGGTCAAACTAGTCAAAGGTTTTACTTTTTGATACGTCACCTCCTCACCACCTTTTATGACTACTTTATCAATTAACCTTTATAAACTAGTAGTCCCTGGGTCAAACCTCACCCTACTGAAGATTGTGTCACTTGAGGAATAAGAATCTCCATTTATGATGAATCTATTGAATCACTTGGTGTGGTTAGTCTCCTTGCTTCCTCTTTCTATAGAGAAATTATCAAAGGCTTAAGCTATTGATGCATAGGTTTGTTAATATCCTTCATCATATCCCAAGGATGGTTCATAGTAGACATTCTCTCTAATCTAGGTTTATACAAGAACCATTCTATAATTGGTGGTCCATATAACAAGTTTTCTTCATTAACTAGATTGACTTCACCCAAAGGAGTAGTGATAGTCACCTTAGGTCTCTTTATTTTTGGGGAAATATCCAACTCAACTTTTCTTTTTAGTGTTGATAGGAACCAAGTCCAAAGACTTCCCTTTATCCTACTTGACTTCTACAACACTTATTCCTTCTTCATCATCTGACTCTGTGAATGTCATATATAGCATTTTTAAAGCATCTTAAACAGTCTCATTAGGGTCTAATGATATCATATGAAATTATTCTTGATGTACCTCATGTGTTGTTGCCTTGGGGGATTTATGAATTGATGAATTTGGAGGGGTTTCATCTATCCTTCTTTCCTCAGGCCTATACTCTTCAATTTTGTGTGTCTTTACTTGTGCACTGACTGATGGAGGTCTAGAATGTTCACCACTGATCAAATGATATTATTTAGAGCCCAATTTCCATCTATAATCTAATTTTTTATTCCTCTTCAATCTATACTTAGGCCTTAGGTTGTGTTCTTTCAACCTTCTAGTGAATTCAAGGTTGGACCAGTAAGAGTTGCAGTAATTGCTCAAGGCACCATTTCTAGTTTTCACCTATTGTGCACTACTTAGCCACCCTTTCAGGTTTTTTAAGTCATGTATCAACATACCACCTTTTTTAGGTTTTCAATAGGCTAGAGTAACCATGTAGACACCCTTATAGGTTTTTAACCAACCTGGCCTTGCTTAATTTACTAAGTCTTCCCCAATACAAAATTTTATATAAAATTTTCAAAATTTGTATTTTGTGGAATACTTAACTTGAAGGTGGTGGTATGGATGAAGACAAAGTTTGAATGGAAGAGTCCTTGGACTAGGACTGATCATCCTTGCATTGTGTGATGATCCCATGAAGCTCTGAAGGTAGGCATATTCATAATCTATGCAATTGAGTTGGTGAAAAGAGTCAAATATATTTTATATGCATTCTAATCTAGCATCACTTCTTGTATCAAAAATAGTATGATGCATAATGGATTTTGGTAGATGATGATCTACTTGAGTTCTACATCATTAGTGTTTCTCAATGTGGCCTTGGTATCCACAACCCTTGTCTAAATCTCTTTCCTCAATCGCTCAATCTTATCTACATGTCTTTGAGCTTGGACATCGATGAAATAATTGTGTAATAGTTAGATCTACCATTATATAAGATTGTCTTGCATAATATCCCTAACATTTAATGATTCTTGGAATGTTCTATCCATCTCCTCTATAATTTTAGTATGGCTTGTCATGGTTTCTTTAGTTTTAGCAACCTTTACAAACTTTGCACTGGAATTGGCTAATGTAGTATCCAACTTTTACTACCAATCAAGCAAGTTGCATGTAACTTATTGGGCTTGAACTAAGGTATTGTTGAGCATACCTTAGTATTCCTCCAAAATATTAATGAGTGTATCAGCCTCATTCTTGACATCCTATCCCAATATTCATAATGCATATAGTTTTTACACTGTGCACCAATCTTTTTTTAACTCAAATACAAGTGTCTTGAGTCTACATTGGTCAAACATTACTTGGTCTTGATTGCTCAAGTAAGAAAATATAGACAAGAATATTGAATGAGTTTTGTAGCTTTATATATTTGGGTCTATAACTTGATGTTCTCGACCTTAGTTTCATCAATCTCCTACTCTAGTGAGGTAGCCTTCTATATGATGGACTCTTGGAATGTTGTAGTACCCTCTAACTATTTCATCAATGATAACCTAAAAACATCTAACAATACTTCATGTTGAAGTGTTAAGGTTGCCAAAGTTACTATAGTATCTAAAGGATTAATTCATGGCATGGTCATAATTGGAAGGGAAAAGGTGGTGCATCGATCACCCATGGTTGAAATGTCCTAGAGCTAGAATCCTCCCAAAGGCAAGGCCAGTTGTTGTTCACTTATTGTAGTTATGGATTTGTCTTTTTCTTACATTAGCCACTTTAACCCATCTTGTTTTTATTTTCTAGGCACTTTTTTTATTGTGCCTTGGCATTTTCTTCAATCTTTAATTGCTACGTAATGTCTCTATCTTATTTTCTCTTTGCTTCCTCTACTATTTTCTAGATTAGCTCCTTTTCCATAGATTTTTTTTTCTATTCTTGTTCCTCTGATTTCTTCCTTTCTTGTTCCTCTACATTTTGTTTCTATTCATGCTCTTATTTTTTTTTCTACTCTTCAATCACAATAACCTTATCTTGTTTGGCCTTGACTTGTGCATATGCCTCTAGATTAGCCTACACCTTGGTTACCTGCACTTGTTTTTCCTATGATTGATCTTGTTATTTACACAAGGATTCATTTTGTTCTTCTTTATTCATGCTTATAACTTCATTTACTTAATGTTGAGTGAGTGTGGCATCCTTTATAGCCTTCTTTATCTATGCCTTTGTGTCTTCTCATTTCTTGTCTTCTTCTGCCTTAGCCTTAACTATGAGTGTAGCCTCTTTATTCCTCTAATCTTAGTTTATCTTTTTTAGGTGTGCCTCATGCACCTTATTTACTACATAATTAGCTTCTTGTGCCTTGCTTCTTTGATAGCTTATTGGCATTGATCTTCTACATCATGGGCCTTTTGCTTAGCTTTAACTTCCTTAGCCTGGTGGTGTGTTTTCTCAACTTGTTATTTATCCTGCTCCTTTTGGTGCTTATTTTCTTCTTGATGCACTCATCATTATGATGTGTGAATTTCTTCCTCCCATGAATACTTTTTCTATTTATTTGTAGGCCAATCTGGTATCAGCTTTTTGATATCAAGTTCTTATTTTTTGGGTGGTGAATCACTTGACTGAACAATAAAGCTAGAAATAGATACTTTATTATACCCCAAAGTAATCATCCTGTGTTTAGTTGGTGGTGAAGTTGAGGAAGGAGAGTCTTACACTTCTTATATAATGGATGTCATATCAAATGTGCATTCTTCAATACTAGGAGAAACCCTACCCTCTCATCAGGTTTTGGGTCTTGCACTAGAGTCTCCTACAGACTATCAAATAGTGGAGCAAATACATCAATGGTGACAAAAGTGGTGTAAGGTTTCTTATTAAAGATTTTAGCCATTATCTACATTTATTCAACCTCTTCGTGCATGGTGTTGACAAAGATAGATATTGGGCATGGTGGTATTTCCACCTAAATATTTAGAGTGATATTTTTACGTACTTGAATTATGTGCACTACCTTTCATAAGAACAACTCCTTATCCTCATCCTTATCATATAGGTCACCTACCATATCTTCAAATATTACCTAGTAGACCTCCTATTCATTAGTTCCCATCTGAGGTATGTCATAGGTGTTTGCGATCTATAGTACTTTGGGGTCATCCAACCAAGTTGATGTATTACTCATCTTGTGCTTTGGTAGAGGCAGTGGTTGTTGTTTTACAATGGTTTTTGTTCTATAGAGATATTTTCTTTTCTTTTCTATTGTTATGAGGTTATAGCTTTTAGTTGTGGTTGTGTTGAAGGAACTACTGCACTAGGTGGTATGGTTTGAAGAGGAGTCACATACCTAGTTGTATATGATTTTTTCTTAGTGGCCTCAAATTGAACCATGGCCATGGTAGTAAAATATGGTATGGGTCTAAATGGTGATCTAATTAGCACATGTATATGAATTAGGATGCCTTTTGGAAGCAAAGTGATAATAACATGTTGTCACAGGAACTACATAACATTTAGCAACACTCGTGGATGTGTAGCAATAAACTCTAAACATTCCTCCCACTATTTTTTCAACTTTCCCTCATAAGATAGGGTGTCATGCTCAAGTATCCATAACAAATTGAAAAATTATTATTCTATCTAGTAATCAGTGTTTGGGTATACCTCTCTTTTAAGGGACTTTCATTAAGTGAAACATAATATAAAGATCAAAAATTGGTACCAAAAGGTCTACTTATAAGTCATGTAGTACTTGTCAATATTCATAAGTAACTCTTGTACAAATTACTCAAGATAGTTAAACTATTCATTTCAATAGATCAAGTGATGTGCAATGTCAACCACTCATTTAGGGATTTGCTTTGTAGACTTGGTGGTCTCCTAGAATCTGCATGTAATGCACTCAACCAAGATGTGCATTGGTTCATCTTGGATATCTTCAATTAGGATTCCTTTGTAACCTCAAGCATATCTATCTCTAAATTTTTGAAGGATATGAGGTGTTCTTTACTTGTACAGAATAAGAGAATCACCCTGCATAGACATGCCTAAATCTCTGGCCATTACTTCAGTGTTGATAATGATAGTGATATCTAGGTCAATGTAAATATTGCCCTAATTGTAGTGACTAAGAAGGATTTTCAAAATCTCCCCCAAATTTCCAAAAGTAGGCATCTAAAACAAGTGTTCAATGTTTGTGTTTTGGAAATGATGTGGGGTTACAAGAGTAAGTGCTTATACAACATCTACTAGATCTAGTTGAAAAGGTTTTTGTTCTATAGCTCAAAGGTAATAAAATAGCTCTAGATCATTATATTTATTCCATCAAAGTACAAAATTTATTCCCATTTTTTTCTTCTAGGTATCTATCAAATTTTTTATGAGTTGTGAATGATCCATGGTACCTGAATACTAAAAATTAGAAACTTTTTACTTTTTGCACTAGATAAATTAGCTCAGCTCTAGAACTTCAAATCATAAAATGATTTCAAGAATGAAATTAAAACTTAGTTCATAACCTTGTGCCTTGATATATTTTGTTCCTATTGGTTTCCATGTAAATGTTGTGTTGATTATCCCTTCAATATCAATTTGAATGCTACTATGGAAAATCTTATTTGATCTAGCAATAAAGGTGGTTAGTTGTTGGCACATGCATTGAGATATGTCATTATATTTTTTTTTTCCATATTAGGGTACTACTAATGATGTTGACCAGCTACTGATTTAGTGAATATTAGATCAATCAAACCTAGGCTCTAGCATTAACTACTTGGGATGACCATTACAATACTAAGATCTTAGTTAATGTGACTTAACCATACATTTCTTGGACTTAATTACTTTCTTTCACTTATATTGAAATTACTAATGATACACCTAAATTATTTTGTGTATGGGTGTTTCATGCTATAATTCTTATGATGGTTCCAAAATTTTGTGAAGAGATCATCTAACCTATAAACACTAACATGCACACAAAAAGAAACACACAAGAAACCATACTAAAATGGGAAATCCTAATCTACTTGGTGTTACTTAGCACCCACTCTTTTGGTATAAAGAGATCAATTAATACTATTGGTGGTAAGGCTTAAGCCTATAACCATTCACCCACCCTGGCAGAATGATTCCTTATAGATCTCTCAAAATAATGGTTCCTTGCTATGACATTTTGTGTATAATGTAAGGCCCTTTCCACTTGATCTATAATTTACCTAGAAATGCACTAAAGTGACTATCATATAACAAATTTGTTGATCTTTGTGGAATTCCTTATGTCACAAGTTTATTTCATGCCATACTTTTTGACTCTACTTATGAACTTCATGCATCTAAGATGCTCTACATTGATACTCATCCATATAATTTAATTTGAGAACCTTGTTTTTGAGAGACTCATGATCCCATAGTCTCATAACAATTTCAATGTATAAATTGAGTATCAAATATTCCATAAGCATTATTGCTTCAAGCCCATATACCAACTAAAATAGAGTAAAATGTGTAGGCCTCTTATAGTGCATTTAATAAGCCCAAAGAATCATAGGAATGAGATCTTCCCAATCATCCCTCTTGACATCATATATCTTTATCAACATCTTGACCAACATTTTATTAGAATCCTTAACTTGTATGTTAGCTTACAGATGGTATGCAGTACTTTTATGATGGGAAATAATGAATTTTTCAATAAGATATTTAATAATATTATTTAAGAAGTGTGTCCCTCTATCACTAACAAGCTTGATGGGGCATCCAAATCATGTGATAATATTATCATAAATTAACTTTTTTACATCCTTCACCCCATAATTGGGTATCATAACATCTTCAACCCATTTGGTAAAGTAATATATCGTAGTGATAATATACCAATTTTTACTATGTTTACTCAGGGGATTGATAGGTCCTACAAAATCGATGCCCCATTGTTCAAAAGGTTGTTAAAATAATAAATGTTGCAAGGGAATTTCATCCTTTTGATGTAGCTTACCCATTCATTAACATACATCACAATGTTGTGTTACTCTATGTGCATCTTGAAAAAGATTCGGCCACCATAATCCACTCTATAACATTTTTCATGCAGTAGCTTCTCTTAAAAAATGACCTCCTACTATTTCTTGGTGTACTTTTTGTAATATTTATGGGTGTTCATGTTTCATAACTACCCTACATAGTACTTCATCCTTCCCTAATTGATACAAGACCCCATTTATAATAGTATATGGAAAAGTTTTGGTGACAAACTACTTATTTTCTCTTTCTTGGTAGTGTACAAGGAATACCCCTTGTTTTAGGAAATTAGCACATTATTCAAAATGTTAAGGTATCATAGAAAATCAAAATAGATGGACATTAGGAGAATCTTCATGTACTTCTTCTGGCTCTTCCCCATTCATGATGTGAATAAGATGATCTGGATCAATATTTTCTCTACCTGGTTTGATGTTGATGCAAAATTAGAATTCTTGAAAGAGCATCAACCATCTTGAAATTCATCCTCAAAGTATAGGCTTATTGACTAGGTAGCACATAGATTGATGCTCTGTGAAAAATTCAAATGGTG
The DNA here is from genome assembly GCA_037957365.1 of Torreya grandis. Classification (NCBI taxonomy): domain Eukaryota; kingdom Viridiplantae; phylum Streptophyta; class Pinopsida; order Cupressales; family Taxaceae; genus Torreya; species Torreya grandis. The sequence goes on from JARHVA010002830.1 coordinate 37,199, forward strand.
TCACAAGAATATAATGTCTAAATTTATATAATGTGAATAATATATCTATTGCTTCCCTTTCAATTATCATGTAATTATTTTCTATGTCAGACAACTTTTAACTTGAAAAATGTATGGGGTGGTCCAGTCCACCATCTCTTAGTTGTGCAAACACAACACTGACTACAATACCAAAAGCATCAACATGCACATGAAAGGGCTTAATCTAATCTAAAAAGATTGGATTAGGCACAATGACCAATCTCTACTTTAGTTTATGAAAGTTGCTTGGCACTTAGAGGTCCAAACAAACTTTGTACCTTTACATAGTAAATACTTTAATGGGAAAGAAATGGATGCAAATCCCTTGATGAACTTTTGATAGTAACCTATGTGGTCAAGAAAGGATTACACTTTTGTTGAGTTGACTAGTGGAGGTATATTAACAATGATTGTAATTTTGGTTTGGTCCACCAAAATCCCTTCACTACACACCACATAACCTAGTAAAACACCAAAAGGTGTAAAAAAAGAAGTTTTTCAAATTTAGGGTAATACATAGAGCTTAGCAGCATTCTATCATGAGGCACAACTTGTACAAGTGATCTTTAAATAAATAAAAGACTGTGAAGTCATCTAGATATACTTCTAGAGAGTCGTGAATGAAATCCTTAAAGGTAGTCACCACTACTCTAGAAAAAATTATAGGTGCATTCTTGAGGCCAAAAGGCATTACCTTGTATGCAAAGGATCCATGTTCTATGGTAAAAGTTATTTTTTCTTTATCTTATTCTATGATGGGTATTTGATGATACCCACTGAACCCATCTACAAAGGAGTAAATTTCATGACCTGTGAGAGATTCCAAAACTTCATCTATGAAGGGAATCAAAAATGGATCATTCACACATGCATCATTCAAAAATTGATAGTCACCACATAATCTGATATTCCTTATTTTCTTAGGTTACACTACCATGGGACTAACCAAATTTATCTTTTCTACATGATATATTATACATGCTTCTTGCATTCTTTCCAGTTTAGCCTTCACTTTCCACTTCATGTTTGGATTCAACTTATAAGGCCCTTTATTTATGGGTCATGCGTACTCCTTGAGCTCGATATGCATTTCACCTAGGGAAGGATCTACTCCTTTGACTTTTAAAAATTTTGTGGATAACACATTGATAATCTTGTAGGAGTTGCATAGCTTCTGAAACTTTGGACTCTGTCTAATAGTCACCCATATGTGCCAGTTTAGGATATCCTCGCTTCTGATGTTTTCCACTTGTTTTTTAATAGGATTTGAATAAATCTTATGTTTTTCCTTAGTAATAGATTCTTTTAGCATTCTTTGCCATTCTTACTCTAGAATCTATATGTTGTGTAGCTTTTCTTCTTTAGTGGGTCCTATGACTGGATCCTTTAATGATTATATAGGCTATTTAGGTTCAAATAAATCAATCTTATTGATATCACCGTTAGTATCTAAATATTCAATTTCTTCCTCTTCATCCTTTATTCAATGGCACAGTGATTATTCTTCTATCTTGGTAGCTTTATATTTTCATATTATTGTATTTAGATCATAGGTTGCATTCTTTTGTGTATTAGAATCCATTATGGTGCTTAAATCCTATGCACAACCATGGCATAACAAAGGTTTGATTTTTATCAACACATTATGAACCATAGGATTCTCATCTTCAAACACAAAATTTTGTATAAAGTCACACTACACCTACACCTAGTGTCCCTCATGTGTTCCTGATGCACATACCAATCTGATGGTAAAGGGGAAAGTGTGTAATGAAAGATATAAACCCAGTACTTAGGTGTCACACATTATTTATTCCAAACCTCAACACATTTGTGGATATGGATTTTAGGTCACTCACCTTCCTGAAAGAAAGGCTAATTACTTTTGATTACTTATGATAGTTAAAATTTGAAAATCATAAGTTTGCATGTATCATCCCAATCGAGCTGATCATTTTTATGAATTATCTACCATGTTGTTGTAACTCCCTTTAAATCATATTTCAAGGTAGTAACATGATGACTGATCATAGGCACATGAACTTGTAGGCACAAAATGAGTTGATTGATATACATGGTTGCATAGTATGAAGGAAGCTCTCTTTCATTAATGAAGACCATTCTCATAAGTCAGAGTTCATGATCACCATGAGCCTAGTTGAGTAGATGTGTATCTAAGTATCTACTTACAAATGAAGCTATTGCTTAAGGCAAGGTGCCTTCTTTGATCAGTTCTATATAATCCTACATATGATCATCTACTTTATATAAAAAATCAATTTTTGAGTGAGTAGGAAATTTAGCAAACATAAATGCACAATCTTCTATGCTAAATTGAGGTGTCAATGGTTGAGTAATTAATGGTTTAGGCTTCCATTGTTTATATTTCTTCAACTATTCAGAATTAAAAATTTCACCTAAGGTTTATTATGCCCATACAATAAATTACACTCAATTGCATGTAGAGATTTTGGGTTCTTCTCAGAGTTTACCTTCATCAAGTTGGTTTCTTGTGTAAAATAAGGAAACTATAGTTTAGCCAAAATGATATATGAATTGGGGAGGATGCTGGGCGGGCGCTGCAACTCGTGGAGAAGCTAGGGCAGTCGTGCCCTAGCTCTGTTTGGTTTTGTTGAAGATTGCGTTGCGTGGGTGAGGTAAGGAGGTGGGCTGGGGTAGTGTGGAAGTTTGGGAGTGTGTAGGTCTGTTGGTGGAGGGTTTTTTGGCAAGCAAGTGTGCTGGAGCAGAGCAGCTGTTAATCTGGTGCTATGGAGCAGCTGGGACTAGCTGGGCAGAAGGACGGGATAACCTTTAGGGATGTGGTAGGTAAAGGGCTTCAAGGGCAAGGGGGTAGAATGAAGGCAGTTGCAGTTTCTAATCTGGAGGCAGAGGTGCAAGCAGTGAGTTCAAGTAGTGGGACTAGAATCCACAAGGTTAATGGTTGTCTGGAACGTTGCATTGAAAGACCAAAGTTGGTGATCCCGTTTGAACTGATTTTAGAAGACGTGGAGTACTACACTAAACACTCCCTGTATTGCAAATTCTTAGGACTGAAAGTGTCTTTACCTTTCCTGGAGAATTGGGCGCGTAGAGTATGGGAGCCAACAGGAGAAATGGAATTGGTGCTGCTGGCAAACAATTTTTTCATGGTCACTTTTAATTGCTTGGAGGATAGAAGTCGGGTGTTCGAAGGAGGACCATACTTCTATAACCAGGTGGGACTTTTTATGAAACCGTGGCAAGCTGGTTTCAACCCCACAGAAGAGCTTCCTAACAGAGTTCCTGTGTGGGTCCGCTTACCACGTATTCTGATCGAATGCTGCCGGGAGGATGTCCTACTCATGATAGCATCTTTGATAGGAAAACCGGTGGGGGCTTCATCACAAACACTTGGGAGAAGAATTATGACATGTAAGAATCTGTGTTGAAATTGACCTGAGTAGGCCGTTACCTGATGCGGTAGAAATGTGCATGGGCTCACACTCATGGGTTCAGCAACTTGATTATGAGACTCTGCCCTTCAGATGTCGTCTATGCCATGAGTACGGCCATTTGGTGAGGAGGTGCCTGAAAAATAAGCCAGAAAGGCAGCAACCTTCTCCTCCGATTCTTGAGAATAAAACAGGGGAGGAGAGTACAGGCAAGAAATTTGGAAGAGGGGGAGGCAAGGATCCAGAAGGCTTCGTACATGTTAAAAGCAGAGGTAAAAACAAAGGGTATAAGAGGAATTTTTGGGAGAGACAGGAAGAAGACTCCTATAACAAATTTGAGGTGCTAGAGGAACTAGGACAGCAGGAGGTGAACCCAGGTTCGGTTATTGAAGAGGTTAGAATGGAGGAGGATGAGGCTGATGTAACTGCAGCGCCAAATCCTTCAGTGTATACTGCAGCAACATCCTTGCCTAGGCCCCTGGATGGACAAGGAGAAGGAATGAGCCACGTTGGGGAGGAGGAGGTAGGAAACCAAGGCGTGGGGGATTTGGAGAAGGTAGTAAGGGAAGGGAGAGAAGGAGCAGAACAGCATGGGAAAGCTCAGCCTAGTCTGGGGATTCTTCAAAAAGAAAGCAAGAAGGGCCCTTCGAAAAGAAGTGTCAAAGTGGGGAGAAGAAAGGACAGACAGAATGAAATTAATTGGAGAGAATTTGGTAGAATCAGGGGCTGTGCGGACCCTGGATGCACATTTTCTGCCTCCCCCCAAATGATTGTGTTATCATGGAATGTAAGGGGATTGAACAGCGTTCCCAAACAAATGGCTGTTCGTGAATTAGTGAGGAGTCAACATCCCGATATCCTTTTTTTGCAAGAGACAAAAGTGGCAGTGGAATATCTGTTGAATATAGCACCAAGGATTTGGGGTCAAGGATCATGCCAATGCATTGGGGCCCAGGGGACAGTTGGTGGATTGGCATGTTTTTGGAATCTGAGCAAGGTTAAACCAGTGGTTTGGATGGCTTTCAGGACGTCTTTATCAGTGGTGGCCTTGTGTACGGATTCGGGGGAATATGTACTTCTGTCAAATGTCTATGCTCCAAATGACATGCAAGGTAAGATTTTGGTCTGGAATAATATTAAACTAGTTCGTAATGAATTTCCTTTTATGCCATGGATTCTAGCAGGTGATTTTAATGCAATCCTGGAACTATCGGAAAAAATGGGAGGAAACACAAGAATAGAGCCTTCTGCGGTTTTGCTTAGAGATAAGATCTCGAAATTAAATCTAGTTGACATTAAGCCGAGTAATGGCAGATTCACTTGGAATAACAGAAGACCAGGGGATAGTTTCATAGCTGAAAGAATTGATAGATTCCTAGCGTCCTGCTTCTGGGTAGGTGGCAGGTGGACGCTCAGGTTTGAGATTTTGGACTGGAGGTGCTCGGACCATTGGCCAATCAAGCTTAACATTTCGTCCGCTTGTAGGCCCAAAAAGCCGTCATTCAGATTCCAGACTATGTGGCTTTGGGATCAGGACCTTTTCGGCCTTACTGCGGTTTGGTGGAGAGAAGGAAGGCCAGCGAATGGGACAGCAATGTATGTGTTTGCTAAACTTCTCCAACATGTGAAATATCGGCTCCAAAGATGGAATAGGCATAGCTTTGGAAATATCTTCTGGGAGAAGAAAAGGGCACAGGAGGAATTAAATGGTATCACCAGAGTGATCAGGGAGGATGGCCTAACCGATTCACTGCTGCAAGAGGAAGCAAGGGCGGCCATAGCCTTGGAGGAGTGGGAATTGAGGGAAGAGATCTTCTGGAAGCAGAAATCTAGAATTGATTGGTTGCTAGAAGGGGACAGAAATACAGCCTTCTTTTTTAACTCGGTCAAAGCTAGGCGTCATGGTAATGTCATAAGTTCGCTGGTCACTGAGAGAGGGGAGGTTCTGTCTTCGACTAGAGATATGTGTTGGGAGGCAGAGCAGTATTTTAGCGCTCTCTTCCTGGAGGAGGGACAGTGAATGGAGGATGTTGAGGATGCTATCCTAGCTTGTATTCCTTCTTTGGTGTCTCAGGACATGAAGGAAAATTTGAAGAGATCTATAACGGAGGAGGAACTGCGGAAAGTTGTCTTCCAGATGAAGAAGGGGAAAGCCCCTGGACCGGATGGTTTCCTGATTGAATTTTATCAGGAGTTCTGGGAAATAATCAAGGATGACCTCTTGGCTGTAGTCCGAGAATCCCAGGATAGCAAACAAATGTTGAGGGCGCTGAATCCACTTACTTGGCGCTCATCCCTAAGGGGGAGGGGGCTAACAGGTTAAGTCAATTTCATCCTATTTCACTTTGTAATGTTATTTACAAAATCCTCTCGAAGTTGATTGCTGAGAGGTTAAAGAGATGCTTGAGGGAGCTGATTTCGAAGGAGCAAGGAGGTTTTGTTGAAGGAAGGCAGATTTTGGATGGCATCGTGATTGCCACAAAAGCGGTACATTCAATGCACAATTCCAAAGATAAGGCAATGTTTGTAAAACTGGATATGTCTAAAGCGTATGATAGGGTCAGGTGGTCCTTTCTACAGAAGGTGTTGACGGCCTTTGGTTTTGAGAGGGAATGGATTGAGTGGGTTATGAGCTGTATTACCTCGACATCATTCTCGGTGTTGGTCAACGGTGAAAACTCCAACCTTTTTGGGGCTGAGAGAGGACTGAGGCAGGGGGATCCTCTCTCCCCCTATCTGTTTCTTCTCCTGGCTGAAGGGTTGGGGCGGCAAATCAGAGAATACACCAGAGTTGGCGAGGTTCAAGGCTGGAAGTGGGGGGGTGGATTGCCAGTTCTTACTCACCTTCAGTTCGTGGATGATGTGGCATTGATGGGAATGGCTACCTTAAGGGAGGCGAGTGGTCTTCACAGATGCTTGGATGCTTATTTGGATGCTTCCGGGCAGGTCATCAATGAAGAGAAATCCTCTATTTACTTCTTCAATACCCCTATGGCTATCTAGAGGAGAGTGGCAGAGATTCTCCATTTTCAAATTGGCAGTCTTCCGGTTACGTATCTTGGCATACCGATCACTTCCGAAAGACAATCTAAAGAGTCTTGGTTGGGGATTCTGGACAAATTCAGGGCTAAGGTTAACCACTGGACACACAGGTGGCTTTCATTTGCTGGTAGGGTCCAACTCATTCAGGCTGTGGTTCAGGTGCTCCCCCTGTACAGATGTATGCTTCAGGTGGCGCCGGCTAGTTTTGTTAGGGAGCTGGATACTTTGACGCGTCAGTTCTTGTGGGCCAAAAATCTGTCAAGAATCAAGTGGAGCCTCATCAAATGGGATGTGGTGTGCAGTCCGAAGAGGCTTGGTGGGTTGGGTTTGAGGCAATCTACGTTGGCTGGTACTGCTCTTGCGGCTAAGTTATATTGGAGGTGGTGCACGGAGCAGGAGAGGAGTTGGGCTAAAATCTTGTCGCATAGATATTTTTCGGGTCAGCCACAAAAGGATATTCCTAGATACAGGTTGCTGGGAAGGGGTTCGGTGATATGGGACACGCTGAAGAAGGGAGCGGACCTAATTAAAAAAGGGCTATTTTGGATTTGTAAAAGTGGGCTGGATGTGCATTTTTGGCACGACTCGTGGGACGGGTTTCCTCCCATTGTGGTGCAGTACCCACATTTACAGGTTTTGGCTCAGAATTTTTGTGAGGCTGGCTGGTGTAAAGTGAATGACTTCAAATTTTCTGGTCAGCAGAATCAGCTATGGGAAGCCAAATGGAAAAATGTTGAGGAATGGCCTATCAGGGGTATGGAGATGGAATGTGGGGAGCTGGGGAAGATTCTAGCCAGTCACACCTGTTGTTCCCTTAGGGGAGCGGATGAGCTTGCCTGGCATCCTCATCCCAAAGGTAAGTACTCTGTTTCTGCTGGATATCAGGAACTTGCTGTGCAGAACTTCAGGGGTGTCCGTGAGGTCCATTGGTGGAAATGGATTTGGAACAGCATATCTTGGCCAAAATGCAAATGTTTTATGTGGACTCTTGCGTGGAACCACTGCCTAACGTGGGATAATATCAGGAGAAGGGGATTCGCTGGACCTTCCTGTTGTGTTTTGTGTGGCATCCAAGAGGAGAATTCTACTCATTTTTTTCCAATGCCAGTATACTAACCGGCTGTGGCATGCGTGGTGGGCTGTCTGGGGAGGTAGGTGTCTTCATGTATCTTCCTTAAGTGAATTCTGCCTGAAGATTGAGAAACCTCCCCCTGTGGCGCGCTTCCTGCAGAATGTTTGGTTCGCTGGTCCCACATTTGTGCTCTGGCAGGTGTGGCTTGAGCGCAATAGGTGTATTTTTAGAGAGGAGCGGCGGGAAGTCTATCAAGTTTGGAAGCGAATCATTAACATGATTCAGGAAACGGTGCGTGCAAAGGGTGAGGCGGCCTTGCCATTAGCAAAAAGGGACGCGGAGTTGGCAGCTAGGCTGGAGTTGAAAGTCTTCACTCCTGATGTGGTGTGTGGGAGGAAGAGGGGCATTGGGAGGCAGAGCATCCAAAGGGAGGGGAGGTGGACCCCCCCCAGAGCGGGATTTTTAAAAATTAACACGGACGGTTCATCCCGTGGCAACCCGAGTATGGCGGGTATTGGAGGGGTGGCCAGAGACGATGAGAGTTCTATGGTTTTCATGTTTGTGGCCCATAGGGGTGTCTAGACGGTTAATCAAATGGAGGGATTAGCCATTTTATTTGCAATACGGAAAGCTTATGAAATAGGATGGCGCCAAGTGGTCTGTGAGGCTGATTCGCTTATTATGATAAATTTGCTTCGGGATGGAAAGACGTTGGGAGTTAATTGGCAACTCTCCATGATTGTTCAACAGATTTTGCAGGTCAGTAGGCTCATGGATACTGTGATTTTCGCTCATGTCCCGCGAGAGTGGAATAGAGCTGCGGACTGTCTGGCGAGACGTGCTTCAAAAAGAACTGAGGAGTGGCTGGTTTTTGAGGTGGCTTCGCTACCGGAGGAAATTAAGGAAAATATGGAGAAGATACTATATGAAGACAGGTATGGTGTAGAAGAGTGAGGTTCGCTGGTGGCCTGTTACGGGCGTGTATGGGTGTCATGGGTATTTTTTGATCTTGTCGTGTAATCTTTTTTCTGTGTTTTAATAAAGTTTTTACCCCTGGTGTTTTTTTTTTTTTTTTAAAAATGATATATGAATTAGCACCTTATTTATAGGAATGACTACAATCTTATCTCCCTGATGTGCCTCTAACTAATTTTACATAGTATTTATAGTCATTTGACCATCATATGCCCATTTCTTACCAATCAGCATAGGATAATGATTTTTTATTATCTTCATATTGATAACTTCAAAGTCACCTCATAAGCTCAATTCTATGACTTTTATTTCAATGTCTATTAGTCATCCAATGGGTTCAACTCTTCCATAGTCTACTAAACATAGAGTCACTAGGTTGTAACCGACAACTTCTCATCCAATCACCTCCCATGTAGACTTGGGGATCATGTTAACCATGCTACCAAAATCATAAATAGTATTTGGAATTTCATATCCTATAACTTCAATGTTGATTCATGCATCTACATCCCATGTCTTCTTTTTTTTTACATACCAAACAAGTTTTTATGTCTTATGTTGCCCTTGTGCACATTCTAGTAAATTATGTATCATATTTGTAATGTTCTGGGAATTTTTTTCATTATGTAGTGTACTTATTAGCTTTAGTAAATCTGTCAGCACAATAACAACTCCGTCTTATTATATAATGTGCACAATTTGACCATAAATTTGGGCATATATTGTCGCAACATCTCCTTCAATAGTGATTTGGTATTGAATATTCTTCAACATTTGCACAACTTCATACATCAACTACTTTTCTATAGTTGGGTCTGAGTATTTGTCATGTTTCACTTTTTAGATTCCCCAGTCCTAGGGCATTTCAAGAGGATTCAATCCTCTCTCTATGTGCTGGTGTCTCATAACAGTGTTCAGATATGCATCTTAATTAGGCTACACATTCACCATGTTAACTTTCTTGATAGCTTTTTCTTTTCTTTGCTTTTCCAAAATAGGACAATGTTCTATCTTGTGCTACTCATATACCCTAAAATATGTGTAGTAAGACTATCTTTGGTGATTTAAAGGATAATTATGAATTACATGGTTATAATCTCCACATGAGTAACATTGTAAAGGAGGGTGTTGATAATTATTTTCTCTACCACCTTGATAACTCCTTCTGTATCCACCCCTAAATCCTCCTCTATTCAACTAATAGCCTCCTCTATAACATCCATGTTATTGCATTATATTATAGTTTTGATGCCATTGGATATTATCTCCAATCCCATATTATTGTTGCATAGCTGGCAAAGTCCAACTAGTTTGTTATTGTTTCATCATTGTCAGATTCTAAGGTGTTGATTACTAGTATTATGGTGATGGTGGTGTTTACCTGATGAAAGAGGAGTCCATCTGACCAAACCTTGAGGCTGGTACTGAGGTGAGCTGGGAATCCATTATAGGCCTATTTATTTTTCACAAAACTTATTGACCTCTAGACCTAGAATTGTCTACTTCATCAAGGAACTTGTTATGCAGTGACAATGAATACATTCTTTGTAATATATTTTTTAAGATCCTGTCAATCCCTATAATTATTTTCATCATGATTATGAGATTTACAAAAAAATCAATACAAACTCTATGCATTTTTTTACATATTTTTGTAGGAGATGGCATTATGTTATTGCATACCCCACTATTCTATAGATTTCACATAACTCTATCTTAATCTTAGGATAATCATTCATATGATGCCCTTCTTCCCACACTACATGCACCATAAACTATCTTAGGATTATCTAATTCATGATATTGTTTCATCCTCTTCATAAAATATTACAATGTATTTTCAATCTTAGTACCCACTACGACATCTTTCCCATAATATTTAATTTTCTACACCTAGATAGCAGTAGTTCTAGCATTTGCCTTAGTAAAAATTTGAGTCTGTGTTATAGCAAACCTAATCCTAAAGCACAGTCCTTCAAAAAACCACATAGATTTATCTTTATCTTCTAGGTAAAACTCCACATTATTCATAACATCTAAGAACCTATGATCATAATCATAGACAAATTCTCCTAACTTTTACCTAACCTCCTTTACATCTTGAATATTCTAACTTGTACATTTATTTATTTTAAATTCTTTAATAAACCACTCCTTAACATGATATAGATTTGTCTGATTGATATATCTATGGTATATAAACTCAAGTGTTATTCCATTTAGTTCCCCAATTAGTTTGAACTTCTTTATAGCCTCATCAATAATACCCTTAGCTTTCCATTTCATCTCACATGTTAGTAAATACTACTCAGGGTCCACAGACCCAGTATATGGTGTCAAGTTTATAAATGATCCTAAAGTAACCATATTATAAATTAGTTTCAAGGGGATATATTATGCAAATATTATAGTGGGAGTCTACATTTTGTGTGATCTTGCCTGTGCACTAAGAAGATTTACCTGTGCACTAGGAGAGTTTGTCTATGCACTCTACTTTTCTATATTTTTTACTTTTTTTTCTTAGTTTCAATGGAAATTATGACCTTCAAAGCCTTATGAATTGAGTTTGTTTCAATTTCATTACCCCATTGATGAACTTTATCTAAAAATAGACCTTCCTAACTACTATCTACCTATCCTTCTAGTTGAAAACTTTTACTCGAATATAACAAATTGGGTTGTAGGGACATGTACTCTTCTAGTGAATGATTCTTTCTTACAACTTTTTCTCTTTCCATACTTGAACTTGTGATTACTATACAAATTTATCCTACTTATTTACTTAATATTTCATTTCATTCTTTTGGTAATACCCATTCTTGTAACTATGCACTACATCTATCAACTCAGTCATCTACCTCTACACTATTCTCATCTTCATCTTCAAACATCTCTTCTTCCTCTCACTCTTTTTCACTTCTTTTTGTCAGCATTCATCTTTTTATTTCATCTCATATTTCTTAATTATTTATTCTTTGTCTATTTCTTCCTATTCATCACTTCTTCTTACTCATTCTTCAACTATTTTTTTATTACTCTTAACTCTACGCATAACTACATGGGTGTTTTTCTATTTATTCCATCTATTTTATTGTTACATCTCACATTCTAAATTTAGACTCCTCTTTTGACTCTTTTTCCCTCATGTTCCCATTATAGATTCAAGTCCAAGACTTATCTACTCATCTAATCATCATTCATTTTCATGTTGCATACACCCCCATATGCTCAAATCGACTACTCCATATTGGCTGAAGTAGGCACCATGGCCTTGTCCACAACCAACATCTTCATTAGGATAGATAGTCATTGCAAAAATTTCCCTCAAATTCCTCTAATGAATAAGTCAGTCATAGATTTGAAATTTAGGTATCTTCACACTGTAAACTTAGTTATATATTCATCTACTGTAGTGGTAACTCAATGATCTATTTGTCTTGTCTAATCAATTTCCAATATGTGCAACTAGTCTATCTTTTCTTCAGTCTAGATTATAGTTTCTTCCATCCTTGATCTAAAGCAATAATATTCTGACAATTCTAACTAGTTATCTAGCAATTCAGGCAACTCACACTGTAATATTTCATAAATATGTTCTTGAATGATCTCCTGAACTGTAAGATTAGCCTTTAATTCTTATTCTATGAAATTACATATCCTTTGGTCCAAATCTCAATATCTCTCTACCCTGGTAACATATTCACATAATTTCCTCCAAAAAGAGTTCCCATGCTCACCACACCATTGTTATTAGAGTTTTTTAAAACATTAAAACATGTTAAGGATGATGATAGCTATGAGATACTCCATGTGTGCATAATAATTTATCATAAAATATAGGAAATTAGATGATATAAATGTAAGATCCATTAATTATTCTATGTTATTGAGCAATTTAAGAACAACCAATATTTTATAAACTAAAATAATGCATTCATAATAGTTTAGAGAGAAAGTAACCAAGACATTACACATGAGAATTCATAAAAGGAACATAACAAGAAATCATACAATTAACCATAACCAAATAATCTCTATTGTTCTCTTCTAAAAATGAAACCCCCTTCTTAGAAACAAAAGTATGTATAGATGTTTTCAATCTATGATTGTTCATCTTCTTTTCATACTTGGCATCAAAAGTGGAGTCTCTTCATAATCTAGCTTTACAACTCATGAAGATAAGACAAAATAGTCTATGTAATGATAAAATGAGTACATAACAATGAATATTAGATAAATATCCTACACAGCTTTACAATCCACATTATTCTACCAATAGTGTTCTCATTAGTATATGATGTTTCTCATTCCTCCCATGACTTTTCTCTTAAAATCCCAACCTTATTTATTTCTCCATATGCTCTTTTACTTACATTTCCTATAAATAAGCCTAACTATAGGTGGAGGTTTAAGTTTAAAGTTGGATTAGATAGTCTAGAGTATGTATATGATGGCATAGTTATCCTCCAAATCTTGTACATACTTCTAAAGTACCTACACACATCTCTGGTCTCTTTAACTTCATCTCTTAATGCTCAAATCATTGCTTTTAATGTGAAAATGAGACCTACATGTCTGTAAACCTGTAGATATACATTTTCAATGCATGAAGCCTTCCAAATTATATCTCTTATTCATATTGACCATGATGACACTTATCCATTTGACCTATAACCTACCTCATGAGGTTTTGACCCTTAAAACACACTATTAATACAACATTTGTCACTTGTTTTGATCCCATGTGTATAGGTTGGTTTCTATGCAGTTTGTAGCTTAGGATAATGATATGTTTGCATTGTTAAGTCTATAGTGAGATTACCAAAACCTATTTAAGTTCTTATATATTATATATTTGACCCTCTTCACTCTCTTCCCCTTTCATATTCACCCCACAAGTGTGCTTTTCCCAACTCTATTTACTAGCCAACTTGTAGATGTAGGTTTAAGATTCTTCAATCCAAATAAATGAATGACCTCCTAGTTGGAAGCAATTGAAACTCCATTGTTTCATAACCTATTTCATGAGGTCATAATATTCATGCCATACTAACAATGCAACATTCAGACCTTTCAATTCACCTATGTGCTTAGAGACATATACATAGTCTAAAATAACAAGACCATTGCATGTTGTTTTGAGAAGGTAGTGTTGAAGTAAGAAATGAAACCATTAGTAGACATGTATTTGCATATAAGAGAGTGAAAATATGGTGGGAGACATTCATCCACATTATTTAAACTATTTAAAACCTCAAAACACTTAAGAGACCATGACATCAAACTTACAAATTGTGCACAAATGAAGATTTCTTGTCCTTTTGAGGTCACACATGCTAAGTAGGGCTTGGGAAAGCATGTGATATGTCTGAAAAATTCCCTTATATCCTCTTAAATTAATATCATTCATTAAACTAGTCTCAAACTATCATTTTAAGGAGAAAAATTGAGTATATGGGGTTGATGCAGAGTTTAAGATTGTAGACATCCACTTCCTATCACTATTGTGCTGAAATTGCCAATCTAAGCACTATTCTATGGCAATGCATAATCTGGGCCAAAATCATTAAAATGTGTTAAATTGTTTGAGATTATCATGTATAGGTGATAATTTAGGCTAATGTATCCCTAAATATGGAAATTCATTTTATGTGATTATTATCTTTTCTCAAATCACTTTGAGTTAAATTGTGACCACGTAAAATGATGATATAGACCATTGAATTATTCTAATTTGGAAGCACACATCACATGCATGTGTTATTTTGCATCCATAATTCCTTTACTAGGGTATTATTTTATATGCAACTAACACCTTCTTCTAATTATACTCCAGTTAAATTATGACTTCACAAAATGACATTTTTTACTAGGTTGATTAAGCATGCAATAAATTTCCAAAGAATTACAGAAAATTAAAAAAATCCACTTAAAAAAATTAAACCAAATCAAGAGCCTAAGTGAAAAAAACATGGAAGTTATTACAAATCTATTAATTTGAAATTTATTCCTCAAATTTACATCATCCTATGACATCATCAATGGGGTGGCATCCATAAGCCACTGGTGGAACAAATATCAAGATTAAGCCTTCTCATGCCTCATTAATGCCCCATTTTTCTAAATATTTATGGCTTTTCCCTCTAAAATTGAATCAATTTATGGCCACACATCTTGATATCAAGATGGATGGTCATGGTTGATCCTAAACATTTTAAGAAAGCTATAAATATAGGGCTTCGCCATTGATTAAGAGAGCTTAAATTATGTAATGTTATAACATAGAATTATCTTCATAAAGCTTCTCCTATTTGCACAAATTGATCAAAATAATGAGCCTAATCCATTATTTCATTAATAAATGATGGATGAGCTTTCTACTCATCATTTGCATAGACTTGGAGCACCAAATTTAAGGCAAAACATGTTTCTTGGTTGTACTTGGAAGGAGGGGTGTCATTTGGAAGGTTTGGTAGTATTCCTTCTTTAAATAGATCTTAGAGCTCATTTACAACACCCCGTGATGGAGTAAGCTTGATGTTTTAGTGTTTATATGTTTTTTTATGAGATATTTTCTTGACTAATGCATGGACTAATGCATATTGTAATTCTACTCTACATTTTGCCACACCCGATGGGACTCACACCTCACACAAGTCTTTAAACTTTCTAATTTTGCATTCAGACCCTCTTTGGAGGCTATTTTTCACTTCTTTTTTTTCTCATTTTACATTTCCAAAATTTCTAAGACAAATGGTAAGATCAACCTATGAAATGGTAGGATCGACCTAGAAGTTGATAGGATCAACCTAAATATCAGCAAGATTGACCTATAGAATGGTGAGAATGCATCTATAAATGGAAAGATCAATTTTATACACTTTTTATCTACCTATGTGTTTTACAAGATTGGAAGTATCACTCTAAAAATCATAAGGGTCACTTTATAGAATGGCGAGAACACACTACTGATCAGCAAGATCATTCTGTGAACTAGCAAGATCATCCTATAAAATAATGAGATCACTCTAGACTAGAAAATTATAGGTAACTATTATTTTATTTTAATAAATTTTTATCATTTTGGTTAGATTTCCTTATTCTTTCATGAGTTCACACTACTAATTAGTGATATCACCCTATCAAATGGTGAGATTGTAAGCTAATATTGCCTTTGTTTTGTCTTTTAGTAGGATCACCTTGTAAAATGGTAGGAATGCTCTGATAAATAGTGAGATCACCATATGGAATGGAAATATCGACCTGCATAAGAAAATAGAAACTTAAAACAACAAGCTATAAGTTTCTACTAATAATTGACACCTTGATTTTAGACTTTTAACATTTTCATTACAAGATTTAAGTCACTTATTTTCCATTTCAATAAGCAAAGCAAAGGCAAAATTCATTTATACTTCATTTTGGTCCCTTAAAAGGAACTCTCACATTAGTTAAACACTCTTAAGATTTCTATTTTCTTGCTTGATTATTGAAATTGTTTGTTTCTTTAGCAAAATGAGTGTTATGTGTATGCTCTCCCCCCATCCCCTTTAGGGAACTTAGGTGACCAAAAGCACTTATTATTTGCATTTATGATTTATACAAAGGTGTAAAAATAAATTCACTAGGGCTCTCCTCAAATCCTTACAGTTTGGGTGATCCTAAAATGACCATAAAGTCTTTTCACTTGTCATTATTTTTATGTACTTTGGCTTGTGAGTGGG
This sequence comes from Torreya grandis, assembly GCA_037957365.1. Taxonomy (NCBI): domain Eukaryota; kingdom Viridiplantae; phylum Streptophyta; class Pinopsida; order Cupressales; family Taxaceae; genus Torreya; species Torreya grandis. Next base: position 53,464 of record JARHVA010002830.1, read on the forward strand.
AGTTCATAGCCTCTTCATGGGTTATCTAGGGAAACATAGACCTATGAATTCATCTCCCAGCATTGTTTCAACCCCACTCTATGGTAGGATATATAAATTAAGATGGTGAATCACCCAGAAGATAGTTTGATCAGTTAAACTACTTCATTAGTGATTACTACACTTAGCATGTATGATTAACTTGAACATTGCACTATACTAAGCAAGTGATCGATGTGGTGGTTATGAAAAGGAAAAGACCTTTTCACAACAATGTATTTGACTTGGATCTAATTGATGTGAGCATCTCTTATGTTATCCACACTTGGTACCATCTAGATGTGCAAAATTTTAGTTTTATAAAAATCCCACTTGTCACAGACATACTATAGATATAGGGTGAGTAGCCCAAAGTTCCATGTCATCATACAAACTCTTGATAGAATATATGTCATAAAACCATACCTTTCATGCACTTTTATTTTTATATTAATAATTAAAATCCTCTCAAGAGCATGTATATAGACAAAATTTGATAGTATTATGCAACCTTGTCAGTTTTAGGACTTTAGACGTTATACTTAGGTGTTTTATCATTTTATCATTTATTTACTTGGTATTTTTGAGTCTAAAACTACTTTAAAACCAAAACACATTATAAAACCATACACTTTGTCATAAGCCATTTTATTTGAACAAAGAGGCATTTCACTAACCAAATCAAAATCATTCCTTGCCTTGTTCAAATCTTCATTTCAAAACATTGTGTTTATATTTTTTGAACAACATTATTATGCTATCTATTTGAGTCTAGACCATTTACCCAATTTGAAAAATCTCAAGGTCCTTCATTTTTGTCTAAATTCAAAATCTCACCTTTCTCATTTCTAAGCTAAAGTGCTATCAATTTACCATTCATACTTCGTTTGAGTAAAACTTGGGTAGGATTTCTCATTTGAATTGAAGGTCGTCACCTAGACCCATCATCATTTTATTCTTATTTTTGACTTAGATTATCTTATTTTCACTCACACTTTAAGTCCTTAGACCATTCTACATCTTATTACCATGTGGAATCGTTGTGCTACCTATTTGGTTTTCATTTTATACTTGGGATTTCTTGTGTTAATTCATGTTTTGACCTTCTTGGTTCGCATTTTTATCTTCCTAATCAAAAAGACCTAATTTTCTAATTATAAATCATCATAGTTGTATCTATATTTTATGGTATTGACATTATTTGACCTGAGTTTGGTGTGTTGGCCTACACTTTAGGTTCCAAATTTATCTTACCCTTTTCTTGATGATCTCAACCCAACAAAGTTGATTAAATTCACAATCACTTTCTTCTAATTATGTGGTAGTACACCACTTCTTTTACTATAGTCTCATCTTACCTTATCATTTGTTTGAAGAAATATAAAACACACATTTTTAACATTTTCAAAACACATTACACATATTATCAAATGATTAAAATAACCTTCCAATTATGACACAAAGTTATACTCATAGTGGGGTCTCTTACGGCCATAGTTATGAAGAAGAGCATTTTTATGAGGGATAGGATAACTCCATTATGTTCAAATATATCCAAACAATCATAGGATCTAAAGAATATTATTATGAACATCAACCCTTAGAGGACAAAGATGAATCCCTCCTAAGGTTGATAGAATCAGGTGTTAGGTTACTACCAAATTTCCCTATGGAACAATTGCACATACTTTTTAGCATAGAAGAGCAACAGCGGAAGCAATCTCTCACTCATATTTCAAAATCCAATATTGCTTCTTCTAGCAAGGGAAATGAGGTACTTATAAATTTTACTGCCAATGATCGAGATCTTACTACCAAGATCAATAAAATAAGTCAAAGATATGTAGACTAGCCTAGCACAGACTTAGCAGACTCTTTAGCTGTAACTTCAATAAACTAAAATGCTTTTAAAGAACAATATAATGTGATAGAAAAAATGTATCATACTTATTTTAGAACACATCTATGATATATCTTGGCATCTCATCTAAACAAAAGAATCCTAGAGAGGTTTCACAACATTATTTGCCAAACATGGAGCATACATTTTTCAATCACCAAGAGGCTCTTGTCCCTTTGCAAAACTAAGGGATGAAAAACTCATCACATATTGAGGGTATTGTTCAAAACACTTTGACAATTTCCTCCCAAGTGACACACCCTTTGGTAAATCAACCATAGACTCCTCCAAATCAACACTACACTTACAATTCATAATGACAAATTTTAGGATATGTTCATCAACCACCTAAGAATTAACAACTAACCTTCTCAACTCAAGGAGTAAATTAGAAGAAAGTCTCTGATCATAGGGTTTATATCCCTAATAAAATAATGTAATAGGGGTATATACCACCCTAACAAAGTTATATTCCACCTACCAATGCACCAAACATGCAAGAGTGAAATTTGATGAAAGAAATCATTTCAAGATTGGATATGGGAAATCGAGTCAAAAAATACAAGTTTGACAAGATATGTCCATATCCATTTAACTTAAGTATTCTCCAAATCTCATTTCCACCTCACTTTGAGGCACCCAAATTTGACAAATATAAAGGGAAGGGTGACCCTTGATAACATATTTAAGCATTTTTTGTATTGTGCTAAGAGGTAACTTATAGCAGTGTTTATCTACTTCATTTATTTCCATGTAGTTTGGCTAGACAAGCTTTAGATTAGCTCCTCAAGTTACCTAAGGGATCAGTGGTAGATTGGAATGATTTATCTTAAAAAATTGTCAACCATTTCTCTTATGTAATGAAATTACTTATATATTCACATAGAATGATTTTATATTACATAAAATTAGAAAATATGAGAGATTACATAGCGATAATTGACAGCAGAATAGAATATTGGATAGTAGCAAAGCCACTTCAAGGGGGAAACCTCCACAATAATGCACTAATAGTATAATACTTAACATGATTATTAAAGACTAACCACTACCTCCTATATATATTCTACTTAGCCAAAGTTATTCTATAGGCTGATATATCTAAGAGCATAGAGAAATGTAACAAGTAAATAAAAGAGGTATGTAAGCCATAAGTCAGCCACACATATCCCTAGACACACCAATGGTTAAGGGCGTAACATATAACATCATTGAACATGATTTGATTGTAGTCAAATTATGAAAATCCAAACAATGAGATGGGGAAAGCTTCACAACATATCTATAGTGATGGATAGCATTAGCTAGATGCTTTCAACATAATTTGCAAGATAAATAATCGAATATATTTTTGCACAGAAACTACACCCTGAGGTGGCTCATAATCTATGACTAAATTATGAAAATACATTTAAGGAGATCATAGATAAGGGTATATAGATTAAGAAGTAACTTATCACTAAAGGCCTTATCAATATTTATTCATAGGTTTTAATGTCTAATCAGACCCAATCACCTATTTTAGTTGTTACAATAGAAAAACCTAAAGGGTTTAACAAGAACAAGAACATGGTAGGGAATGGGGAGATTAAATCTAGACATGTATAAATATTTCAAGCTCCTCCAACTCCAAATGTGTAACTAGCCCCACATAATCCACCAGCTAATTTACTAAGGGCTCCTCCATAAAAGGCATTCAATAAATATAGAGTATTCAGTAAACTAAGAGAGCCTATTGAGGCCATGTTTCAAAATCTCATAGTAGCTAATTTGATTATGTGGCCTATATAAAGGCCATTCCTTGAATATCAACCCAAACCTAATTGGTTTCGAGCAGATGAGTTTTATAACTTCTATCAAGTTATTATCCATGGCATTTATTGATGTGTTCAATTGAGGCATCTCATTAAAGACTTGATCAAAAGTGGTGAAATTTAAGTAAAACATGTGGCATAAAACACTAATTAGGATATGTGCATTCACAAAGATCCATTTCCGAAGCATAATCAATAGCCAGTATGAAAAAACTAGCATCAAGGGTAAAACCAGCATCAATAAGCACAAGGCCAAAATAATAATCAGCATGATCATAATCAGGATCATAATACCTATGCTAATAACTTGGGTTATAATAACATGCCTCATGATTATAATATCACCATGGGATGTATTTCTACAAACCACATTACCACCATCACTATCGAATCTCATGAACCATCTCATGCTTCTTAAATTACTAAACACCCCATTATAGGGTCAACACCCTCTTCTTTAAGTAATACTACATCAGGTTCAAATAATTCCATTGCACCTTGGTTTCTATGGGTTCTTATCTCTAGACCTCCTTCATATAATTATAATGGTTCCTTGATGACTTTAAATTGTGAAAAGGTAAGTATATGCTCGTGAGTCACTATCTAAGGTCCTTTTCCTTCATCTTCTAATTATAATGGCTCTTTGCCAACTCTAAATTGTGCAATCATAACTAGATGCTTATGAGTCACCCTTTAAGGACCTTTGCCATTTTCTAACATTAAACCCAATGTTAACATTTTTCCTTTGAATCTAAAGCTAAATATTACACTAGTCAAGGCTAAACCATCTTGTACTACTGTTGAATCATATAGTATCTCAGACCAACTAAGTAGAAACCCTATGGAAATTTATATTTTAGATCTTTTGTGTACATCTGAAGTCCACAAAATTATTTTGAAAAATTTCCTTCAATAGTCCAATATTCCCTAGGACAATAACCCTAAATAATTACAAACACTTGTACAACATTTGTCTCCTTTCGATCAAGTTACATTTGATCAGAGAGATATGTCCATGCTTGGTCCTTGCCATAACAACCCCTTGTTTATTGAGGTCATTATTGAAAACCATAAAATTAAGTGAGTTCTTATAGACAATGGCTTAGGGTTAAACATAGTGTTCCTTAAGTTATTACATTGATTGGGTTATATTGTAAAGGGAATATAGTTGAAAAAAATCATGATCAAGACATGATAATGCTAAAAGGGAATCTTCTAGAACTATTTGTTTGTTGATAATTGTTGGGTCTGTGTCCCATCATACTCTATGCCATATTTTGGATATTAAATTTCCTTATAAAATACTTCTTGGTCACCCTTGGATCCATGAATTATAGGCCATCCCATCTACTTTACACCAATGCCTCAAGTTCTCCCACGATGGGATCGAAGTCACTATTCATGTCGATCTTCAGCCCTATCAATAGTGCAAACACCTAGAGGCTAAATTTTGTAATTATAAATATTTCCTTGATTCTTGATTCATCACAAAGAATAACAAATAAATATTTTTTTATCCACCCAAATCTATTTATATCAACCCAAGTGACCTTGCTTCCACTTCGACTGATCCATTTCCTACAACCCTTACATAACAGGTCACCATTGAGGATGCAGGCATTTCCACATGCCATCTAAAAGATGCCTTCCATATTTTTAGGTTGCCCAAGCATCCTAAATATTTTTAAAACCCCAAATACCTTAAAATCCCAACATGATTTGGCAAAATAAGAAAGATACACAAAAACCACCAATGGTGTTCATACCTGCTACATCACCAAATCAGGATCAGGAAGCTTTTATTTTAAGGAGACTAGTTATATTCTAATGACATTGTTTATTTTTTTTACAATCATAAATATCTTATCCCTATTCAGATTATGGATATATTTGATTATACAATAAAAGGCCTCAAGCTATGAGAGCAAGGAATCTTAGAACCATTATCAACAGGTAGGTCTGACATGAGTTAAGGTTTTGAATTTATACTACCTGGGGCTGACCTCATGTATTTCAATAGTGATTCTTCTAAATCAACTAGCATTGAGACTCTTGGTAGTGATGTAGAATCCCATTATAGTATTTATCATGAGCTTGTTGACACAGACCTATTTGACTCAAACTCCATTATGACTATCACATCCCATTGTCCCATTTACCTTTGTCATCTCAAACTCATTGATTGGGACCAGAAAAATTATATCATACCCCTTGATTAATTTTAAAATTAAGAATCTATTATCAATTATATAGGCCTTAGAAATATATTTCCAATTGGCAATCATAAGTAAGGATTTGACTTTTCCTTGGACTCTTCCACCTACTTTAGAGAGCAGGAAAACATTATTGGTCAAAAAAAAGATAAAACATCAAGATCTTTGGGTGAAAACCTATTTGAGGTGCTCATTGATCATGGAAATAGTAAATAAAAAGAGAAGCCCTTGAGTGAAAACCTATTTTAGGTGCTCTTGGATGGGGAAGTTTTCTCATCTTCAAAGGATGCACAAGGTCCATCAAGTCCTAGTTCCATAGCCAGTGCCCAACATCACATCATAACAACATAAATTTTTTAAGTGGCTCACTCTTAACTTCCCTAATATATTTGATAGTTAGACACTACCTAAATTTCAAGACTCAGATTCATCCATTATCCAAAACTTTGGGGAAAATAACCAGAAGTTAAAGTAGAAGAAGAGGACCCAAGTCAAACACTACCTACTATTCTAGAAGATGGTTTTACACTCTTTGTATAAAACACTACTAAAGTGAACCTGGGGACTTATGATAATCCCAAAATTGTTTATCTTGGATCCTCCCTCACTTATGAAGAGAATGACCACATTATCACCACCATAAAGGATTTTATTGATATTTTTGCAAGGGCTTATTCTGACATGCCAGGCTTAGATCTTGATTTGGTTATGCACCAACTTGTTTTCCATCTAAATTTTAAGTCGATCAAACAAAAATTAATAAATATGCATCCACACATCACTCTTTTGGTAAAATTTAAACTAGATAAATTATTAGGAAAAATATGCATCCGACCACTAGACTATTATGAATGGATATCAAATATAGTCCTAATAAGCAAGAAGCCATAGGGTATATGCATTTGTATTGATTTTAGAGATATCAATAAGACATGTTTCAAAGATGATTTTCCTCTACCCAATATCAATATGATTATCAATTCTACTAATGGGTATGAAATGTTGTCCCTCATAGATGGATTCTTAGGATACAATTAGATCAAGATAGCTCTATGGGACCATCACAAAACTACATTCACCACTCGATGGGAAACATTCTATTATCAATTCATGCCATTTGGCTTGAAGAACATTGAGGCCACCTATCAACATGTTATTATTGTCATTTTCAATGACATGATGCACAATATTGTTGAAGACTATATTGATGACATCCTAGTTAAATCAAAAATACATGCCAAACATCCTGATGTTCTACGAAGAATCTTTGAGAGACTTCATGAGTATGAATTTCATCTAAATCCTAAGAAGTGTGTCTTTGGTGTCACTTCAAGTAAATTGTTAGGATTTATATGTCATAAATAGGGATTAAAGTGGATCCTAATAAGGTCAAGGCCATTTTAGAAATGCCTCCACCTTCTAACCTCAAATAGCTTCACAGCCTAAAAGGATAGATCAAATCTATTTGCAGGTTCATTTCACAATTGGCAGATAAGTGCCACCCATTTACACACCTCTTGAAGAAAGGGGTCACATTTTAAAGGGATAATGAGTGTCAATTAATATTTTCAAATCTCACAACATACTTGGCCAACCCACTAATTTTGAGATCACCAACACTGAGACAACCATTGATCCTTTATATTTTAGCAATCAAACATGCACTGAGGGCACTCTTTTGGCCAAACATGATAATCAAGGAAAGGAGCATGCAATTAACTATTTGAGGTGCATATTTATGGCTTATGATCATAATTATATGCCTATTGATAAGTTATGTTTAGCAATGGTCTTCACCTCCCAAAATTTGTGACATTATATGTTGAATAACAAAAGTATTGTTATTGTTAAAAAGGACCCCCTCAAATATTTATTATCCAAAGCAACACTCATAGGTCACATAGCCAAATGGGTCATGCTCTTAAGTGAATTTGGTGTTGATTATTGTTGTTTCATATAATTTCACCCTTGTGGGATATTTTTTTAGGCTATCTCACTCCTAGCTACAATATTGGTGTAACCTCATGTTGTGGGTATCTTGTAATGAGGTTGAACCTTCAGAGAAGGCTGACTTCCTCTTGGTAGATCACTCAAACTAATACTTTTGCTCAAAAAATGGATAGAAAGGGGGTATAGGATGAATAATAAAACTAAAAATGTGATGCACCAAATTAAATGGCACTCTAATAATCTTAAAATAAACACTAATTCAACAGAAGACAATCTTTGCTCACACAATCTCAAAACCTAGCTAATTTGCATAAGAATTTATTAAACTAGGCTCAATAATCAATATATGGAGCAAAGAAGGGTTATAAAACTCACACTAAGTGTCCATTAATGGTAGAAAAATCTCAAGTTCAGACCTATAAATAGCTTGAAAACATCTAAAAAGAGGCAAGAAAAAAGGACAATGAACATGGAAGAGTACTTCTTCATAAATCCATCATACAGAGGCTTGCTAAACACAAGTTAAAGGAAACATATAGGTAAAAAATCATCTTATTTGCTTCAAAATTTATTTCTTACAAATTTTTATAGGGTTTTGCCTTGTCAAATGAGAATATATCTTACAAATGGGGGAGAAATGGGAGATATAGGAGAAAAGGGAAGAGATAGAGGAGAAGAAGGCACTCAAAAATTAATAAATGAGATGCAACCACCTTTCATGGAGTCTCAACCACCTTTAGATCAATTATCACTAATCCTTCCTCAACAAAATAACCCTCATTAATCCAAATAGTCTTCAAGCCCTCTCATTAGCTTAGCAAGACACTAGAAGATGAAAACATTTGAGGATTATGATGTCATGATCCACTCACAATGGAAAAGTCTCAAAAGACTTGGAAAACACATTGAATTCTCCACTTTCTCTCTCAACCTCCAAACTTATCCTCTTTGACTTCTACAACCCCCTCCTTTTGCACTTCTAGAAGATGCTTAACAAATGGTTAGTGAACTTGGCATTTAATGCTTAACTAACCATGGAGGTTAAGTTTTATGTTTGATTTTTTATGTTTTATTTTATTCTCAACTCCTCTCAGATCCTCCAACCTATAAGAAACTACATGAAACCTCTAATTTTCATAGACTCCATTGATGGAGGTCTCCAAGCTTGAGCCATCTTTAACTAACTGCCTTGAAATCTATTCCCAAGGCCATTTCACACCATGGAACCACTTTTGGACCTATAAAAGACTTAAATATATCCATATCATGCATATGAGGCAGAAAATGAAGATTTAGACAACATTTAAGACCTAAAACAATGGTGGAAATCACCATTAAAACTACAACATTTCACAAAATGTCAAAAACCTTGGGTTTTTTACACTTTAGTTAAGAAAAGCATAGTAGAAACCCTTGGAAAGGGATATAATTTCCATATAATGATTATTTAAGTCCCATTAGGCCTCTTTCATGGCTTTAGACCATTTTTCTCTTTGAAGACCTACAAAAATAGGCATTTTTGAGCCATTTTGGGCCTCCTAAACACCCAAACATGCCAAATTCTTTTGAAAAATAGGTTTTACATGATACTAAGGGATTCATCTACATTATATAGGTGGTTTCTAAGTTATTATAGGCCATTTGATGGACCTATGAGTCAAAAATACCAAAATTGGTCAAAAAGCTCCTTTGGCAACCTAAACAAGCTCACCTTCTTGATGATTGTTCATAAAATGTAAAGTCTTAGTCCACCACTTATTTCCATGTATTTTTATTCCATATACCCATTCAACATCCTTGAAAATATTGGGCTCCCATGTGGAAGGTATGAAAAGATACATACGTAAAGATAATTGCCTATAGGGTTTGTAAGTATTCTAGACATGCTTATGCTCTTATCAATAATTTATAAAACTCAAGACATTAACCCACCTTAATCCATAATTAATTTCAATTACATGTGTACTCAAAACATACTAAAATCATTTGGCCCAACTCCTCATGGTATGAAAGATACGAGCATCTAAAGAGGGGTTAAAATTGGGTGTCTTAGGCTTGAAAAGTTTGAATTCCTTCAAATGACCAATTTGACCTTCTCATTGATCTCATTTTTTATAAAACATCTTCATGTCACCTTAAACACTTCATAATACCTCTTCATGAAGTCACCTTGCATTGTAAGGTCTGAGAGTGTCTTTTGGTGTTATAGGCCTTCAAACAAGCTTTAAGGCCTAATTGGCCAAATATAAATATTGGAGTTCTTGGACACCTGTCGGAAGATATGGGGTTAAAACACCATGTTTACATGTTCCTTACCAGATTAAACTTGTATTCTCCTCTTCAAATGATCAAAAAAAAAACTTTTCTCTTTATGCCTTTAAGACTGCTCATGGGGTTTCTAGCTTGTCTACATGTTTGGATGGATTTTTAACTGTGAACACTCTTTAAATGTGTTTAATAGACTTAAAATAATATCATTATTCTCTTAAAACACTTAAAATGAGTTTAAACTCTCAATCACACCTAAAAACTCCAAAAAATATACCTGCAATAATGGTGACTATTATGAGACATGGAGGGGATTATGTCTAAATAGAGGGAACTTCCACTTTTCACATGACCTTCAAAATATTATTGATATGTATATCATGTCATGATGAGTAATAATACCAATTTTCATGATTTTAAGATGCATACTTTGTCCTGTAGACCCATTTTACCAAACTTTACCTTGAGCTACTTATTTGCTTCCTCCATTTCTAAACTTGTCCTTCTTCAGAATTTTGCTTGAAACCCTAAATTTGATCAACTTAATAGAATAAATTAGGTTTATAACATCATATTTCACCATTTTAAGACCTCTTCAAGGCTTAAATTCCTCATTAGTACTCAAAACTGATAAAAGCTTCATTTGATCACTAATGGTTGCCTGTTGACAGCGAGAGGTTTGTGTAAGAACAGCAAATATGTGAACCTTTTTTAGGACCTTGAAGATTTAATGGGATGATTTAATAGGTCATGGAAACATCATTCTTTTAATTGACCTATAGATTCCCCAAAATGGCCAATTCCTCCAAGACAGGCTCCAATGTTGATCGTGATTAGACATGGGTTGACTGTGCTAAAATAGTGAATGGTTCTAATTAAAATACCTCAAAAATGTTATGGATAGGTATATTATGTCATAATGAGTTTATCCATGAAATTTCCTAATTAGATCATGCATATTTTGGTATGTAGACCCAATTTTCCAAAATCTAATGACATGTTGCCTACTTGGTAAATTTTCAAAACTGAGTTTTCTTCCCTTTTATCTTGGTGTGAAATTTTAGAATCATGATTTATCTTTTAATATTTCATGAAACTCCTCATTTTAAATACTTCACCTTCTTTTACTAGCTCCTAAAACTTATACAGCTCATTCATGACCTAAGATCCATCAAGCACCTCACTTTGACTATGTACAAATAGTGTTATAGGTTATAGTTATGACATTTTAAGATGTTGATATTATATTTTGAAATCCTATATTATCAATATAGACCCCATTCCATCCCCACATGTTCTTATGAAACATTCACATCATGAGACACCACCATGGAGCACCTTGATTGAACTACTTTTTGCCCTCTTGAAGATAGGGTTACTCTCCCAAGTGGGTGTAGGTATTGTTAGCCAATTTTCACTCCCAGGCTTCACATCTTTTATTTTGGATAAGTGAATAATTCCATTTTTTTTATTTCTCTTAGAAAAAAATGTCAAGTATTATTCAAAAGCCTTTTTTGGTCTTTTTAAAAAAGTGTTATTTCTTTCAGCGAATTTCTTTTCTTTGGGTTTTTTGTCCAAGTCTTAAAGGAATTATTTTAGACTTTTTGTCTGAAATAAAAGTCTGAAGGAATTCTTTTGGAATTTTTTTTTGGACAAAAAGTTTGAAATAATTGATCCTTTACAAAGCTTGAAGGAATTGGTCCATTTCAAAAAAATTCCTTCATAACTTGTTCGAAAGAATTATTTTGGACTTTTTGTCTAAAACAATCTTTTCGAAGGGTCACTTTCAAAAAATCTAAAGGACCATTTCTCAAGAAAAGGGACACTTGGAATATTTTTGAATGATACATTTCAAAAATTCTGAAGGGACATTTTAAAAACCCTGAAAGAACTGGTCCATTTCAAAAAATTTGAAGGGACACATGTAAAAAGTCTTATTTTTTGCAATAGTTTCCTTCAAAAAAAGTTCAAAGGGACACTTTCCAAACATCTAAAGGGACACTTGTAAGATTTCCAAAGGGTCTTTCTAATAAATTGGTCCACTTACAAAAGTTTGAAGGGTCTTTTTGTTGCAAAAGTGTCCTTCAAAAAAAGTCCGAAGGGACATTTTCAAAAGTCCAAAGGGACACTTGGGAAAAGTCCAAAGGCCCTTTTCAAAAGCTTTGAAGGGTCACCTTTCAGACAAAGTGCCTAAACCCAAGGTCTCAAAGGGTATTTTCATGCCAAAGTGTCTTTCAAAAAGTTTGAAGAGTATAGACACTTGTGTAGAGTCTATAGAAGGATTATCGAAGGGCATGTTTGAGTAGTCTAAAGGGAAGACACTAGAAGAGAGTTTGTAGATAGATGGTTTTGAAGAAAAGGGACACTTAAAAAGTTCACAAAAGGATTATTGAAGGAAAATTTCATAAATTCTATAGAAAGACACCTACAGAGTCCATAGAAAGATGGTTTTGTAAGTTCCATAGAAAAGGGACACCTGCAGAGTCCATAGAAAGGGCATGTTTGACCAATCCAAAAAGTCCATAGAAAGATGGTTTCAAAAAATCCATAGAAGGATGGCTTTGAAGGGAAAAAAGAAAAATTCCAAAGGAATGGTCCCAGTAGAGTGATAGTTGCACAATCATCACCTTTAGGTTCATAGACTAGTTGTTGGCATTCAAAATAGTGGGTTCCAAGCAAATTGATGGTCCTCAATTAATCACTCATATAGATTCAAAGGCTTGCAATTATTCATCCAAAAAAGCCCTGATCAAGTTTTCTAAATTACTTAACTTATAATTTTTTATAATTAAAAGCAACTCAGGCTTACAAACCTGAGTTACTCATCCAAAATAGATCTAAGGGGTCACATTCTTCATCTGTCAAAGCCCATCAAAAGGGTCATCTCACCATTGATCAGGCCATGATTTGCATCATTTCATCATGGCCAATTAAGAGGAGAAAAAGGATAAAGAGCTTGTTGGAACAAGTTTTCAAAGGGTTCTGACAAATGCCATGAAGGTATACATAGGCTCCAAGTGATACCTCTCCAAGGCTAAATAGAATGAAAGAGAATCTTCTCCACACCATTGCATACCTCAACAAGCCAATGATAAATTATTAGGCATCAGTATAAATCTATAACAAGTGGACTCTCATTTGAATAATTGATTGATGCCATTACTCAGCTTAAAAATATCTTGTTTCTACTAGTACATGTTAGGTTGTGGAGCTAAAAGCTTCACCAAGATGCAAACAAGAGGAGTTACGGAGGTTGCAGAGGTTGCGAAGAGTTGCAGAACAAGTTGCAGGGCAATCGACATTGGTTTGATCAACCGACGTCAGTCAGATAGCAATGAAGAAGCAACTGATGTCGGTTACCAGTCGATTGACATTGGTCAGGGAGGAGCTGACATTGGCAACCTGTGTGTGAACATGCAGTTTGCATGCAGATTCTAGAGAGTCTATTTTTGGACTGTTAGTTTGCATGTTAAAGGCTATTTGTAGTCTTGAGTTGCGCATCTAATTATTGTAATTAAGATAGTCTAATTATTGTATGCATGAGATCTATATAATATACTCATGGGCTGTATTGTAAGTTAGTGTTAGAGAGTAAGAGAGAAAAATAAGCTCCTTCAGAGAGAGGAGAGCAATGGTGTGTTCCTCTTAGTGCCACAGTACCAAGTGTGGGTGCTGGTTTGGAGAATCAGAAGGGTTCTTCGTATATGTATGATCTTGGTCAGTAGGTGTGCATGGCTTCTTTTGGAGATCTACATTGGTGAGTAAGGTCTAGTAATTTACAGGTAGTAGCAGAGAGCAAGAGATCTACTTAGAGTACGATTGTGTACTTGGTGTACTAGCAATGTGTTACTGACTGGTGGAGGTGAACATCAATTCTATATTAGAGTTGATTTTTGGGACCGAGAGAGGGAAGAAGGTCTTGAGGTGTGGTGAGCCTTTAAGGTGGAAGAAGAAGTGGCATCTTCTTTATTGTATTTTCTTCTGAGTGATTATTAATACAATTGTGTATTGTCTCTCATATTCTTGTGTTGTTTCATATTTCTAGTTACTTATCATTCTGGTTAAATTCTATGTTTAGTTGCTAATACAAGAGGTAATCATATGTACTCTAATTGAGGAGCAAGATCCTGACAGTTGGTATCAGAGCTTTTGGTTGGGTTACTAACAGGTGGTTTTAGATCTGGTTAGTATTTGTTGATTACAAGTCACTCATAGGGGTTTCAGATTGAGTGGGAGTATAGCAATGGCAGAATAAAGTAAGCTATGAATGGAGAAACTGAATAGCATGAATGGTCTGATTGATGGAAAGAAAGAGCAGGGAAAATGAGATTGTTGGTCAGTAGAAGATCAATGTGTAGAAGCAGATGTTGCAGGTGATGTTGCACAGGTCACTCTGGATAAAGTAGAATCTTTGTTTACAGATTCTTTTGCCTCTTTCCATGCAGCCCGAAATAGAGCATCTTTTCATGGGTATGTCTTTGGAGACTTTGGAGAGATTTATTTAGGGGTTGGTGAGCCTTGTCAAATCATTGATGAAGGGTAAGTGAAGCTGAAATTGCAGACAGATAACACACATGTGTTGAAGGAGGTCATGCAGGTACCAGTCTTGGATATGGGTCTAATTTCTTTAGGAAAGTTGGGTGATGAGAGATGCACAGTAACTCTCACAGTGGATGCACTTGAATTAGATGGTGGTAAGAAAGTAGGTATCCTTTATCTATCTACTTATATTACTGATTCACCTTCTATTACAGAGATGTGGCTTTGTAGGCTTGGTCACATATGTAGGAGGGGAATGCATGTTCTTAAGCAGAAGATAGATATCTTTGATAAACTTAAGAACTGGAAAGCCTTGGTGTTCATGGAGGAGATGGCAGACAGAGATCAGTTGAGGGGACTAAATTATTTTGAGCAGGGTTATGTTGATTTGAACAAGATTTTGATCCAAAAGGAGCTCACGGGTAAAAAGTTATCACTCACAAGTGAACACAGGTACCAGCATCGATCATACAGTAACCAATGTCGGCAACATGAAGACCGACATTGGTCAGACAGGAACCAATGTCGACAGAAGGGATATCGGTGTCGGCCAGGGAAATGACATTGGTAGTTAGGGTCAGTGCAGGGAACCGACATCGGCCAGATGCAGATTGGGAGATGGCTAAGATCGATCACTAAAACAGATGGTGGGCAGATAGTAAGCTGTCAATAAGTCTCAAATGCCCATATGGAGGTTAGAAAGGGTAAGTGAACCTCATATTCGTTGTTCACCTTCTTTATATTGCTTATTGATGGTCGAGGACCAGGAAGATGTGAAGAGGCAATGCAGGTAGAGTCCAAAAATAGTGGGAGCTTGGCATGGATGAGGAGTGTGAGTCCTTAGAGAAGAACCAAATAGGTGTTTTGTTAGTGGAGTTGTCAGCTAGAAGAAAGCACTGAAAGATGGATGGATTCTCAAGTTGAAGAAGAGAGTGGATGGATACATGAGATGGAAGGCCAAGGTATAAGGTCTTGAGGAAGCTGCAGGATAGTGGTATAGGGCTGACAGGTGGTACCAAGTGGATGACAAAGTAGAGCTTTTGTCAATGTCAGTATAACCATTGTGTTTATCTTACCAGGTGGATGATGGTCGCAACATTATCTTGTTACTATGTGTGGAGGATGAGCTTGGAGTAGGTTCAGACATATAGGGTTTTGCTAAGCTAAGGGTAAGGTTAGTTCAGAGGTACATCATGAAGCATTTTGAGTAGTGAAATTCTTTGGCATAAGAGACATGGAAGATCACAGGTTGATCTCCAATGGGAGCTGATGTGAAGATGGTGTTGGTGGGGTTCAAGATGCAGGATGCAGAATCAGAAAGCACACCAAGGGTTGGACAATTCAAGCTGAGCTTAGAACAGGGTTTGAAATCACATGAGGTCTAGTGTAGACCTGAGTTTTCCCAAGCAGTGGGAGTTGTCAGAAAGTATGGAGCCAATTTGGGGAAGAAGTATTGGAGGGTAGTTCAATGGATTCTTAGGTATCTAAGAGGGACCAGCAGCAAGGATTCATGTTATGCAGGGTGAAGGTCTTCACTACATGGTTTTGTAGGTTCGGATGTGGCAGGGTACTTGGATGATAGGTGTAACATCACAGGTTATGTGGTGGTTGGTCTTCAGGATTGATCTTGAAGAGGGATACAAGCCAGGGAATAATTTAGATGGTGTATAGGTACAGGTACAGGTGCAGCTATTTATCTCCAAGTGGGAGATTGTTAGGTTATGGAGCTAAAAGCTTCACCAAGATGCAAACAAGAGGAGTTACGGAGGTTGTAGAGGTTGCAGAGAGTTGAAAAATGAGTTGCAGGGCAACTGACGTTGGTCTGATCAATCGACATCAGTTAGATAGTAGTGAAGAAGCAATCAACATCAGTTACCAGTCGGTCGACATTAGTCAGGGAGGAGCCGACGTCGGCAACCTGTGTGTGAACATGGAGTTTGCATGCGAATTTTAGAGAGTCCATTTTTGGACTGTTAGTTTGCATGTTAAAGGCTAGTTGTAGTCTTGAGTTGCGTGTCTAATTATTGTAATTAAGATAGTCTAATTATTATATGCATGAGATCTATATAATAGACTCATGGGATGTATTGTAAGTTAGTGCTAGAGAGTAAGAGAGAAAAATAAGCTCCTTCATAGAGAGGAGAGCAATGGTGTGTTCCTCCTAGTTCCATAGTACCAAGTGTGGGTGCTGGTTTGGAGAATCAGAAGGGTTCTTCATATATGTATGATCTTGGTCAGCAAGTGTGCATGGCTTCTTTTGGAGATCTACATTGGTGAGTAAGGTCTAGTAATTTGTAGGTAGTAGCAAAGAGCAAGAGATCTACTTGAAGTACGATTGTGTACTTGGTGTACTGGCAGCGTGTTACTGACTGGTGGAGGTGAACATCAATTCTATATTGGAGTTGATTGTTGGGACTGAGAGAGAGAGGGAAGAAGGTCTTGAGGTGTGGTGAGCCTTTGAGGTGGAAGAAGAAGTGGCATCTTCTTTATTGTATTTTCTTTTGAGTGATTATTAATACAATTGTGTATTGTCTCTCATATTCTTGTGTTGTTTCATATTTCTAGTTACTTATCATTCTGGTTAAATTTCGTGTTTAGTTGCTAATACAAGAGGTAATCATATGTACTCTAATTGAGGAGCAAGATCCTGACAGTTGGTATCAGAGCTTTTAGTTGGGTTACTAACAGGTGGTTTCAGATCTGGTTAGTGTTTGTTGATTACAGGTCACTCACAGGGGTTTCAGATTGAGTGGGAGTATAGTAATGGCAGAAGAAAGTAAGCTATGAATGGAGAAACTAAATAGCACGAATGGTCTGATTGATGGAAAGAAAGAGTAGGGAAAATGAGATTGTTGGTCAGTAGAAGATCAGCGTGTAGAAGCAGATGTTGCAGGTGATGTTGCACAGGTTGCTCTGGATAAAGTAGAATCTTTGTTTATAGATTCTTTTGCTTCTTTCCATGCAGCCCAAAATAGAGCATCTTTTCATGGGTATGTCTTTGGAGACTTTGGAGAGATTTATTTAGGGTTGGTGAGCCTTGTCAAATCATTGATGAAGGGGAAGTGAAGCTGAAATTAAGAGCACACATGATTAATTTTGTATAATCAACTTAAGATTATGGAAATAACCAGAAGAACAAATAACTATCAATGAGAAAACACACAGAATATGAGAGGCAACACATAATTGTATTCAACTCATTACAAAGGAAATTACAATAAAGAGATCACACTCTTCTTCCACCTATGTGAGGCTTCCTCCTCAAGGGCTCCAAGTAATCTTCCCACCTGAGTAATCTTCTCTCATAGGTCACAACTAACAACTAACACAAGCTATTGTTCACCTTATTGTACGTTTAGTACAACCAAGTACAAATCGGTACTCCAAGTAGATCTCACCATGATCCTGCTCTTGATGTATTGTTGTCACCTTGATCTTGCTCCCCCGCCGATCCTATTCTGACCCTCGCATACACACATTCCTGCAGACCAACTTGATCTTACTTATCACATGTAGATCTCCACCATGATCCTGCAACACCCTGCATATCAAACATGATCTTACATACATGGGGAATCCTAATTGATTCCACCATGGGAAGAACTCTCCAAGTTCTACTTGGGTTCTACAAGTTCAACACTTAACAATATAGCCCATGAGTCTATTATATAGATCTCATGCATACACTAATTTAGACAAGTGGCTCAAAGACTTGAACTGGTCTTTATCATGCAAACTACGCATTCACTTAACTGACTATTTGTCAATAGCAGTTCTGATCGCCACAAGTAACCGACATCGGTCCCTATCTTCCTGGAGGTGATCAATGTCGGTCGATCTCCTGCCGATGCCGATTTCCTTCTGCGCTTCCCCTGACTGACGTCGGTTGTGGCCTGTCGATGCTAGCGACTGTCATGCTCAAAAATCCTCCATATTTGCCTAAGGTGAAGCTTTTAGCTCCACACCCTAATATTACAACCATTGGGAAAGCATCTTTGAGAAGATCAATCTAGTTGTGTAACAAGGGAGTTGACATGGATCAATCAAATGGCTTGAATGATTATCACTAGAAAAGATGGTTGTAGCTAAATATGGAGACTTTTAATAGATTAATTCCTTCTCTTTCTGCCAAAGGCCTCCTCCTCTCTCTTCCTCTCTACTATAAATATAGCCCTTGGGCTAGTCTAAAAAAGGAGACCACACAGAGTACAGTAAAGCCCTGTTGGAATGATATCTTGGCTTTAAGCATTAATACAAGTTTATTTTCTCTGAAGTTTTAAGCAATTTCTTGAGGGTGTAAGTGATGTATAGTGACAACAAGTGATGGTTTTCATCCTTCTGTCCTTTATCCTTCATTCCTGATCAAGGGTTTTGGGTATAGCAGGTCACATAAAGTGTGTCTAAGTGTGTTGAATTTATGTATGTGTATAACTATTCTTGGAATGTATAGGTTGTCTTTCAGTTCATTTACCTTGCATCATTTCATACATCTCACATCTATACTAAAATATTTGTGTTGGAATCTTTAGAACTAGGAAATAATCTATGTATTTTGATGTATCATGCACTAAGGTATGGTATTAGTGTGGAAGATAATCTTGGTGAATCTCCATTCTTAGACCATGTTTTCTTTATGCAATTTCTAACTCTTTTCCCTTTAATCAAACTAGTTTAGATAGAGGTTTCTTTGCAAAGATACATTCAGGGAGCTATCCCTTTAAATCTATAGGTTAATTTCCCCTATAGGTATACCCACATGCCTAAAAATGTTCCAATGTTGCCCAAATCTAAAAGAGGATTGAACACTCTCTTTTAGGGTGCAAGATTTGGAGACAACAGTTTTGGCACGCCCATTGGGATGAATTATTGACATGTCAAGGTGAATGTTGGTCTTGACAAGCCTAAGGTTTTAGAAATATTCTTAAACCAACATCTGGTGACTCCAAAAACTGAGAATCTTTAGTTGTAGATCAAATTTTCCACATTATACTTCATGGTCCTCACTAGGTCATCTAGGACTTCTGATCAATCCCCTCTCGTTGAAGCTCTTCTTGAAGAATAATGTACTGATCCATTCCAAGCACATAGAGATCCTTGGCAAGGAGGTTTTGGAGAAGAAAAATAAGTTGAAGAAGTTGGAGAAACAAGAAATCAAGAGGAAAGAAGAGAAATGGAGAGATAGTAACCTTTCTCGGCCTTCAACACCCAAAATCCGATTGACCTTCTTGCATACAACCCTATTCCTCCCAATGCTACCAAGAGTCTCCCTAATTTCAATGGAGAGGGTCCTCTTACCCCATCTGAGCATATTAGAGACATTTCAAATTTTTGTAACTTCCATAATGTCACCCAAGCTAACATAGCCATTAGATTGCTCATTATGTCTCTAAAACGTAAGGCACTTGACTGGTATAGGACTTTAGAAGGTGGTTACATTACAAGTTGGGATGGATTTAATAAATTATTAGTAACTAGATTTGAGAATAAGAGTGACCATACTTCACTGATCCATCAGCTGAATGTGATAAATAGAGGGCCTAACAAATCCATGGGAGATTTCAATGAAATATTTCAAAGGACTTGGCACAGGTTACCACCTATCATGAGACTTCCTCTAAGCTTTATGTTCCCCACTTATCTTAAGGGTATTGGTACTGATGTGGAAATGATGTTATAGTCAATGGGATGATTCACTCTACTAGACGCATGTGAGATAGCTATTTAAGCTAAGAATAGCCTATACAGTCTAGAAAACTACCTCTAAGAGTTTATATTCCTTTGTTGTCTCATATTTCAGTTGAAGTTCCAAGTGTAGCACAATATCCTAATGCCATTGTCAAGCTGAGAGCCTTTCCAAAGAAGGTGGATAATGTTATGAACAAAGATGAGTAAATCCAATCATTATGAACTCAGCTCAAGCAAGATCAATTTTAGGCAAATGCTCCACCTAACCACCAATACTATCCTCAACAAGGCTATAGAGCTCCACCCCAATACAACTACCAAGGAAGAGGACAAGGTTAACAAGGTTTCAATATGCAGCCTAATGCCTATAATACTAATTCCACTCCTTCCATGAAATTGTTGTTCTAGTGCATGCTAACCTGGTCCAAGGGGAGGATCATTTGGACCAATGGGGACAACCTCAAGGTTAGTTTATGCATGATGGTGAGAAGATAGCCAAGCTTTGGTGACACAAGAAGAAACTACTCCTTACTTGACATCAAAAGAAGTGAATCCCAATCAAAGGAATAATCATGGAGAAGGTAGCAACCAAAGTGTAGTATGATGAACTTTCAAGCTAAATATGATTATGTGTTAAATCAAAGCACATTAATTATAACCAACACAAGAGCCAAGAAGAGAGCTCTAGGAGATGTTCTAGGAGTATATGTGACTCCAAGTGATTTGGTGGTTAACTCAAAGTCTTGAAGTAGATCAAAACCTACACCATTGTGTAGAGCCCACTGAGACCTTTCTAACAGTATGCAGAAAATGGAAAATGGGGCTCATATGTTCCTTGTGCAGCTAGTCAAAGTTTTAGTCAACTAGTTAAATTAGCTCAAAGTTGGTCAAACTACAAAAATTGACCATTATAGAATGATCTGAGAATAGTCCCATGGCAAAGAGATCATCACAATCTTTCTGATGCATTTTATAATTTACAAAATTGAGTTTATATGTAAAAGATATGATCAATCAAAGTTGTGGTCAAACTTGGTCAACAAGATGATGTGTCAAAATTTGGACCAGTAAGAACCTAACACATGGAATGATGTACAATAAAATTTTGGTTTTAATCATTTGTCTTTGATAGGTGATCTTTGATAATCGATAAAAAAAAATGGGGTTCAGAAGGAACATCCAGTTGGATGATGACAAGTGGCACAACGAGTGATCACCAAGTGATGTGGCAAGAGGTCGACAAGTGGCATGGCAAGATTGAACCATGTGGTGGGTCCTCAAGCCACCATGTGGCTTACCACCACATTATTTTCCATTGTCCAATTTTATTTATTGAATGTTCCAAATAAACCAAATAACCAGTTATTTCCACGTAACATATCCACCTCACCACATATCTACCATGTGACCCCATGTTCCATATCCCAACCACATACCCTCTAAATACTCCATGTGAAACCCATAAACCTCCACAAATCCCATGAGATGCAAGCTAATGCTAATTATTTGGCATCTTCTACCATGATTTTCATGGCTTTTAAACCCTATGTGCTCATCCCCACTACTAAATGTGGGACAATATGATATACTTCAACCAATGGATATACATGCCACATGCACGTGGATGGGAAAGCATCCAAAGTGGCCCGAAGACCAATCTACCATGAAGGTGAAAGTCTATTTCAAGACTTTCCATGATGTTCCATGAGCAATATGCCCGTGGCATGGGTTTCAAACCTTACCAATTTTGGTAAAATATTAACATTCCCACCATCATACCCATGGTATGAAGCACTATATAAAGTACTAAGACTCGTATTTGAAGGCAATTCAAACAATCTTGGTAGCTAGTGTTAAAGGCTAAAAGGCATAAAGAAGCTTGTTTAGAAGGAGTTCAGAGCAAAATTTGGAGAAAATATGAAAAGGGACTTATATTATGTTTTCCCAATGAATAACTTTGTAGTTGTTCATTTTTCATTATGAAAACATTTGTAAGTAATTTTTAAACATTTTTCCTAATTTTTTGCTTGATATTGGACCCAGAGACATAAGCCTTCATGTCAAACTTTGTTATCAAATTATTGTTGAATGTTGTGAATTATTTTGTTAAATTCATGATTGTAAGTCATTTTTTTATTATTTCATAAAATGATATTGTAAATCAAAATTAAATTATGCAAACAAAATATTGCTTAGTTTTATGAATCAGTTTGGTATCAGAGTGGTTAGTGTGTTGGGCTAACCTTTGTGTAAACATTATCTTGAAATGTCAAGTTTGATATTAGAACTATATTTAAAGTAAATTAGTGATTTTGTTATTTAAATAAAATCAATTATTGTTTAAAAATGGATCCAATACTAGCTCATAGTTAGTTTCTACTGAATTCCATTATCACTGTGATAATGTAATTCCTACAAGCCCAAGAGCAAAATCAGCAAGCAATAGAGCAACGACAGGGGCAACAAATAGAAGGGCTTCAACAGAGCATTGACGCACTATGAGTAAAATTGAAATAAGAACATCGATAGAAAAAGAGGATGTGTGGAGATTCAAATCTTTATGGACATTGTGCCCAATGAGGACATCTTGTTGAGCAATGCTAGATCCTACACCCCAGTTAGGCTCCAATATGGTTTAAAAGGCCAAACAAGGAAAGGGCAAGGCACCAATTGTGTCTAGTAGTGGTTAATCCATCTGACCAATTGTACCTTTTCAAGCAACTCTAGAGTATCTAATGTGATAGTTATTGCCAATGGAAGTACCAGATATTATGCTACGCTCTAAATAAAGTCAATGACAAATTTGCACTACCATTGTTGAAGGAAATTTCATGTAAATCTAATTTAAATAGAGTTCTAGATCTAGTTATATTATTGAAGGACTTGTATGACATCTATAACTAAGGACTCTTCTATTACCTTACATTAAGACAATCAGAGGAGCTGATGGCATAGTATGAGGACATGCAACTCATTATGTCATTCTACATTTTGGCATCAGAGGGATATTCTTTGATCAATTAAAGTCTTGATATAGTTCTAGGAGAATCTAAGGAGATAATGTTGGGTAATTATTATCTCATATCTCGATATGCCATAAACACTACAGTAGGTGAAGGAATCTAACTAACGACCAATCATACCTATGAGATTTAGTTAAGAATAAGTCAGACAACAAAGGTACATTCTAGTTATAGTAGTGATTCTTCTAATTCATATACTCCTACTATTCCTATTAATGAAAATAATGTTGTAAATTTGAAAGCAAATAATGCTTTGATTATTGATGTATCTTCTGATGTAAATTTTGAGGAAGAAAGAAATGAAATCAAATATTCTAGCTATATTGACAATGTTAGGGATACTAAATATACTAACCCTAAACATTTATCAAACTCATTTGAAAAGCACACAAAGGGAACAGGTTCTAAGCTATTAGAAAAAATGGGATTCAAAGGAAAAGGCCTTGGATTTAATGGTTAAGGAATTATCCATCCTATTCAAGTGACAAAGAGACCACTCTAAGCAAGATTAGGATATGGAGCCGAAGGACAAATGTCCCAAGAAGCTGAGTTGAAGGACTACTCAAGGAGCAAGTTAAAACATCTTGAAGAGATGAAAGAAGTATTCTCTAAATATGTGATAGTCACATTGCATGAAGAATATTCAAATGATTCATCAAGGTATGCAAAGAAGAAATACTCAAATGTATTTTTTGATTATGCACAAGGGAGTCTTGAAAGGAAGTTTAAGAAATGTATCAAAATGAAGTTGCCTAAGGAAGATATGAAGTTAGGATTTTACTTCAATGCTAAGGGGTAAATTTTTAAGGAAGATAAGAAAATTCATGCACAACCTTAGACAAAGGTTGTAACTACATCTTTAGTCAAGCAAAATATAGAGCCTCCTCAAATAGAATCTAGTCAGTTAGAACCTGAGACAACATCAGCAAGGGAGATGATAGTCAATGAGAAGCTAACAGTTCAGAATTTGTCACCCTGGAAAGGTAAGCAACATTTTTTTTAAAGAATAATTGCTAAGCATTCTAAGATAGATGTTATTTTTTATAAGAATTATCAAATGAATTTGATATTTGAAGATGTTGTAGAAGCCCTAATTTGAAAAATAGGCCATATCTCAAACCATATTCATTAAATGAGATAGATGATGGTAATAATGTACATATAAGTAAAAAATGTAAACTAGGATTTGCAATTACCACCAAATTTTTAGATAAAGTTGAATTAGATGTGGTTCCACTTTGGTTTAGTGGCATTATCCTAGGTAAACCGTATTTGTCTCTAAGAAAGGCAATGTTTTCCAAGAAGGAAAATTAGTATAGCATTGTAAAAGATGGGATAGAATATCTCGTATGAGCACATCGATAGTAACCATTATAGGTAAATGATATCTTTAGTGTTATTTTATTAATTTGTGTTATAGATAGGAACACTACAGGGTAAAAAAAAGATGCCATCATGAAAAGCATCAGGAACAACTTGAAAAATAGGTTATATGTTTTACTTTGTATGAGTGTGAAAACATGCATATATTTGCTTTATAAGACCCTATGGGAAATGTTTGTAATCATTGTGTTTGTGTTTGTAAAAGACCCAAGAAGGGCAATGTTTGTAAATTGTGTTGCTAGGTAAAAACTCTAAAAGGACAATTGTAAATTGTGATTATTATAGCACCAAATGTCTTTTAATATTTTTAAAATATCATATTTGAAGACCCATCAAGGTACGTCCAGAACCAACTGAAAATCAAGTTGTTATCTAACATTCAAGAAATCATTCGAGCTAGAGTTGAGAGCTAAAGCTATGAAAATATCCTCACATGAAGTACTAGGTATAGTACTAGCTTTTTTAGGATAAAAAGCCTTCTTAGTAGGGAGGATTGATCTAGAGGTCAACTAAAAAAAAATCTTGAAGCAGATCGAAACCTATACCATTGTGTAGATCCCATTGAGGCCTTTCTAACACTATGCAAAATGTGGAAAATGGAGCTCATATGTTCCTTGTGTAGCTAGTTAAAGTTTTAGTCAACTAGTCAAATCAAGGAAAAGTTGGTTAAATTGAAAAAATTTACCATTATAGAATGATATTAGAATAGTTCCATGGTAAATATCTTGTCACGAGCTTTTTGATGCATTTTATGGTTTGCAAAATAGAGTTTGTATGTAAAAGATATGACCAGTCAAAGTTATGGTCAAACTTGGTCCACAGGATGATGTGGAAAAATCTAGACCAGTAAGAACATGACACATGGCATGAGGTATGAGAAAATTGTGGTTTCAATCATTTATCTTTGACAAGCAATCTTTGACAATCAGTAAAAAAAAATTGGGGTTTAGACGGAACATTCAGTTGGATGATGATAAGTGGTGCAATGAGTGATCGACAAGTGACGTGGCGAGAGGTTGATAAGTGGCATGGTGATATTGGACAATGTGTTGGGTCCTCAATCCATCATGTGGCTTACCACCACATTATTTTCCATTGTCTAATTTTATTTCTTGAATATTCCAAACAAACTAAATAACTAATTATTTCCACGTAACATATCCACCTCACCACATATCTACCACGTGACCCCATGCTTCATATCCCAACATTCATGTTCCAACCACATACCCTCCAAATACTCCATGTGAAACCCATAAACCTATACAAATCTCACGAGATGAAAGCTAATGCCAATTACTTGGCATGTTCTACGACGAGTTTTGTGGCTTTTAAACCCTATTTGCTTATCCCCACTACTAAATGTGGGACAATATGATATGCTTAAACCAATGGATATACATGCCACATGAACGTGGATGGGAAAGCATCCAAAGTGTCCTGAATACCAATCTACCATGAAGGCAAAAGTCTATTTTGAGACTTTCCATGATGTTCTGTGAGCAATATGGGCTAATAACAAATGCCCACAACATGGGTTTCAAACCCTACCAATTTTGGTAAAATATTAATGTTTCCACCGTCATACCCATGGGATGAAGCACTATATTAATTTCTAAGACTCATATTTGAAGGCAATTCGAACAAGCTTGGCAGTCGGTGCTAAAGGCTAAAAGGCATAAAGAAGCTTGTGCAGAAGGAGTTTGGAACAAAATTTGGAGAAAGTCCAAAAAGGGAATTATATTATTTTTTCCCAACAAATAACTTTATAGTTGTTCATTTTTAATTATGGAATAGTTTTTAAGTACTTTTTAAATTTTTTTTCTAATCTATCGATCGATATTGGACCCAGAGATGTAGGGCTTCATGCCGAACTCTGTTATCAAATTATTGTTTAATGTTGTGAATTATTTTGTTAAATTCATGATTGTAAGTCATTTTATTAATTATTTCATAAATTGATATTGTAAAGCAAAATAAAATTATGTAAGTGTAATATTTCTTAAGTTTACTGATCACCAAGTGATGCCTCTCCAAGGCCACAAAGTGTGAATCCTAGTGCAATACCTGCTACCAGTCATGCTCCTCAACAAAGTTAGAATGCAAGTGGGGTTATCAAGCCTACAATGTAGTTGGTTCAAACTCCATCACTACCTTTAAGAATTAAATAAAGATTTAATGCATTCCCTCTAAACATTTTTTATTCTTTGAAGAATGCTAAGACAAGCATATTTCTTTAGGAAGTCTTGCATATGCTTGGTCAAAAGGAGCTCTTACAAGAATAGCTTACAAACACTCATGTAGCCCCTCAAACTTAAAAAAATAATAGTGTGGCCCTTACCAATTCTCTAAATCATGTCTTAGATCCCTCCACCAAATCTAAAAAGCCTCCACCCTTCTACCTCACACTCATTGTGGGAGACAAATGGTTCACAATTGTATTGTAGATAGTGGAGTTAGTACCACTATCATGCCTAAGGTGGTGGTTGATAAATTGGGATTGAAGTATGAACCACATAGTAAAGGTGTTTTTTAGCTTGATGGGACTTCAACTAAGACAGTGGGATTGGTTAGAGGTCTGAAATTTTTCCTACATGATTGCCCAAGTTTCCCCATTTTACAAGATGTTGTGGTGGTAGACCTTCTAGCCCATTTTGCTATCTACTTGTCAAGGGACTTCATGGCTAAGATATGAGGGTGCCTTTTTAATCATTGGTCTTTTCTACCTTTTAAAAAAAGATATGAACCAAGGTGACTATAAGGACTCAGCCCTTAGCAAGGTTTCATATTGAGCCATACATGGAGACAAATTCAAATTAGGGTTGTCTAATCATTAAAGAAGAAGGTGTCATGGATGGTGAAGCATCCTCCCCCTTTAAAGGTATTTCTAATCTTTTCCTTGATAAGTATAACACTAAAATGCATATACTTGATCCATATACTTTCATATAAGAGAATGATTTGGGAGTTTATTGTATGCACAAAAAGGATGTTTCAATCTCTTCACTCACTAATGAAGATCATGAATTTGAAGGAATATGGGAGATGTTTTTTGATGGATAAAAAATCAAAGTAGGTGCAGAAGGTAACATTATATTAGTTTTTCCATCAAATAATCAATACTACTCCTCATAGAGATTCCACTTCAGCTACACCTATAATGTGGCAGAATATGAAGGCCTAGTTCATAGCCTCCAATGAGCAAAGAAGAAATCAAGAATTTGAAAGTTTATGGGGATAGTGAATTGGTTATCCATCAAGTGAGAAATCAAGTTGCAGCTAAGAATCCCTTGCTTAAATACTACAAACATAGGGTATGGGACCTACTTGAAGACTTTGATGCCTTCAACATACAACCCATGCCAAGAGATTTAAATAAGCATGCTAATATATTAGTTGCATTAGGAGCATAGTTTGATGCAATTGCTAATGTAGGAAAAGAGAAAGATCAGTCCCATATAAATTTCATTATAAGGCCTTCTATTCTAGATAATGAAATTCATGGCAAGTGTTTGAAAGTGATGAACACATTACACACTTCTTACAAAATGAGGCAGGATTCTCTCCAAGGAACTAAAAGAGACTGCATGATCAATATGAAGAACAAGTATATAACTAAAGACAAACAAGATACCTAAGGGGATAATTACTTTGAAGAGTGTTTTCAATGAAGAAGACCAAAATAAGAAAAAAAGAGTGAGAATGTCAACAAAAGTAGAGAACTATGATAGATTCATATTTACAAGGACAAGCTCCTAAAAATTGGTAAGGTATGTTCTTTGTCTGCGAGGCAGGCCTTTATTGAATTATGTAAAGAGTTCCATGACATTTTTTCTTGGGAATAAAAATATTTGAAAGGGTTTGATCCAAGTTTATCTCATCACACCATTGAGTTAGAACCTAGAGCTAAACCATTTAGGCAAAAATAAAGGCATATTAATCCCAAGATAGAGGAACACATGAGGAAAGAGCTGACTAAGTTGATTGATTCTAGGATTATCTTTCCTATCAAACACTCAACTTGGGTGGCTAATCCTATACTTGTCTAAAATAAGAATGGAGAGATCAGACTTTGTGTGGATTTTCAAGATCTTAATAAAGTGTCTATCAAGGATCATTATCCACTACCTTCCATAAACAAATTATTCAAGTTGTTTCAAGTTCTCAATGCTTCTCACTTCTTGATGGTTATTCAAGTTACAATCAAATACTATTGAATGAAGGGGATCAGTTCAAAATAGCCTTCACTACAAAATGGGGGACCTTTTCCTATAATAAAATGCCTTTTGGTTTATCCAATACTGGAGCTACATTTCAAAGGGAAATGGACATGGATTTTAAAGGTTTGATCAATAAGTTTTTGCTTGTGTACCTTGATGATATAAATATTTTTTCAAAGGGTGATATTGATCATATGGAACATCTAAGGCATGTGTTTGAGAAGTGTAAAGAGTATGGAATATTCCTTCATCTAAAAAAGTGCATCTTTGTTGTCCATGAAGGTAAGCTATTAGGCCAGATTATTTCAAAAAAAGGCTTGTCTTTTGACTTTGAGAGGATTGAGGCTTTTCTAGGCTTATCTTTGCCTCAACACAAGAAATGATTGCAAAGCTTCTTGGAGAAAATAAACTTTGTAAGAAGGCTTATTCCAAGCTTTGCAACTATGGTAAAGCCTATCATAGCCATGCTCAAGAAGAACCAAGATTTTGTTTAGACAAAGGAAGGTAAGAGTAGTTTTGAGGCAATCAAGCAAGCAATTGAAAAATCTCCTACTCTCTTGAACCCAAACTTTTCCAAATATTTCATACTCTATACCTTTTCTAACCTTGATACAATCTTAGCTATGTTTATGCAAAATAATGATGAAGAGGTAGAACAACCAATTGCATTCTTCAGCCAAGGATTGGAAGATTATGAGGTCAGGTATACATTTCTTGAGAAGCAAGCTCTAACAGTGATAGGAGGATTAAATAAATTCTAACACGTGGTTTCAAACAATAAGATACATGTCATGGTTTCTCATCCTAGCACCAAGGAGTTTCTCCTAAGCAAAGACCTTAATGAAAAGAGAGTTGGGTGGATTACAAAGGTGATAGATTATGATGTGGCTATAAAGGTTACAAACTTGGTAAGAGGAAAAGGGTTATGTGAGAATTTAGCTTTAGATTTCCAAGAACCAAAGGAGAAAGTCTTGATCAACCAAGTTTAACCCCAACCAATTGATCATGTACAAGACATCATTAGTTTTCTTTAAAATGGTGAGTGCCCCATTGGGTTGAACAAGTCTCAAAGGAGATATTTTAGATTGTAGACCATTCCCTACTACCTTATAGATGGTGTTTTCTTTAGAAAAGATGTGATCATGTTCAAATTTGGACACAAGACATCATTAGTTTTCTTTAAAATGGTGAGTGCCCCATTGGGTTGAACAAGTCTCAAAGGAGATATTTTAGATTGTAGACCATTCCCTACTACCTTATAGATGGTGTTTTCTTTAGAAAAGATGTGAATGGTGTGTTGTTGAGGTGTGTTAATAGTGATTAGTTTAATATGTTTCTAGAAAAGTTTCACAATGGTGTAGATGGAGGTCACTTCTCTCCTAGGATGATAGCTACAAAAATAATGAGGGCTGGTTACTATTGGCCTAGTCTTTTTAAGAATTTTTACCATTGGGATAAGATGTGCCCTTAATGTGCCTTCTTTGCAGGAAAATAGAAACTTCCCGCCCTTCCATTGAATCCTATCTAAGTGGACCAGCCTTTTATGCAATTGGGCCTCAATTTCATTGGTATGATCAATCCTCTATCAAGTGTTGGACACAAGTGGATATTGACTGCTACGGACTACTTCTCAAGGTGGGTAGAGGTTGTTGATTTGAAGGAGGCAAATGAAAATGCAATCTTGGAGTTCTATGAGAGTATTATAACAAGGTTTGGATTTTCCCATATTATCATTTATGATAATGCACTTGGTTTCATAAGTGTTAATACTTTTAATTGGGAAACTAGTAATGGAGTTTTATTGAGTACCTCATCTAGATATTACCCTCAAGTTAGTATATTAGTTGAGTCTACTAACAATAATCTCATCAAGATCATCAAGAGGACATTTAATAACAATCAAAGAGCATGGCACAAGTTGAAGACAACCTTATGGGTAGACAAGATTACTCCTAAGAAATCAATTGGTAATTCTCCCTTTATGATTGTTTATGGGAGAGAGGCTATCTTTTCCATATCTCAAGAACTCTCTACTCTAGAACTTGCATAATAGCTAGAACTACTTGAAAATACTCTAATGGAAGTCATATTGATAGAACTAATGTAGCTATAAGAAGTAAGAGACAATGCACATAAGACCATGGAAAACCACCAAGTACTTATGAAGAAGTCTTTTGATAAAAGAGAAAGTGCAATAGTGTTCAAGGAGGGTGACTTGGTTCTAAAATTAGATGAGAATATAGTAAAACCAAGCAGACATACAAAGTTTGACACTTTATGGAGTGGCCCTTACATCATTAGCAAGTTCAAGCAAAGCAACTCCTTTCAACTGACCAAGATGAATGGAGAAGAATTGCCTATCCTTGTGAATGGGATACATCTAAAAAAATTTATATTAGTCCTTGTGGGTCATGATTTGTAAATAGTAGCTTAGGTGTGTGTGTTTTTTTTTGGATTTGTTGTTGTGTTTCGTAAGTGATTGGTAGCACAAGTGTGTTTCCTTCTTTTTGTTTGGTGTGTGTTTTTGCCTTTGTGCATGTGGTCAACCAGCGTATGTTTTTTGAGCCAAGGGTCTGTTCAAGTCATTTTTTGGGTGCCTATATGTGTGAATCCATGCCTAATGGAAGGATTTAGGTAACTGGTCTTAGGCATAGTAGGCATGCCTCCCCTTAGAATCACCAAAAATGTTAGCCAATTTACACTCCCAGGTTTTGCATCTTTTATTTTGGCTAAGTGCAGTAGTCCATTTGTTTATTTATCTTAGAAAAAAATGTCAAGTATTATTCCCTTTAGAAGACTTTTTTGGTATTTTTTAAAAAATGTTATTTCTTTCAGCGAGTTTCTTTTCTTTGGGTTTTTTATCCAAGTCTCAAAGGAATTCTTTTAGACTTTTTATCTGAAACAAAAGTTCAAAGGAATTATTTTAGACTTTTTATTTCAGACAAAAAGTTTGAAAAAATTGATCCTTTACAAAGCCCAAAGGAATTGGTCGATTTCAAAGAAAAGTCTTTCACAACTTTTTATCCGAAATTTCAAAAATTCTGAAGGGACATTTTTAAAATCCTAAAGGAATTGGTCCATTTCAAAAAATTTGAAGGGACACATGCAAAAATTTTGAAGGGTATATTTTTTGCAAAAGTGTCCTTTGGGAAAGTTCAAAGGGACACTTTCCAAAAGTCTAAAGGGACACTTTCAAGATTTTTGAAGGGTCTTTCTCAAAAATTGGTCCACTTTTAAAAGTCTGAAGGGTCTTTTTATTGTAAAAGTGTCCTTCATAAAAATTCCAAAGGGACATTTTCAAAAGTTTGGAGGGACACTTGGGAAAAGTCTGAAGGGCCTTTTCAAAATCTCCAAAGGGTCATCTTTCAGAAAAAGTGCCCTAAACCCAAGGTCCTAAAAGATATCTCCATGCCAAAGTGTCCTTTAAAAAAATTCCAAAGGGTATAGACACTTGTGTAGAGTTTGTGGAAGGATTGTTGAAGGGCATGTTTGAGCAGTCCAAAGGGAGGACACTAGAAAAGTGTCTATAGAGAGATGGTTTTGAAGAAAAGGGACCCCTGTAGAGTCCATAGAAGGATTGTTGAAGGGAAATTTTAGAAAGTCTATAGAAAGACACCTACAAAGGCCATAAAAAGATGGTTTCATAAATTCCATAGAAAAGGGACACCTATAGAGTTCATAGAAAGGGCATGTTTGAGCAATCCAAAAAGTCCATAGAAAGACGGTTTTAGAAAGTCCATAGTTTGGAACGTTTGTAGAAGGATGGTTTCAAAGGGAGAAAAGAGAAGGGTCCATGGGGAAAAAGTTTGAAGGAATGGTCCCAATAGAATGATAGTTGCATGGCCATCAACTTCAAGGTCATGGACTAGCCATTGGTATTCAAAATGGTGGGTCCTAAGTAGATTGATGGTCATCACTTAATCACTCATATAGATATGAAGACTCATAGTTCTTCATCTAATAAAGACCTGATCAAGATTTCTAAATTACTTAACTTATAAAGTTTTATAAGTAAAATAAACTCGAGCTTACGAACCTAACTTACTCATCCAAAACAGACCCAAAGGCTCACATTCTTCATCTGCCAAAGCCCATCAGAAGGTTCATCTCACTATTGATCAGGTCATGATCTATGTCATTTTGTGATGCCCAATTAAAAGTAGAAAAAGGATAAGGATATTTCTAGAATGAGTTTTCAAAGGGTTCTAACAAATTCCATGAAGACATACATGTAGGCTCCAAATGATGCCTCTCCAAGGCTAAATAGAATGAAAGTGACTCTTCTTCATGCCATTGCAAACCTCAGTGAGAAATTGAGAAGTTGTTAGGCATTAAGACAAATCTATAGCAAGTGGACTTTCATTTTCATAACTAATTGATGTCATTACTTAGCTCAAAAATATCTTGTTTTTTCTAGTGCAACCATTGGGAAAGCATCTTTGAAAAGAGCAAGCTAGTTGTGTAACAAGGCAGGTGACATAGATCAATCAAATGGATCAAATGAGCATCACTAGAAAAGATAGTTGCAGATGAATATGGAGAATTTTTACAGATTGATTCCTTCTCTTAGCACTAAAGGCCTCCTCCTCTCTCTTCCTCTTTTTTCCTCTCTCTTCCTCTTTTATATAAATATAGCCCTTGGGCTAGTGTAAAAAAGCAGACCACACAAAGTACAGTAAAGCCTTACTGTAATGATATCCTACCTTTAAGCATTAGTATAAGTTTATTTTATTTAAAGTTATGAGTAATTGTCTAAGGGTGTAAGTGATGTATAGTGACAACAAGTGATGGTTTTCATATTTTTGTCCTTTGTCCTTCATGCCTGAGCAAGGTTTTTGGGTCGAGCATGTCATATAGAGTGCATCCAAGTGTGTTAAATTTTGGCATGTGTATAACTATTATTAGAATGTAAAAGTTGTATTTTAGTTCATTTAGCTTGCATACTTTCATACATCTCACCTCTATACTAAAATATATGTGTTATAAGCTTTAGAGCTAGGAAATAGTTTGTGTATTTTGTTGTATCATGCACTAGGGTGTGGTATTCATGTGGAAGATAATCTTGGTGCATCACCATTCTTAGAATAGGTTTTCTTTATGAAATTTCTAACTCTTATCCCTTCAATCAAATTGGTTTAGATAGAGGTTATTTTGAAAAGATACATTCAAGGATATATACCTTTAAATATAGAGGTTCATTTCCCCTATAGGTATACCCACATGCCTGGAAATGTTCCAATGTTTCCCAAATTTGAAAGAGGATTGAACACTCTCTTCTAGGGTGTAAGATTTGGAGACAACAGGTATGATTTTTGGGAGAGAGATTATAAATAATTTTGATTCATATTGTCCCCTCCAAGGTCATATTTCTTAATTTATTCCTTTTTAATATCATGTCTTCCTTCACACCATGCTACCATGACATCACATATGAAGATATATTTCTCCTTCAAACCACTTGATGTCAACCCTTTGCTAGCTAAAGGAAAGCCTGATTATGGTAGTTGTAGAAGATGTTCAAAAGATTGAAACTGACTATGTTAAAGTATTTTAGAGTCCTTAACATCATGATTTCATCTATTTCACACTTAGAGAATTGGTAAACCAATCCCATATTGGTTTTCCATATGGTATGATATTTGATCCTTGAGAGCCTCTTAAATAAGGATTTTATCCTCTTGCCAGTGTATAAGATTGAATACTCCAATGTGATGCCTTTGATGTAGGTGTGATTAGGCTATCTTAGAATATCTTGATTTCTTTTCCCTGATGAGTTAATACCACTACATTCCTATGAATCATTCATTTGAATATAACCTCATCCAAAGGCCACTTGCTCTCACCTTTCAATGCTTAGGGATAGGACTAGGTAATTTGAGAAGGTTTTAGGTGTGTATTCCAATGAAATGGGTACTCAACTAATTTTATCTTCTTTGAGTCTCTTCTAAGGTCATATGATGTAGAAGATAACTACAAAACCATCTCGCTTGTACTCTTGTCTCAATATAAGCCCTTGACAAAGGTTATTGATCTAACACTGCTCCAAGAAGTCACTTCTCTTATTTAATGTCCTTAAGACCTTAATCATTATTTTTTAGTCCTATTGGAATCCTAATTCAATTCAAAAACCTTTCAAATCAATAACTCACACCATACATCACTCTTGCTTGCTTGTTACACAATGTTTGTAGCCCTTTTTAAGGCCTTTCTTATTGGTATGGACAAGTATGGATGTCCCCTAATAATCCACTAAAAAACTTAGACACCCTTTATCCTTTTTCTTCTCTATATGGAATTTTAACCTCAATCTATTCTTATTGAGTTCTTTTCTTACCCTTTTTCACCCATTAGTAGGCCTAATTAGGTCTTGTTTGTACCCCATTACACATTGTCCCTTATATCTTGTATGTACAGTTCTATATAGACCCAAAACCTTAAAAATACCTTAATATAAATTCTCCCCCATCCTTTCACCAATTTTTAGGGTTTTTCCATGATCCAAACTCAAAAACTTGATCTTTGTTTGGAAACCCTAGAAACAGGGTAACTGCCATCTGTGAGTACTCGAGGGCACTCTAAAATCATTTTCTTGGGTTTGAAATCATTTCCAAGGAAAATAATACCATGTATAGGTATATTATAACCTTATTCATCCCCTCAAATAGGTTAGAGGCACTATCCATTTCACTAATGCTCAAAAATAATAAAAATCTAGCTGGTTGTATGTTTTTTTGGGACTATGCAAGGGTTTCATGAGGTTTGAGACCTCTCTCTTTGGTTGTATGACATTATGGATAAATTAAAACATTTATAAGGTCTATAATACCCTTCTTAACCTTTAAAAATTTATTGATTCACCTCACCTATCCCAACTTCTTTCTACTCTTCACATAGGCCTCTTTTATATGGTCTTACCTTCATTGTCCATCTCCAAAAATTTGAACACAATCATCATATAGATGGAAAAAAATTCCCTCATTGGTTTTATATATTTTCATAACTCTAATTAATCTCTACCTTAGACTGTGCAATTAACCTCCTGCTTACCAACCTTTGAAAATAGGCCTAAGTCCCTTAAAGAAGGATGTAGGTGAGTTTTTTAGGTGAACTTGACTGAGGTTTGTCTTCTGAAGCTATACCTTCATCCTCTTAAAAAAGATTATATCATCATTGTTTCATGAGATTACATGTAATAAGAGACCCTAACATTTAATCATGAAACCCTCTTGAACTATTATGCCTTCTAAAACCAATACAATAGAGGTTTGATGAGTTGAGGAGGCTATAGGTGAGTGTTCATATAAAAGCATGACTTAAACAAAGATTTATGCTTCTAAAATCTTACCCTTGGTAATGTTTTTGAGAATGAATAAATATGTATTAATTTCCACACCTATTCCTCTAAATCACTATCTTATCTTCTTGAAAGAAGACCAATTCGCCTACTACATACTTGACTATGTTTAGGCTGATTGTAGATCTCTTTTCTATGCCTCTCAAGATATTCAAAGGATTATAATTAGATAGTATCTGATTTACCCCAAAATTCTTTGCAAATTCATATTAGTCATGCATGATGATTGATCAAACTAGGTAGCAAGAACATTAGACTTTTGATTATGTCACTGTTTGGAAAACAAAATAAGCCAGTAGGTGTGGATTTAGACACTTAATTATTTACTTAAAGGATAAACCCTACTCGATGATCCATTATTGAAACCATAAAATGGCTTAGGAATCCTTGAAACATTCATTGATTACCAACCATTCACAAATCAAACATTGATATTATGACCTATCTTCAAAGTGATTTTATCCCTCCTGTAGATGAAAACCAATTCATTTATTGGTTTTCAATATTATCATTTATGTCATCATGGTCATAAAGTCCAATAACTCTTATTCTCTTACCAAGCAAACTTGAATCTCTATAACCACACCACTAGGCCTTGTAGCCTTTTTCTTACATTTTCTCTTGGTTTGAGGATATACAAGTCTTATTTTCCAACTAAGACCTTCCTTGACCACCCTTTATCTCCATATAACTTCTCAAGAATATTCCCATCTCCATCCCTTGTGTGAGTACATTGTCCCTTGTAATGGTCTTGCCACTTAGTCCTCTTTTTGCACAAATATCCTTGATTTGACCCTACCACAGAGCCTCCATATAATCCAAGTATATTTTTTGGCACCTTTTTCCACATCATAGCTGATTAAGAAGTTATAATTCTCAACTCCTTATGCATCATTACCTTTTCATCACCCCCTTGTATTGTATTAGGTCTTCAAGCCTAAATACAACACAATTAGTTATAAATGCTTCATAAAATGTTGTACAGACCCAAAACCACCTTAAT
Source organism: Torreya grandis (assembly GCA_037957365.1). Lineage (NCBI taxonomy): Eukaryota > Viridiplantae > Streptophyta > Pinopsida > Cupressales > Taxaceae > Torreya > Torreya grandis. The sequence continues at coordinate 90,834 of JARHVA010002830.1, forward strand.
CCTTTTTAAAATTCCTCAATCCACTATACTACCAAGTTTTTTCCATTTTCAAGGGTTCAAACTCAAGATATGAGAGTTTTTTCTCTTGAAACCCTAACCTAGGTTTGTGTAGGCCTACAAGTGGCTAAGAGCACTCAAATTTTGTTTCCTTAAGTTTGAGATCATCTTCAAAGGATATAATACCATATCCATAGCTATCTCAACATCATACACCTCCTCTAATAGGTTATAACTCCTACATCACCTTGCCAATGTTGCTCATCATTAAAACTTAGAGGACTGTGTATTTTTTTTACTGTGCAGGGGTTTATGGGATTGTGTTATTTTTAATATTTAAAATACTTCATGGTGGTCACTCTTATAAACTTGATATTCCTTTATACCATGATGGAACTGAATCAACTCAATACCCTTGAACTTCTCATACTCTCACATCTATTCTTGCCTTGGATTGCGCAAACAAGATGTGGTTTATGTGAAAAATAAGGTACTCACTATGTAGAAGTAGTGGTTAGGTAAATTTGAATATGTTCATGTTTTGAAATTATCTTGATTCAATCTTTACTATATTACATTAGGACATATTTCTATAAAACCTTCATACCATGAAGCTCTCTCTCCATTTTGCTTGAAAACCTTGCATTGGAGATAGGCCTGACTTCAATGACCATCTCCAAAAATTGAAAATAGTCCTCCTATAGGTGAAATTATTGGTTTTAAATATTATAATTATTTAATCTTGGCCACAAATTATTAATTACTTATACCCTCTTTTAAAACAAACTTAAATCCATTTTAAACTCCAATTCACTGTCTAAAACAAAAGGTGGTTATAAGTATGCATTAATCTGAGTCTTTGAATGTTTGGAGTCTCTTTAGGTGGTATGAGAATTTTTAAGTTCTCTTTAACATTTATTCACCTCCAAAACCACCTCACACATCACTCCCTAATGTTTCCAAGACCTCTTACTATGCATTCTAACTTGACTTGCACTACTCACTAGGTTGGTAAATTATCTGATTTTCAAGAGTCCCTGACCTCTAAGACAAAATAGAGGATGTTTACCCTATTTTATTGGTCAATTTGAGACCTTTAATAGTTTCCTTGTATCATGAGGGCCATTTTTTCCAAAGGGTAAAGTTTTATCACCTTCTTAGGACCTCTAACCTCTCAAATCTCCTTCAAAGTAGCTTGAAATTGGATTGTGTAAAATACTTGACTGTATGTTGTTCTTGAAAATGGATCCTTCCATATTTACATTGTTATGAGCATGATTTTAAATGTATATTATTATTTTTATGATCCTTTCCTTCATTATAATACTCCCAACCTTTGTCATATCCCTCAATGTAGACCCTTTACTTTGACAAGCCTAATTGGCAAGTCAGTTGTGTAGTGTGTTTCCACTCTTTGAGTGGGGTGTCTATAGGTTTTTATGTGGGTTAAGGTCCCATATCTCAACTCTTCTCAGTTTTTTTATACCACTAGTGCTATTCCAATCCCAAGGGAATAGTTGTATACAAATCTATGCCTTCATCGGGCCTTCTATCAGCACAAGGCCATTTGAGGTTTAAAATCTTGTAGTACTGAGGGACTACAGTGATATATTGCATGAATTTGGAGCTTTTGATCATCATACTCCCTTTTCAAAATATCCCATTTATCATTTCAAAACATATACTTTATGGTAGGGCTTCATTATGGAAATATCTAAGCTAGCTAAAACCTCATATACTTCACTATGGGAGGATTGAAAGAAGGGTGAAAATCTTGTTTTGGAGACTTTAAGGTAACTAATCCCTAAAGTTGCTTAAAAAATGTAGGAGAAAGGTTTCATGATTGCTTTCCACTTAATGTCTTTATTACTTATTTTTACATCACCCTCAACCCTTTAATACCCTAAAGAAGGTCCAAATGAGTTTCAACATATGCCTTCCAATTGCTCCATACTCTATATGCGTCCCCTGTAAGTGCACATTGCAAGAGACATGGTGGTGAAGGTGATAATTTGACCATATTCATAATGGATGAACATATGATCAAACTTAGACCTCCCCAAACCTTTAAAATTTATCTTTACAAACTTGGAGGATGTCAAACTAGTTCCAATGTTCTCATTTCAATGTGGTTATTTTCCTGTAGGGCAAATGAAACCTTAATATATGCTAATGAGAGATTTTACAAGTTATTTCTTGATCAAGGAAAAAATTTTATGATTTGATTTCTCTATCTTCATTATAAATATAAAAAAAATGATTCCCTCATCACTTGGTGCCCATGAATTACACTCAAATGAACTTCTTTAAACTACTCATTACCTCCTTTCACTCTGAGATAGGACAAAGACTATTGTAGATGGTGTTTTTCCATATAATACTACCCTCCATTTCACCTATCAAGGATTTTATGAGCTACTAAGGTTAGATGAGCAGAGATAACTTGAGTAATTTTATGTGAAATGAGGAGGTAGAGTGTCCATTATCTCTCTAACCTAGGTTTTACTCCAAAACTGATTAAATGGACCATTCATAAAGATAACAAGGAAAACTGGTTTTAAACCATAAGTACCTTTTTGGGAGGAATTATTTGATGAAACCAATTTAAATATGTCCTATTTACTCCCATAAAACCATTATTTCTCATTGAATTATTAAGTGAAGCAATACATGAAAACTTGGACCCTATCTGGATGAATAATTCATCTAGACACCCCTAAACTATTATCAATTGTTAATAAATATGGGGAGATGAATAATAAAACCAATGCCATAAATTATAATTCCATTATTATCCCTATTAATTCCAAAAATCTTCTAGCCCAACTCTCTCTCTCTTTCCTGACCGTACCGAGTGAAAACCCCGACTCTCTTAGAGTTGTCCAAGATCACCCAAAATAGTTTTTCCTTAGTATGAAGAACCAAAAGCCTACCTATGAAATAAAACACTTAATAAATATTTCATATTATGTAAATTACCTTTCCTTTTTTTTACACCTTCTAAAATTCTTGGACCTCCATTAATGGTAGAAAACATGTTTCATGCCTAGTTTATAACCAATAGGTTTTCCTTAACTTTGATGGTTATTGATCTTGAATCTAATTTTAGAGACATATTAAAGGATATTAAGAAAACCATGGATGATTTTATATTATATTTGAGCCCTTGTATTAATCAAAACCATCAAAAACATGTTCTGTCAAAGCTCTAAAGGCTCCAAAATGTATATTTTTGCTCCCAAACTCCTCTTCTCCACTCTAAATGACTGGAAATGGTCTTGAACATGCCCAAATAGGTAAAATATGCCATAATTATGTGTAAGGATGTCAAAACCAATTTGACTTCCTAAAAAAATTACTTTTTCACTTAGAATTTCTATTTTGAGGACCCTTAAGTTATCTAATACACTTTTGGGGGTCTTTTGGGCATAATAGCTTCTCTAGACCTTGTTTTTGCAAGTGACCTTGTCTTTTGGATAAACCTCCTTCATGCCCTTCAATGCTTGAAAACCCTAGAAACCTACTGGATCATTCACTTGTAGTTCAAGACCTGTTTCTAAGCCTTTTCCTCAAAATATCCAACTTCACCTTAAAACTTGCTTAAAGTGTTTCAAAAGCTTGTAAGTGACATGTGATAGGGTCATGAGGTTTGTCTTCTCTTTCCACCATTAAATCATCTGCTACACAAGGACTCTGCTCAACTCCTCACACCAGACTAGGACCTCCCAGGATATTACACTACATCATCAAGTCAGGACCAAAAAGTGACTAATCATGGGGGTAGAAGATTATTGAATGGTCCAAGAGAGTGGTCTGATCCATCTAGGCAAAAAAATTATATATAGGCCAATTTTGGCCAACATTTTTGGTGACCTCTTGGGATTGCATGCCTACTATGCAATATATTAGTTGCCTTATCTAATCCATTGGGCATATGGGATCAATAGACTTTCTTTCCAGTTAATATTAAATTAATATAAGGTTTTTCACTTCTAAAAACTTCCTCTTGAAGTAACAAGGACAACAAAAAATAAAACCAACATTGTGTCCAAGGCACTTAGGGAATGGAACACACAATTGAAACGGATGTTCACAAGGCATTTGTTGGCCAAAATTGGCCTACATATAAAAAAATTGCCTAGATGGATCAACACTCCCTTGAACCCTTTAGTAACCTTCTACCCCCATGACTAGTCCCTTTATGGTCCTAACTTGATGATGTCGGGTAATATCCTGGGAGATCCTGGTATGGTGTGAGAAGTTAAGTACAGTTCTTGTTAAGTGGGTGATCCAATGGTGGAAGGAGAATACAAACCTCATGACCCTACCACATGTCACTTGCAAGATTTTGAAACACTTTAACCAAGCTTTAAGGTGAATTTAGATAATTTGAGGAAAAGGCCTAGAAATAGGTCTTAAAATGAAAGTGAAGGATCTAATAGGTTTTTAGGGTGTTCAAGAATTTAAGGGCATGAATTAAGTTTTCACAAAGTCTCAAAGATTCTAATGAGTCAAAAATGAGTCCTAAGCAAGTTATTATGCCCAAAAGACCCCCAAAAGTGTATTAGATGACTTAAGCATCCTCAAAATAGAAATTTCAATTGAAAAAGTAAATTTTTGAGGAATTCAAATTGATTTTGACTTCCTCCCACCTCATTATGGAATTTTTACCCTTTTATACATGTTCAAGTCCATTTTAAGTCTTTTGGAGTGGAGGAGAGGATTTTGGGAGCAAAAGGATGCATTTTAGAGCCTTTTGGAGCTTTGGTAGAATAGGTTTTTGAATGTTTTACTTGATTAAAGGGCTCATTTTTCATATTAAATCATCCATTTTGTCCCTAATATCCTATCATATGCCTCTAAAATCACATTCTAGCATAAGAACCAACAGAGGTAAGGAAAACTTATTCACTGCAAACTAGGCATGAAACAAGTTTTCTACCATTAATGGAGGTCTAAGAATTTCAAAAGGTTTACAAAAATAATTAAAGGTCATTTAAAGCACAACAAATCTTTACCAAGTGTTATATTTCATATGCAAACTTATGGTTATTTAAGAAAAACCATTTTAGGCAGTCTTGGATAACACTAGGGTAACCTTAGGTTTTCACTAGGCATGGTCAATAGAGAGAGATTTGGGATAGAATATTTTGGAAAATGATATGGACCCTAATTTTTATCTACTTTATTGCATTGGTTATTTGGTTCATCTCCCCATATTTATGAATAATTGTTAATATTTTAGGCGTGTCTAGATAGCCTACTCATCTAGATAGGGTCTAAGTTTTCCTTTGTTGATCCACTTCATAAATCAATGAGAAATAATGGTTATATGGGAGTCATTTATGGTAAAATATGAATTATTCCAATTGGTTTCATCATCTAACTCCTCCTAGGAAGGTACTTATGGCATAAACCCTATTTTCCTTATAGTCCTTGTGAATGGCCCACTTGATCAATTTTAGAGTATAACCTAGGTTAGAGAGATAATGAACACTCCACCCCCTTATGCCACATCATATTACACAATTTATCTTTCTCATAAATACTCATTAAACCCTCAAATCCTTGATAAGTCCAATAGTCAAGTTGCTAGTTGGAGCTCCAATGGTATTACAAGCAAGTTTATCAACTACAAAGGTTTTCCTTTCCTATAGTGGTTGAAAACTAATGGGGATATGATATTCTCACCTATAATATGTCATGTAAATCACCTCTCATCACAAATATTAGTCTCAATAATCTAACATCAATGGAATTTCAATGAGGAAAAGGCCAATACAATCAGCTCTCTGCACATGTTCACTTACAGTCAGGTTAATGAGGTGTATGAAGGTTTTGAGAACATCCATGAAGATACAATGAATATTTCCAATAGGTGTGGAAACACACTCCTGAATAATGATCAATCAAGACAAAAACCCAAGTGACATAAGAAGAGTTGTGACAATCAATGCAAATCTCTAACATAGTCATACACCATTAGTATGCACCTACAGGTGCTCTTAGGAGAATGCCATGTTAAAATGGGGTGTGGAAACCTATTTCAAGTCTTGAAATATTTTAAAATATCATTTGAATCTTATGAATTGTATAAAACAATTTATAATATCCTTCACCCTGCACATTGTCGACTTTCTATCCAAAGAATATCTCTTGTATGTTGTTATGTGTGCATATGCAGACTCTCATAGAGATCTGAAGGTAGCAATAAAGGAGTCCAAGCATGTTTGAAATATTCATGAGGTTTGTGGAGTTATATGAGACCATGGAAGTCATGAGTGAATCATTATACTAGTAGGCAAAGTTGAGAAATCGTCTTCAGATTGAAGAATAGAGTTTAGGGATAGGTTCCCTAAAATCTCCAAAATAGAGTTCCAACCACTTTTGGTGTTAATAAATGACAATGTTGCAAGGATCCTATATGAATCTAAATGATCATATATTATATCCCTCATGAAGGGATATGACCAATACAAATAGAATGGGTTTTATCCAAATAAGTGGTTTAATGGAAGCTTCAAAGTTACACATTTGTTCACTAAAGCTTTTCAGTGATGTCTATAGTATTGGCGCTCTAAAATGACCTTCTAGTTCTTGTTCAAGTAATATAGAGCATGAATCCATGTTAAATTGGTCTTTTCATTTGAGTGACACACCAAGGATCCAAAAAACATCAAGGTGAGATGGGATACAATGATTTGGTCTTCAACATCACCTACAGTTTTGTCTTACCCTCAAAAGCACACCTATAACCTAATTGTAGGTATTAATAAACTCATAATGTAAACCTTGGAAGATATCAACCTGCAGATACAAAATTTACCATTGGGAGTTGATTTTAAAAGGAGAAGATTAAAATAATAAAATCCTAAATGTCATTCACCATGAAATGAGCACGTACAATCTAAAAGGGGCAACTACAAGCTTTTCTATAGTTTGGTTGATAGGATGGAGGCTATTGGTCTACAAGGAAGGTTTCATGTTCAAGATAGTGGTTTGAAGGAACCACAAAGATAAATTTCATTTTAATCTCATCAAAACATATATATAGTATACCTAATAACATGTTCACACTCTTCAATCCCTAAAGGACCCTGTTCTTAGTCTGTACAGGGGATAATAAGCAAGTAACACAGACATATCCATGGAGTATGAGGGTTTTTGTCTTCATAATGAGGGCATGGTGGTTTGATATGAGGGGGATAGTCTACATCAAGGATGCTTCAAGGATAATATTTATCAAATCTAATGAGGCTTAAGAAGTAAAAGTATAGTGACCTACATCCCTCTTTTGGGCTTAGACCTATTTCTAGAAGGTTGATTAAGAAAATGACCAAATTTTGTATGGCGAGGTCTAATGGTATGAAGGGTTGTTTGGCATGATGATAAAACAAGTAACCACATAATTAATTAGGTTTCAATCAAAGGACAAGCTAATAATTTTATCTCTAGTCCTTAAAAGAACACCTGTAGTCCTCTCTCAAGCCACTACCCTATAACAATATTTGACTCAACGGGTTTCAAGGACTCTTCTAGGATTATGGAGATTGTTTGGGCCAAGGATAAATAGGTAGAGGAATATGTTCAGGGTTTAGATCAAGGAGAATATATGTTGAGGTCTAAACAAGGTTCAAGAGGCACCAACCAATACCTATAGCCACACTTGAAACAATGATACGGTCAAGTTGGTGGATATGAGCTCTTGGAGACCTTCATAGATGGTAACCTTTAGGGAAGTTTGGAGTTTATAAAGGGGATTGTCATAATCAAATGAGACTCTTATACCTAATATACCTATTTATACCCTTCTCAAACTCTCCAAATCACCTCAAGATTTGTCATTGCCTAATATAATAACCTACAACCACCCTTTTGGTTTAGCACCAAGTGAATTGGAGTTCAAAATGGTTTTAGGTTTGTTTGATAAGAGGGTAGAAGTCATTGAGAAATTATGACCCGAATGGCATAATGATAGTATTGAAAACCAAGAAAGGAATTAGTTTTCACCTTCAAGAGGAATGTGTTCAAGTGTGAAGAATGGTCAATGAAAAAGGGGTAAGAAAAGAAGCCTGTGAAAAATAGAGGACAGTTGATGTTTTATATGGGAATAAACATGAAATTGAATTATATGGTGAGTCTATTTCCTATTTAGGAATGTATTTTAAGTTATTCATGTGATACCGTTGATGTCACTTGTCTTGGTGAACCATAAACCCCTACACAGTCAAAAGATACACAATTCATACACAAAGATTACTTAAAGGGGTCTACGAATGGGTCTAAAGACATAACCAATGAATGAGATAGGTATTTTGAGTTATGAAAAGGAATAATGAGTGTTTAAAGGACTTTGATAACACTTATGTCTTGTAAAACCTTAAAACCATGCCTACAGACCCTACAGACTATTTGTGTATGTAAAGAGGCCAAGAACCTTCTAAAAATGGTGAGTAGAGGAATGTAAGGAAGAAACCAATGGTTTTACAAGGTGCCCCCAATTCCCATAGGCCCTAAACAACTCTCATATAGTTTTGAAACCTTATGGGGATATGCAAATCAAAATGGTTTTATCAAGTCTATGCAGACCTGTAACCTTGCATTAGTTAGGGTTTCAAATTCAAAAACCCATAACTCTTGATTGAACCATCTAAATGGAACAAAAATTCATATTCTAATTTAATTTGATCCCTTATAGAATATTTTTATGTTTTAGGATTGTTACTAGGTCTGTATAATATGGAACCACCATTGTGTGCATGAACTAGGGCTAATAGGCTTAATTTGAAGAACATTTGCAAAATAAGTGTACCCTAGGTGTGGAGTTAGGTCATGGAATTTGATACAAAGTTAAAGTAAGATATAGAGTGTTTTAATGTACTTATAGATCCTCAGGAAAGTTGTTAGATTTTGCAAACCAAGGGAAAAATAAGAAAAAAAGGATATAAGCCTTAACATACCATTGGGAGCCTTGTGTGTGGAATGGAAGGGTGAAGTGTGTTTGGGCACATATAATGGGTTAGAGTAGATGTGAATTGACATTCTAAGATCATCTACCATATAATAATGATCTCTTGAGACCTATATCATCATTTGGTACCTGAGACCTACAGAGGATTACCTAATACTAAGCTAGTGAATGAACCTTGTGCCTAAGGGAGTACAATGACCTTATGGAAAACCAATATATGAATTGGTTTTCCATCCAATGGTGACCTATAGTGAACCCTTTAGATAAATATATAGCTAAAGGTGAAAAATATGCTCTTGATGAGACTTTCAAGAATGAAGATCTTTAGGAAGGGTAAGGAGTTTAGAGCATCATGATAAGAGACTCTCATGGAAACATTGATTTTTACAAACTCTCCAAGTAATAAAGGACCCCAATCTAAATCCTAAAGTCTCAAAACATTCATCTATAGCCTCACTGAAAGATAGACTTGCTAGTTCAAGAAAGTAGAAGGGATTACATTGTTTTCTAAAGTGGTGGTATGCTCAGGAGGATGTTTCATGAAGGCAGTGATAGCAAAGTTTATAAATAATCCATGAATGACTTCAAAACTTCATGAAATATAGTCAAATCACATGTTAAGGTTCAAAAATACAACTTCATCCATACACAACTCATCAAGCACAGTCATAGAGAGTTTTCAGGGGTGAAATGGCCTAGTTGAAGATATATGGAGTATAGATGGTAAGGTTTGTGATATAGAGATTGTTTCATGTAAAAAATAATGTTGAAGTGTCTTATAAATCATGAAATGGGTCTAAATTTACTAAAATATACCTATAATAAGATTATAAATCCCTAGGACTATGTTAACCTAACTCCTCATCAAGGCTAGGACTAGGAAAGGGTTTGTAGGCATCAAAGGGTCAAGAGATACTCAATGCCTAGTTTACAAAATATGCAAAATCATATCATAATGGTTAAATTATGGCTTCAACACCTAAAAATAGTCATACATAAGCTTACACCTCAAGCAACCAAGCATAGTCAAAGTATAGAGAGAGATGAAGACATAGCATATAGTGGAGTTTCATGCTCAGGTAAATGTTTAAGGAAGACCAAGTCAAAGTGATAAGTTGAAACTGTAATAAATAATATAAAGGCACTCAAAACACTATAATATATAATTAAGGTCAACTATAGCATAGACCTACAACCATAAAAAGTTTGGTTCCTCTCTCACAACAGGTAAACTCAAAAGCCTTATCTATTCAAGTGAGATCTATGCATGACTTAAACAAATTTAGGTTTAAAATACATCCTCAAGACTCTTGAAAATTAAGGTATATTTGGAACCAATAAGTATCATATTCCCATTAAATTCCTCATTTTCTTGCAATGTCCACCTGTAGTAGTGTATACACAGTCATGTGAGGTCTTTTAAGGAGGTAAAAAGTGACATAAGGTACAAACTAAGGCAAAGAAGAAGAGAACTCAGTTTTGAAATTTGACCAAGCAGGCGGCATGTCACTAGATTTTGGAAAAATGGGCCTACAGGCCAAAATATGCATGATCTAATCATGAAATTTTTTGGAGAAGATAATTATGACCTAATATACCTATTAAACATATTTTTTAGGTTTTTTGATAATGAAAACTACTCACTATTTTAGTATATTCAACCTTATTTCTAGTCATGGTCAACATTGGAGCTTCTCTTGGAGAAATTAGCCATTTTGGGGCATCTACAAGTCAATTCAAAGCATGATTTTTTTTTTAAATGGTCTTAATGACTCAAAAAATCATCCAATTTCATCCTCAAGGTCCTATAAAGATTAAAAATACATGTTGTTCTTACATAGACCTCTTATAGTCAAGAAGGTAACCATTAGAGGTTAGTTGAAGTTTTGTCAGTTTTGGGTGATAATGAGGAGTTTAGGCCATAAATAGGTATTAAAATGGTATAATATGATTTTTGAAACCTAATTTGTCCTATATAATTTATCACCTTTAGGTTTTTCAAGCAAAATTTTGAAGAAAGACAAATTTAGACATGAAGGAAGCATGCAAGTAGCTCAAGGTAAATTTTGGTAAAAAGGGTTTACAAGACAAAGTATGCATCCAAAAGACTTGAAAACTGGTAGGATTGGTCATTATGACCTAATATTCCTATAAATAATCTTATTAATTTAATTTCACAAGTGTAAGTTCCCACTAGATTCACCAATCAATGAATGAAGCAAAGAACTCTCAGATTCATACCAAGCCTACATTAATGGTAGAAAGAGCACAAGTCCAGACTTTTAACTAACTTGAAAACACATAAAAATATGCAATAAATAATTAAAATGTACATGGAATACACTCATTAAAAATGACACCATGCATAAGCTTGATAAACATAATTCAGAGGCAAGAGATAGGTTAAGAAAATCTTTATTGCTTCAAGAGGTCTTTCATACAAATTTTGATAGGGTTTCACCTTATCAAATGAGAGTCTCCTGATCTCCAAAAAATGAGAGTCTCTTCTCCAAATTATTATTCTCCTCAATGGGGAAGAAAAAATGGGAGATATAGAAGAAAAGGGAAGAGAGAGAGGAAAGAAGTGAGTAGACCGAATTCAATAAATGAGGTCCACCACCTTCTATGAATTCTCAACCATATTTTGATCAATTAGGACTAATAATTTTTTAAAAAATTAACCTTAATTATCTCCAAATATTCTTCAAGTTCCCTCATTGGCTAAGAAACATACTATAAGACCAAAAAAATTGTTCAGGATGATGAATCATGATCTACTAAGAAGGAAGAGCCTCCAAAGACTGGAAATTCATTTAATGTTCCATAAACACTCTCCAACCACGAGATTTCTCTCTTGTATTGATATGCCATCATCTGATTTCCTTCATTATAAATATTAAATCCTCATATCCATGGACCTAATGAAGCCATGACTATGTCTATTCTAAGCGGCTTCATGTACCTACTGAAAGTGGATGATATGACTATGTAAAAAGATAAGACATTCCTTTCATAATCATAATTTTGCCCCTACTTCAAACCCCAAACATAGGTTTATTATAGATGAAAAAACATCACCTTATTAGTTTTCATAAATTCATATTTTCAATGAATATCCATAGGCTACCTAATCTCTTGATCATGAACAAGATGTAAAACTTATGCCTACGGGCTTTTGAGAGGTCTAGTTGAGCTTTAATGGTGATCTATAAATCTACAGGGTTTGTTCTGGTAACCTAGATCATATTTGATCTTCCATTTATGCATTTTCCTACCTAGGTGGTGAAACCCTTTTGAATTGATGTGTTCTCCTATGTACCATTTCCTTACGCTACTTATTTCATTTTAAAACTGATCATCACCACCCAAACATGTGTCCTCATCGTGTGTCCCCCTAGAACTTGATCAAATTTTCTCCATCAATCTCTTTGGGATTCTCCTTGCTTTGACCTTCATCATTTCCATTTATTTGCATTATTCTTTCCAAATCATGCCACTTGGAAGCCTTACATTGATCTTTGTCTCAACTTCTAAAATGTGACACTTGGCAGTCCTACATGCCTCCTATGGACCCTACTATCAGTCTCCATCCAATTGACATGTTTACACCACATGGTGGCCTCATGAGTAATCTATCTCATTGAATTTTTTACCTTGATCTACACCATTGATCTACCTCTTCATGATTGAATGCATTCCATCGATCCTCATTTGCCAAATCAAATTTGCACTATTGATCTCCATTTGAATAACATAATCAAATGTGGGATGTTGATTTATTTAGGAGTCACTATGATTGAGACACTTGGCACCTTCACATTCATTATTAAGGTCCTCTAACTTATTAAATTTGAGCTCACTATTGATCTTTTATTACATGATGGAACACATGTCATAGATCTGCATTTGACTTATTGACCTACTTAATTGCCTGTGTGTTATTGATCTTTGCTTTGAGCTTCCGAGATCATGCCACTTGGTAGTCCTACGTTCAACTTGAAACTTGTTGAGGATTTTTTGAATCTAAATGGTTATTTCTCGTGGATTTATTTTGATGTTTCTAGTCACATCCCACACTATTATACCATTTTTTAAGGCATATATCTTGAGATAGAAAACTCATCAAGACACCAAACTTTCAAGGGATGACATTGGCATAAAATACATCATTTCCATATAATTCTTATACCTTAGTTTACTTCTCAAGCACACTTATGAAATGCACAATGAAACTAATATTTTCATTCCTACATGATGTGTCAGGATGATCTGGTCCCTTAGAATCACCAAAATCACACTTTAAGCTTGCTTAAAGTGTTTCAAAATCTTACAAGTGAAAAATGATAGGGTCATAAAGTCTATCTAATCCCTCCTCCATTAGATCACTCGTCAACCAATAATCTACTTAGCTTCTTACCCCACATTTAGTAAATTTTTTGTATATGGGCCAAATTTAGCCAACATTCATCACAACTTAATTGGGAAACATGCATGTTATGCTTAAGAACTAGATTAGTTGCTTTTTCTAATTCATTGGGCAAGGGAGTCTCCTCTCTCACTCAACACACTGATCTAAATCTAAAACTTGGCTTCCAACCTCTGTATAACTCTTTTTGAATCAAAAAGGATGAAAAGAAACAAAAACAACCCTGTGCCCAAGGCACCAAGGAAGGGAAACACACAACCAAAAATATGTGCACGAGGCACTTGGAGGAAATAAAATAACTACTAAAACTACTATGTACAACATCATTTTAGAATTGATCCTCTTAGATCAAAAGAAAAACTCCTCAAGTCACTTTCATGTGATGAGCAAAGATGTAAAACAAGTTGCCTATTAGACCTTTGCTTGTTAAACTCAGCTACTTCATGATCATTAATCCTCTTAGAAATTCCCTAAATGAATCATTAGGATCAAACATGTTCCCAATGAATACAAATTCTTCTTGATTTTCAAATTTTACCTCATGTTGGTGCTCCATGATGTAATAGATCTCCAATGTGAGTAAAGTTGTAAATGTAACCTGAAATGACTCATTAGGATCATGTTTTTCAATATGCATAATTTGATCAACTGCTTCTTGGACTTACTTACCTTAAGGTACAAGTGTGTCATCCAAACTTGAATAAAAATCTTCAAGTTCCTCCTAAAAGGTAGGCTCCTCTTGGTTACTAGAAAAGATGCCAATCTCAACCTCACTCATGTCATTCTCCTTAGGGACAACATGTTCCTCAAATTATTTAATTGAAACATGATCTAGTTGAGTTTTGACCTCTTAATTTTCTATCATATGTTCATGATATTCAACAATTCTAGTGATCAAAGTGTCCTTATGAAAGCTTGCCTCATACTTAGTTGCAACTTCATTCAATGTCACCATGCCATCATTAGTTACTTCAAGATGTTCCTCATGTTTAATATTACTAGTATTCTCATCTTTCTCTTCAATATATCCACTACTATTGAACACTTCAATCTTTCCCATGAAGCTATGGTATAATTGTTGCCATGAATCCTCTTCAACCTTCCTGTCAAAGACTACCACCACTTGTTCATGCTTAATTGGAGCTAAAAATTGATCATGCATGTCTTTTTGAAATATTCTTTGTGATAGCTTCACTATACTCAACTCTTTCAACTCCTTTTTGCTACAAGAGATAGGATCATCATATTTAATGAATAAAGGCAATTCAAATTAAAGGTATACATCTTATTCAACTCCTTATGGCTCTTTTGCAACTACAACCTCATCTTATACCTTCAAACCCTTAGGTTCTTGTTGACAAAAGGAGAGGGTGGGAGGGCAAGAGAGATTATTAGGATGCTCAAAACTTGATAAAGTATCCTTCTAATTTGATATTGTGGGTTTAGGCTTATTGGAGGATTCTTAGAGAGGTTATTAGGGAAGGGGAAAAGATTTCATTGTCTTAACTTCAAACATATTCTCTCCTTCTTGGTCTTTGGTGGGCATATGAGAAGGTTCTCTCACAAGTGATGGCATATCATAATCAAGATCCATGATGTGAGGTAGCCTCCAACATGACATGTTCTCAAGATCTTAAAGAGGGATAGGTATAGCTTGAGGAATCAAAGGAGGTGCACTAGGGATAGGAAACAATGGTTAAGGTTGTTTGGATGGGGTTTCTTGATTCTCCCACCTCTCTAATATATCTATCCACCATTGGATGAGAGTTCTCATTTCATACAATTCATCATTGATAGCACCATATTGGGCTTCTTTTCCAACTAACATCTACTTACCTATCAACATTTGAACTAACTTCCTCATCCTCACTATAAGATGAAAAGGGATCACATCAAGTTCTCTATTCCATTTTCTCATCACCTCTTTAGATTTTAACATATTTGGCTTGAATGCCAATAAGGATGTGGTAGCAGAAACATAGTTTTGACAAGGTTGGCTAGAGGGATAGGTAGGCACATATGAAGGATATATAGACTCATTGTAGGGATGATAGGAATGATTGGATTACTAGTAGGGGTCATACTAAGGCTAGTAGGCTTCATTTGGTTGATGATAGGGCTCACCAACATGATTAGGATAGATTTTTTCCCTAAACCCAGCCATAGAGACTTAAGAAAGAGATCAGATAAAGATAAAACTTGATTTAAGGCTTACTTAGACTATTTTAACTAGTTGAAAGCTTAGAGTCACCATCGATGCTTGCACACAACCTTCAAAGGCTGATTTGATGAAGAGAACACCAAAACTTTTCACTTAGTGAATAATGTGTTCTACCAAGCATGCCAAAAATTGTTGTGACATTAATTTGAACCCCTAGAGGGGGTTCTTCAAGCTCCCTCCAACTAAGCCACAAAATTGGATCAACCCCAAGCTATGGGTATCTTATAGTGGGTTTGAACCTATAGAGAAGGTTGGCTTCCTCTTGATGGATCATCTAGACTAATGTTTCTACTGGGAAAAGGGATAGAGAGGGGGTAAAGGGTTACTAAGAGAGATAAAATGTGATGCACTAAATTTAAATGAGAACTCACATAAGCTTGAAATAAACACATGAAATATAAGATAATACTAGCTCACACAATCTCACAAACTAGCTAATTGCATAAGTGTTTCATGAACTAGGTTCACCAAGCAATGAATGAAGCAAAGAATTCTAAGATTCATACCAAGCCTACATTAATGGTAGAAAGAGCACAAGTCTATACTTGTAAATAACTTGAAAACACCTAAAAATAGGCAAGAAAAAAGGATAATGGACATGGAAGACACTCCTTCAAAATGCCATCATGTACAAACTTGATAAACATAATTTAGAGGTAAGAGATAGGTCAAGAAAATATTTATTGCTATAAGAGGCCTTTCATACAAATTTTAATAGGGTTTCACCTTATCAAATGAGAGTCTTCTAATCTCCAAAAAATGAGAGAGAGTCTCTTCTCCAAAGTTTGAGTCTCCTCGATGGGGAAGAAAAAATGGGAGATATAGGAGAAAAGGGAAGATAGAGGAATGAAGCAAGCAAACCAAATTTAATAAATGAGGTCCACCACTTTCTATGAATTCTCAACCATATTTTGATCAATTAAGACTAATCTTTTCTTAACAAATTAACCCTCGTTAACTCTAAACAGTCTTCAAGTTCCCTCATTGTCTGAGAAATATATTAGAAGACAACTTTTTTATTGAGGATGATGAGTCATGATCTACTAAGAAGGAAAAGCCTCCAAAGACTCTAAAAATTCATTTAATGATCCACCTACACTCTCCAACCACCATATCTCTCTCTTGGATTTCTATGTAATCCTCCACTTGCCTTCATTATAAAGATGAAATCCTCATATCTATGGACCTGACTGAGCCATGACTATGTCTATTTTAAGTGGTTTCATGTACCTACTGAAAGTGGATGATATGACTATGTCAAAAGATAAGACACTGCTTTCATAATCAAAACTCTACCCCTACTTCAAACCTAGAACATAGGTCTAATATTGATGAAAACCAATCACCTTATTGATTTTCATATAGTCATATTTTTAATGAATATTCATAGGCTACCTAATCTCTTGATCATAAACAAGATGTAAAACTTACACCTAAGGGATTTTGAGAGGTATAGTTAAGCTTTAATGGTGATCTACAAATCTGTAGTGTCCACTCTAGTAACCCAAATAGTATTTGATCTCACATTTATGCATTTACCTACCTAAGTGGTGAAATCCTTTTGAATTGATGTGTCCACCTATGTGGCATTTCCTCAAGATACTTATTTCATTTTAAATCTTGACCGTCGTCGCTTGGACACATGTCCTCATCCTATGTCCCCCTGGAACTCAATTGAATTTACTTCATTAATCTCCTTAGGAGTCTCCTAACTTTGACCTTCATTCTTACCATTGATTTGTATTCTACTTTTTAGATCATGCCACTTGGCAGCCCCACATTGATCTTTGTTTTGGCTTCCAAAATGTAACACTTGGTAGGCCTGCATGCCTCTTGTGGACCATGTTGTTAGTCTCCATCTAGTTGATGAGCTTAAACCATATGGTGGCCTCATGAGCAATCTAACTCAATAAATTTTTTACATTAATCCACACCATTGATCTACCTTCTCATGATTAAAGGCACTTTGTCGATACTCATTTCCCAAATCAAATATGCACCATTGATTTCTATTTGAATAACACAATCAAACATGGGCCATTTATTTGCTCAAGATTCATCATGATTAAGACACTTGGCACCTTCACATTCATTCTTAAAATCCTCTGACTTGTTGACTTTAAGCTCATCATTGATCTTTGACTTATCAGCCTTGCAATCAACTTGAAACTTATTGAGTATTTTTCAAATCTAAATAGTTATGTCCCATAGCTTTAGTTTGACATTTCCAATCATGTCCCACACTATCAGACCATTTTTTAAGGCTTATATCTTTAGATAGAAAATCATCAAGACACCAAATTTGCATGGGATGACCTTGGCACAAAATACATCATTTTCATGCAATTCTTCAACCTTGATTGACTTATCAAACACACTTATGAAATTCACAACCAAACTAATATGTTTATTCATGCATGATGTGCCATGATGGTTCAGTCCCTTAGAATCACCAAATTCACACTTTAAGCTTGCTTAAATTATTTCAAAATCTTACAAGTGAAAAGTGATAGGGTTATAAATTCTATATATTCCCTCCCCCATGAGATCACTTTTCAACCAGCACTCTACTTAGCTTCTTACCCCATATTCAGGAAAAGTTTTGTATGTGGGCCATGTTTGGCCAATAGGAAGGATTAGTGATAGTTTATCCAAAGGTGGTTGAGACTCCATGGAAGGTGGTTATGTCTCATTTGTTGATTTTTGATTACTTTTCTCTCCTCTCTCTCTTCCCTTTGTCTCCTATATCTCCCATTTCTCCCCCATTTGTAAAGGGTATTCTCATTTGACAAAGCAAAATCTTGTCAAAATTTGTAAGAAATACTTTTTGAAGCAATAAAGATCATTTTTCACCAATCTCTTGCCTCTAACTTGTGTTTAGCAAGCTTGTGTATGATGGATTTATGGAGTGTTCTTCAATGTCCATTATCCTTATTTCTTGCCTCTTTTTAGGTGTTTTCAAGCCAGTTTCAAGTCTGAACTTGAGATTTTTCCACCATTAATGGATATTTGGTGTGAGTTTTAAGAATTCCTCATTGTTTCATCTATTTTTTAATGAGCCTAGTTTAAGAAATACTTATGCAAATTAGCAAGTTTGCGAGATTTTGTGAGCAAGGATTGTTTTATGCTAAATTAGTGTTTGTTTCAAGCTTATGTGAGTGTCAATTAATTTGGTATATCACCATTTTAATGATCTTAGTCATCTTATACCCCCTTTCTATCCATTTTCCAAGTAGAATTATTAGTTTAGGTGATCTACCAAGAGGAAGCTAGCCTTCTCCAAAAGTTTAACCTCACTACAGGATACCCATACCCTGAGGTTACTCCAATATTTTAGCTAGGAGTGAGAGAGCCTAAAAAACTCTCCAACAAGGGTACAATTTTATGATACAATATCACTTAGAATAAAACATAAAAAAAACTATACAAAATGTATAATATATATATATATATAATGGCTGCAAACTCTTCTAATAACAAGACTTTATATGAATCCCATTGGTTGGGATGGTTAAATACCTCTCCATCTAGCTGGGCAAGCTGAAAAGCATTATTTTTTTGTATTCATAGATTAAGTGAGGACCACTCCACAAGCTATCAAACTTAGTATGGTTGCCTATCTTGGCCTTATTTAAATCCCACTTGAGGACTAGATCCCCCTCTTTGAAGTCTCTTGCTATGGATCTCTTGTCAAAGGCTTTCTTGATTTGAGCTTGATGTGACTTTAGAAACTTCATTTCAAGGTCCCTCATCTCCTTAAGCTCCATGAGTTCTACCATCCTCAAACTCATAGGTTCAATCCCCATCAACTCAAGTTAATGGGCTAGCTATAAGGCAGGTAGCTTAAGAGAGATGGGCACCTTGGCTTCTCTCTCATATACAAGGACAAATGGTTATTTTCTGATGGCAACCTTGGGAGTCACTCTATCAGCCCATAAGCTTATCCTTAACTTTGTGTGCCACACTCTCTAATTTTCCTCCATAGTCCTTTTGATGATCCATATCTAGTTTTTTGTTTATTGACTCTACAAGTCCATTGCCTTGGGGATAGTAATTAGAGGATGTACTAAGGTAGATGCCTAACTAAAGTTCCCACTCACTTGTCTTCATGCCAAAAAATGCTAAGGCATTATCTAAAATGATTGTTTTTGGTACACTAAACGTCATTATTATACTATCATAGAAGTCCAACATTGTTATCTCATTGGCCTCTTTTAGATAAATTGCTTTCACCCACCTAGTGAAGTAATTAGTAGCAGTGAGTACCCACTTGTGTCCTCCACTAAAAGGTAGATTGATCATCCCTATAAAATCAAGGCCCCACTACATCAAGGGATACACTACTTGAATGGGATTGAGAGGAAGGGTTGCTAACCATTGCTTACCTACAAAGAGAGCACACTTTTGGCACCTTCTAACCCATGCATATGCATCCTTAAAGAGGTTGGGATAATAATAACTAGCCCTCATCACTTTTGTTGTAGTCCTTGGGGTAAAATGACCTCCTATAGGCCCATCATGGAATTTTTCCAAGAGCCTAATCACTTAGTCATTTTCTATGTACCTAAGAAGCACTCCATTGAGGTCTTTTCTTAATAGAACTGCATCAAATAATGCATAAGTTATAAAATGAATTCTAAAATACGTTCTCTTGTCATATCCATACCTTGAGGACACTCATCTGTTAGCAATAACTTTTTCATATCTTGGAGCTAGCTAGTGTCAGGTGGAGGTGGATCTATTTGTGAGTTGTCTTGTATTACCAAGACAACCTCTTTATATTTATGAAGGTCATAAACCATGTGTTCACATAAGACTTTGCCTCTCACTTGCTTAGTGACCTTGATTTCTACATCATATTCCATGACTCTTGTAATCCGAATAGCCATCTCCTCATTTAGGTCTTTGTTAAGAAGGAAGTCTCTCACTCCAGGATGAGACACCATAATATAGATTTTGCTACTGGAGAGCATTGGTCTAAAATTTTTAAGGCTTCTTAACTCTTCAAGGACCTGCTTCTCTACAAAAGTATACCTTTTTTCATACCCTTCAAGCACCTGACCAAAAAATGCAATTGGTTGTTCAAGTCCTTCACCATTATTTTGCATCAACATAGCTAATATTTTTTCAATGTTGGAAAAGGCATATAATATGAAATCTTTTAAGAAATCAAGATTCATGAGTGTAGGTGCTTGAGTAATAGCTTATTTGATGGCCTTAAATCCTATTTCACCTTATCTTATCTAAGTGAACACCTTGTTCTTCTTCAACATGGTAGTGATAGGTTTGACCAATCTTGAAAAACTAGGTATAAACCTTCTCATAAAGTTAAAATTTCTAAGGAAAATCTAAAGTCCCTTCTTATGCTTGGGGAAGGACAGGACCAAAATTACACTTATTTTATCAGAATCCATAGCTAGTCCCTAATTTGATACACTATGCCCCAAAATTTTATCCTCATAGATATCAAACAACACTTCTTGGGATTCAATGAAATCTCATAGTCCCTACACCTTTCAAAGATCAACCTCAAGTGGTCCAAGTGTTCACTAGCCTTCTTGGAGAAAACTATTATGTCATCTAGGAAGACAACCACCTTCTGATTTATCAAACCTTGGAAATCCATGTCTAAGGCTCTTTAAAAAGTAGTTTTAACATTTGAGATGATAAAACACATCTTTTAATAAACATGTGTGCCTCACTTTGTGGTGAAGGTAGTCTTGTATTGGTTTTCTTCTCTTACTATCACTTGGTTGTACCCTGAGTACCCATCCAAAAGAGAGAAACATTATAAACCAACAACCATTTTAAGTATTTTCTCCAAGGATGGAAAGGGGTAATGGTATTTCAAAGAGACCCTATTTAAGTCTTTGAAGTCCACACATAACCAAATTTCACCATTCTTCTTTCTCAAAGGTACCAGGTTAGCTACCCATGAGGGGTGCTTGATGGGAAAAATGATATTGGACTCAATAAATTTGGTCAACTCTTTTATCATTTTCTCTACAATCTTTGGGTTGATAGGCCTTTGTTTCTACCTAATAGGCTTGGCATTAGACTCCAACTTTATGGTATGTTGGGCTAGCTTGGGGTCAAAACCCCTTAGATCATTGTACTCCCACACAAAGATGTCTGAATATTCCTTACAAATCTCAATGAAAGCATGTTTTTCTACCTCATTGCTCACGTTTCAAAGATTGAGAAGCTTGTCTTTGAAGATGAGGACTCTTTCCTAGTTTTATTCATTAGTAGACATCACTGCTTTGTCTTTCCTTATGTGATCTCCTTCATGGAAAATACCCTCAAGGGTGACCAACCCTTTAGGAATTTTATTTGATTTTATCTAAACATTTTGATCTTCATATTATTTTTGAAGTTTATTTTAGTTCATTGAGGAAAACTATACCTCTTGCTACAGGAAACAAGCAATCTACTTATCACTATCAAAGACCTGCTAATGAGCCTCATTGTCTAGAACTGATGGTATCACTACCACTTTGACATGTGGTTATACTTTGGTATTTTTCAACTCATTTGGGATGTCAAATCGAGCCCCTACATAGCTTCCAACCTATTAAACTACTGATTTTTCTCTCTTGGCACTACTTGGATATTAAAGGCTTCAAAGTCTTCAAGTATGTCCCACACTTTTTGCTTGTAAGACTATATCAAGGGGTTCTTGGTGATGTTTTGAATTCTAACCTAATGTACTATCAACTCACTATCCCCATACACTTGTAGTTTCTTGATACCCCTCCTATTAGTCCACTGAAGACCATGGATAAGGCCCTCATACTTAACTACATTGCAAGAACAACTAAATTAAAACTTGTATGATGAAAAGTATGTGTCATTAGAGGGAGATATTAACATTGCACCTGCACCTACTCCATGCTTTCTCCTTAAGCCATCAAAGAACAATTTTCATAAACGAATAATATCTTCTTATAGCCTAGTGAGGGATGGTATGAACTCATTCTCCTCATGTAGGTAATAGACTCCAATGTCCCTTTATTCTACACCTACAAAAGGATGAAATAGTTGATTCTCACTCCATAACTCATCTAAGAACATATCAGGTATCCCCTTAGAATGAGTGTCTAATTCTTGACCAATAAGGTATTCATCTTCATCTAGAATGGTATAATTGATGTTTGGGCTACTTGGCCCATAAGGCTCGATGTGAAATTAGGTAATAGGATTAATTTTTATAGACACCTTGGTCCCATACCTTGTCTTGAAATCCATGTAGGACCAATCTTCTACTAGGTATCCCCCAATTTTAGCTATGAACTCTCTAGATAATCATAAATCAAAGTGAGGAGGTACATCTAGAACCACCACATCCTAAGCCACTAAAACATTAGGACAAACATGTAAGGTCAAGTTTAGACCTTTGATAATACCAATTGGTTTGGTATAATATCCATAAAGCTACAAAACTCCCTTGGATTGAGGTTCATACTTCAAACCAAGTTGATATGCTTGTTTCACTCAAATTTTGCTATCATTTCAAAGAAGTTAGTAAAACTAGAAATATGGGTTATAGTAGATATACTTGATAAAAGGTGTGTACATTAAATTAAAATATTGTGAAGAACTCATCTTTGGCTAGGGAGGAAAACCTATAGATAAGATAGCACTAAAGCAAATTTGTTCGTTAGATAAGTAGCTAGGTGGATTGCCTAGTGCTAGCTAGATCCCAAAAGTGTGGGCTTCCTTAGGGGTTGTTAATCCACCATTTTTAGAATAATTAAGCTTATAAAACTAGATATAAGTTACATCAATAATCAAAAGATATTTGAAACTGAATAACAAGGATATGCTTGATAAAGTAGATAGACTAGAAATAATCATATGAGTGGAAAATTGATTAGTACTAGTGGGTGGAGTTGTCATTCAAGGAATCTGGCAGAGTTTAGAGAATAGGAAAAAAATCAAGAAGAAATATCCAGTTGGAAAAGAAAGGGAATATTATCTTTTTGGCTTTTAACCTTCCATAAGTGACCATCAATTGTTGGGGTGGCCATTGGTCAGGCCTAACCACCAATGGCCACCCCATCCTATTAATTTTAGACTTATCAACAGCTCATAATAGGATTTAGGAAATGAATTTTGAGGGTCTATTAATTTTAAAAGGGATAAAAATAGATAAATGGTAGTAATCAAGTATTTGACTTACCAAATATGGATTAGTTGATTGGTAAACATTTGTTGATTCATTGGTGGAATCTAGTTTGATTCTAGTAGAATGACAGTGCTTAGAAACTTGATTTTAGAGTTAATAGTAGATTAGCTCTCCCAAATAGATGGTTGATGACACTTGATAATGTTGGATGACCTACAATAAGGAAACTCTGAATACCCAAGCTCTTGATAATAGTTGCAGATGCCTTCATCTCTTGTTATTTTCCTCTTCTTATAGGGAAGGGCCAGAGGCTAAAGTGGAAGTTTTATAGGTGATTCTAATTATTAATTACTCATGTAAGGTCTCATGAGAGTATTTTCACAACTTATATTTAGAAAAGGTAAGTAGTTGTTTTCTAGTGTTTGCATGTTTATTTGCATGAGAAAGTCTAGGCAATGAGGCCTGACCATCGACAGTTACATTGACCATCAATGGTTAGCTTGACCATCAATGATCAAGGCTAACAACCAAAAGTAGCCAAAAAGGGTGCTTTTGAGTCTAATTAGTTGATTAGTTAGAAAAATGGGTTTTGGTTTGTTTTAAAGGGTCTAAGGAATTATTTAAGGGTTTAATAGTCAGAATCCAATGTGTAGGATTTTGGTGTCTACATTCACCCCTTTTTTTATGTGGCTTCAATCAACAAGCTACCAAAAAAATGGAAGTTAGGTGAGGTCAAGGTTTCCCCAAGTTTAGGAGGAGGTGTTCCCCCTCAAATCAGGATGTAATGAGGTAAAATGAAATTGGTTCAGGGTTTGATAAATGAGTAGGTGGTGAGACAAGGTTGGGCATTTGTAATGTGGAGTCAGCATACAAAATGCGATGAAGTGTGAGAGTTAAAATTA
Organism: Torreya grandis; assembly: GCA_037957365.1. NCBI lineage: Eukaryota > Viridiplantae > Streptophyta > Pinopsida > Cupressales > Taxaceae > Torreya > Torreya grandis. The sequence continues at coordinate 115,479 of JARHVA010002830.1, forward strand.
CATAAAGACTAAAGTTGCCAATGTTTGGTAAAAGTAAAGGTTATGATAAGAAGATAAGTGACCAATGTAATAAATGACTGATATAGGCATGGTAGTGGGATACACCTCTTAGTCTCCAAAGCAAGTTTAGTGTGTCTATGGGTATCTAAGGTAGGAGGTAATCCCATGGAAATCACTAATAGGTTGAGTGTCTTAGGTATCAAAGGTTGGAAGTGTTCTCAAGAAGACATAAATGCTTAGGTTTATGCATGAGGTGGTGTAATATGTGTATAGGTAACATGGCAAAGTTGTCTGATGTGGTCAAAATAACCAAGCATGGGTAGCATAAATTATGTGAAAAAACTAAGGCAAAAATGATCAACATTGAGGTGGATGTGGGAAAATGGGTGGTTATGGGTGGGAACGGTCAAGCTATCTCTATATGCACTAGGTAAGTAGATGATACCTACATAGGTGAGGGGATGAAAGACCCCACCTCATCTTTAGGCCAAATGTAGTTTCGGTAAGGAAGGGTAGGTTGCTTACTAATAAAATGGGTTATGTAGGTGTTAAAAATAGGTAGGTGAAGGAATGGGATGTCCAAGAATGACTTGTGTTAAGTTTTGATAAAGGTAAGATGGGTAGATAAAAGGGTAAGGTAGGGTAGGGTGTGGTTGAAGCATTGTGCGAGGGAAGTTGTAAACTGGTGACTTGATCATCGATGGTTAGGGTTGACCATCAACAGTCACCCTAACCATCGATCATTAGGGCAAAACCTTAAAAGTCAAAATATAAAAAGTGAAAATGAAAAGTCATTTTCACCTTTTAACATTTTACCTCTGAGAGATATACTCGAGTAATTCTCTATTATTGCATTTTATACTAAGGGTTGACCAAGTTGATTTTGAGGTGGGGAGCTATGATTGATTGAGATGGTGCTTGAGGAGATTCAGTGTGTGTTGACTAAGATGGGTGGTGGATGAGGGCATGGTTGAGTAGAGGGATGTGAGCTTCATCCATGGCATAGGTCTTAGAATGAGGTAGGGGTGTTTTAAATTTATTATTATTGGTAAAAAAAGTTATTGGGTACATGTGAAAATGAATTTAGTAAATGATATAGGTAAAATCTAAGGGTTAAGTTTAGGTTTTTTACATGGGAATGCCCTAGATTTGAATTTAGGTTAAAATTGGTGAAATCAAAGAATTAGGGTGGATGAAAAAGATAGTAGAGTATGATAATATAGTGTAGGGTCATGTTAGTTATGAAATTTTGACTATAGGTGTGGATTTGGGGATGGCTAGGGCACAAAGGGTCATGGCTTGATGGTACATAGTGACTGTTGATAGTCACCCCAACCATAAATGGTTGAGAGTTCAAGTTAAAAATTACCTAAGTGACCATCGACGGTTGGGAGAACCATCGACAGTTGGCCCCTAGTGCTAAATAGAAGGGTTTTTTGCCTTGCCTAAAAGGTGTTACATTTTTTTTGTAGGAGACTAAGTGTGAAATAGGGGGTGAATATAAGATTAAGAGGTAACAAAATGTGTTTGTGCCTTGAGGATGCGTAGAATTATTAAGATAGGATATGGTAGAATGTAAAATAGGATTATAGCTCGGGTGAATTCTCACTAATAAGAGAATTGGTAGAGATAATTCTATTTGTAATATGCTAAGATGATAGAATTAATAGATAGTGGTTTTAGGCATATGTGTTTAACATGTTCAATGGAATGTAGGCATGAGAGTAGATTTACATGAGGGATCATGTTCTCATACCCTTTTTATAGGTATGAGATACAATGAGTGGTGAGAAGTGGAGACACATGGAGGTCATAGGCTTAGGTTCAATACAGCATTATTAGCACATGGTCTAAGATCTTGAGATGTTGGTCACACTAATCAAGAGATGGGACCCATTTACCAACATGTTTTGGTTTCCAACAGGTGAGGTCATGATATTGTTGGAGGATGTTTTGAGGATCACTTAGTTAACCATCTATGGGGATCTAATAAACCATATAGAGAGTGAGGAGTGGGACTACTATATAGATTTGATTTGCGGTGATGATCAGAGATAGGTAGAGTTCTATATGGGCATTTTTAGGTATGGTCCTATGTATCAACTTGATCTTGATGATAGGTACCTGGTTACGATGATGATGATGAGGATGAAGGCTTGGATGAGCTTCATGCTACCATATTCAATTAGTGGGAGGTTTTTATATGTGTTGCTTGATGTGTTGGTCTAGATGCTCTTGGGAAGGACTATGTTTAATTAGGCATAGGTTTTATTGGTATACGTATACAAGGATCTATGTGATTTCAAGGTACATCAGTGTTATGAGATCAATGTCAGCTTACTATTATATTACTAGGTGTATGAGCATATTAGGGTATTGAGACCCCTGGGTGTACCTAATGATACTTATGTACTGATAGATTATGTGGCCAATTTTATGTGATGGAGGAGGTCATCTACCTACATAGGAGTAGGAGGTAGGGTGAGGGAAATGGATTGGTTCCAAGATACTCTTAAGGGTTTGGTGTTGGGGGATGTGATATGGTGGTCGTATGTTGGATGGCCATAGTTGATAGGGCTAAGGTATCATATGATAGGGTTATAGAGCTAGTGATAGATATACAATTAGTGGTAGATAGAGACAAAGAGATCCCTTTCAACCTTGTATAGAGATAGTTTAGGCTTGTATAAGGGATTCTTACTGACATGACATAGTATTGAAGGGAGGAGGGAGAGTTCCTACTACTTGAGCTACAATTTGTAGACATAGTTTGGGATTTTAAAGAGTTACCAGTGAGGGATCACATTAATGATGTAACGATTGTTGATGGGTACACTACTTGGTATTAGGTTCAGTATGCCATAGTGGATTTTAGTTGGGGAGATGGGGGGTAGTAGGCCATGAATATGGATCAAGCATAGGCACAGGCATAGGCATAGGGTGGTCCTCAGGTAATAGTTGTTTTAATAGTGGCCCAGGCATAGGTTGTCTTACTATAAGGACAGGTGGCAGTATTATAGGGCTAGGTGGCCACATTATAGGGATAGATTACTACCTTGCAAGGGCATGTGAGCACTATGATAAGAGAGAGGGATTAGGCACAAGCATAGGTGACTATATTATGAGCATAAGTAGTGACACTATAGGGTCAGATTGGTGTTCTCCAGGGGTAGATTAGCACAAGAGGAGTAGGTGCTGTTGTAGGAAGGCTAATAGATATAGTACCACAAGCATGGTACTTGGCCATGATCCAGGAGTTAAGCTACTATGAGGTGATGGTAATGGAGCAATTACCCCATGCCATGAGATTTGTAAAGTATAGGGATAGCTTAGGTGGTCGAGTAGTAGCAGTTATTCTTGGTTGGTGGGCATCCATAGTTGGTCATACATGCATCCCGGGGGGGGCACTAGTAGGTATAGGTCCTGATAGTACTAGTGGTAGTGGTCTGAGTGTCCCAGGGACTTGATATTTATGAGATATGATTTTGATTTTGTCTTACGTGTCGATGTAGTGAGATGTATATTATTTTGAGAGAGAGATAGATGTATATTGTTTTGATGTCTACTTATTTGTGTATTGACCAACTAGATTCTGCTTCATATATATATATATATATATATATATATATACGTGTCGATGTAGTGAGATGTATATTATTTTGAGAGAGAGATATATGTATATTGTTTTGATGTCTACTTATTTGTGTATTGACCAACTAAATTCTGCTTCATATACATATATATATATATATATATATATATCATGGGTTTTATTCATATTATGATGATGCTTATTTGATTGTTGCATTTATGGTAGATTGATCTAACTAGGCATGTGTTGAGATAGCGGTAGTTTGCTTTAATGTGATGATGATGATGATGTGTTGTTATGATGATGGATATGTAGGGGTAGATATTAATTGTTTCATTGATGCATGAGTATTTTGATGTTGACATGGTAGATGGATGTTTAATTTCATGTGGTGTGAACGATAAGATTGATGGATTTTATGATATTTGCATAGATGTAGATTGGAAAGAATCCTAATTGGTTGTGCTTTTGATTTTGTTTAATGGATATCGATATGAAAAATGTTTTGTATTTGATTGGTGTGCATGTAGGATGATAACAAAGTAGAGAGATGTTTTTGATTTGATGTGATATGATGCTCTTTATTGATACCTTTGATGAAGATAGATGATACAGATGCTCATAGTTTGTTATGCTTGATGTTGATTTTGCTTTTTTTAATCAAAAAATATTGATATGAAACTCAAATTTCAGATTGGGCTTAGCAAAAATGAGTATGCAATATACTTTAGATTAGCATGTTTTAGTTGTAGAAAGTAGGTATCCTGATCACTACGTATCAAGTGAGCTCATAGTCCCGTACATATATGATAGATGAGGTGAGAATGGATGATACTGAAACTCATAATCAATATTATTATGTCTTTCATATAGGTATCCCAAGAAGCAAGGTAAACAAGTATATGCCATAATATATACAAAATGTAGAATGATTGATACAAGAAGTCTACAAAAGAGGGCCGATTGCAGCCTTCCCTATGTGATTTTACTTTTTCATGAGAGCCAATTGTGGCTTTCAAAAGTTTACATATCTTCTGCTTGAGGTCCTTGTGCTATTTTGCTTGTATGTTTATGCTTTTAAGGACGTTGATCTATGCGGGAAGCTTCCAGAAATTAGTAGCATTTTGACAATTTCACAGTGATCCTTTTTAATTTGTGAAAATGTTTTTTGATAGATGTCCTTTGAAGGAGTAGTCTACCTTACATTTGTAATTTCAAATTTTCTAACAATTGTCCTTCAAGGGAACAGTCTACGGTTACTATAGATTGACCCATGATATAGTGATTTTTTATTTTGATTTTGCTTTGACAAAGACTTGTTTACACAGGGTAAAAGGATTACTTTTATAAAGGGAAAACTAGGCTTGCATAAAATATTAGTAGGTAAATGGATTATAAAGATAATAACCATAGGAACCATTCCTTAGAGGAAGAAAAAGTACTATGAGAATCATGCCTTGGGTAGAGTTGTGGTACCTAAAGTTTAAGATTAGGGCATGTTTTTGTGATGGATAATCACATGATTTAGTTTTAGTTGGTTGTCCTTAGAAGAGGGAGATGTATGTGGTATATAAGGGATGAGCTTAAGTTAGACAAATAGTGATCTAAAGTTCCTTCATTGAATAATAGAAAGGATGAAGATGTGAAGCGTTAAGAGGCTCAGACTTTGGGTGTCCTTCAAGAGAGGATAACTAGTAAGCCCCTGATCCATACTTATGGGTTATGATATATGGTCCAAGCCAATTGAAACCAAATTTGAATCGCTTGCTCTTCTTTATATTTATGACATGTTGATTTTCCTTTAGAATAAGATTGCCAAAATTAAATTCCCATGCTTTTAGGTGTTTGTTATAGGCATGTTTAACATGCTCTTGGTAGACATGAAGATGGGTGAGAGCAGTTAAACATTATTCATCCAATATTTCAAGTTGAGCTAACTATTCTTAATGATAGTCATCTTCAAAGACGAGGTCCCATAGAGATATGCGAAGAGATGGAAGTTGGACTTCGAGAGGGATTACAGCCTCTATTCCAAAGACTAGAGAGAAATGTGTAGCACTCATAGGGGTTTGAATGCTAGTATAATAAGCCCATAAAGTGAAGGGAATATGCAAGTGTTAATCCCATCCTGAGTCATTAACCATTTTGGTGAGCATATTGTTAAGGGTTTTATTGGAGGCCTCGGCTTATCTATTTTCTTATAGATGATAAGGTGATGAAAAATTGAGTTTGATGCCAAAGGAGTCACAAAGAGCTTAGACCTGCTTGTTTTTGAAAGATTTAACATTATCGATGATAACTTTATGGGGAACACTAAAGAAACAAATGATATGGTGATTGATGAAATCAATGATTTTATCAACTTTAGTTGAGATAAGAGGGGTAGCTTCTACCCACTTATTAAAATATTTAGTGGTAGTGATGATGGACTGATGCGACTGTGAAGAATGGGGATTAATTTACCCAATAAGGTCCAAGCCCCATTGTGAGAAAGGCTAAAAGTCCTTAGATACTTGAAGACTATTTCTTGGTACATGATGAAGGTTAGTATGTTGTTGACATTTGGCACACCTTTTTACATAATCACAATAGTCTTGGTTGAGAGAATGCCAATAATAGCCAAGTTGAAGGATACACTTAGTGACAATAATACCACTAAAGTGCTCTCCACAAACTCTGTCATGCATTTCTTTGATATCATGAGAGGCTTCATGACTTTATAGGCAATGAAAGAGAAGGCCATCAAATCCATGATTATAAAGGATGCCCCCAAGTATGGTGTAATGGGAGGTGCCTTGAATAAATGCTCTATGAGTATTTCTAGAAAGATTAGGGGGAATGGTGGAACTGTTAAGATAGTCAAAAGTTTGCTAGTACCAATGATTAGTTAGGATATCTATTACATTAAAGATGGTAGGAGAGTTAGATTTGATAAAGGATGGCTTGGTAAGGCAGTGGAAAATAATTGATAATTTAGAGTCTCAAGGTGCGGATAGGATCTAGGACACAAGGGAAGCTATTTTATCGATAAACTTATTCATGGATCGAGGGGTAGTTTAGATCAGTTAGTGTTCAAATGACATTAGTAATGCATTGGCTAGGTGTTTGTATTTTTATAAAACATCATTTTTGCATTGGTATATGCCATTGATTTGGCTAACCACAAGTTGGGAATTGCCAAAGATATTGATTGTTTTGACTCCCAAGGCTAAGGCAGTTTGGAGACCTATTACTAGGGCTTCATATTCAGCCATGCTATTGGTACATTAAAAGTCAAGCTTAAAAGATAGAGGTAATGGCTCACTATTAAATGGAATTAGGATAATTTCTACCCCTCCACCGTGTTGGCATTTGATCCATCAAAGAACATGATAACTTGGTAGGTAAAATTTGCTTGAGATAGGGTAGCAATATTCTCATTAGGGAATTCCAAAAGAGGAGGTTGGGTATTAGATAGAGGGGAATCAGCTAGTTGATCAGCTATCACCTATCCCTTTATTGATTTTTGTTAAAGAAACTCAAGATCAAATTTAGCTAAAATCATAAGCAACTTAGCTATTCATTAGTTTTGATAAGGCCTAGAGTGCATATACTTGAGTGGATTGGTATTAGTAATGATGAAATTTTTGTGGCTAAAAAGGTAATGGAGAGGCTTGCTAGCCACAAAGACTAGTGCAAGATAAAGTTTCTTAGTATGAGTATACCAAGTTTCATAGTCAATAAGTGTTCAGGTGATATAATATATGGCTTGTTATTTACATTGGTCATCTCGATGTGTAAGCATTACTCTTAGGTAGTGGTCAGTGGCTGAAATATACACGTAGAAAGGTTCATCCTCTCATGGAGGAATAAGAACTGGTGGTGAGAGGAGATGGTCTTTAAGTAAATCAAAAGCCTTTTGGCAATCCTTACCCCACCTAAAAGAGGAGTTCTCCTTAAGAAGGTGATGAAAAGGTTCACAAACGGTCAGATAGTTGAGAAATGAAATGCCAAATAGATTAGAGTTTCCCTTGAAGGCTATGAAGTTGTTCAAGGTTAATAGGGTAAGGTACTTCTAAAATTGCTTTGAATTTGGTCATGTCAACTTTGATTCCATGAAGAGACATGATAAAACCTAGGAGCTTACCTAATAAGACCCCAAAGATACACTTCTTGGGGTTTAGGCAAATATGGTAGTGGATAAGGTGCTCAAAGATGATTTTAAGATCAGCTAGGTGGTCCTTTCAAAGCTTTGATTTGCCAAAAAGGTCAGTCACATAGTCTTCCACAATTTTATGGATAAGGTCATGAAAGATGTAGGTCATTATGCATTAGTAGGCTACACCAACATTCTTCAGACCAAAAGGCATAACCTTATAGCAAAAATTTCCCCAAGGGGTGATAAAAGCTATTTTGTGTTGATCTTCAGGGGCAATCAAGATTTGGTTATAGCCTAAAAATTTATCCATGAGTGAAAGCATTTCATGACTAGCTATAAGATCAACGAGCTGGTCAATGCTAGGTAAAGGAAAGTTATCCTTTGGGAAAGTGAGGTTAAGATCTTGAAAGTTAATGCAAATGTGAAGTCCTCTAGTGGCTTTGGTAATCAGGACAATATTAGAAACCCATTGGGGATAATCGATAGATTGGATAAAATCAATAGAGAGGAGCCACTAGAGATCCTCCTTTACAAGGAGAGCCATGTAAGGGTGCATTCATCAAAGCTTTTGTCGAATAGGCTTAACACTGTGATGAGTGACAATGTTATGGGTAGTGATGGCAGGGTCAATCCCAGGCATGTCAGCATATGACCAAGCAAATACGATGCTATGATCATGAAGAAATGTATAAAAGTCTTATTTTTTTATAGAATCCAAGGATTGCCCAATTTTGATGATGTATGGGCTCTCATTGATACCCAAATTGATATTTATTGTGGATGCATTTAGCATAGTCGAAGCTTTGAGATGGAGATATTTTTGGATGGAATGATCTTCCACACTGAGGTAGGTGAGGATAAAATGATCATCTTGACATAGGATGGTGTGAATGGTAGGGGAGTCCTTTGCAATGAGTTCAAGATGTGTGAGAGGAAGAGTTATGGTAGCCCCAACTTTTTGATAGGTCATGAGTCCTAGGATAATCATTGAGGTGAAAAAAAAGTCAGGTGGGATGATATCATCATCCTCACTTAGAGGTGGAGGTAAACAAGATGGGGGAGAAATTGCTTCTCCATCAATGGTAGGGGGAGATTGTGTGGTTTTCTTCTTTGGCAAGATAAAGTTGAGCCCATGTTTCTCATGTGTTTTTTGAGTTTCAATTGAGGTGATCTCTTGGGGGGCATGCTCATATTTTCCCAAACCGAACCCCTTCTAATCATACCTATGAAGGTATATCTTGGTAAAGGAGGGTTTTCCTAAATAAGCAAAGTTAGCAGTATATTGATGAGGATAGAAGATGTTGATAGTGCTTGTCAAAGGCTTGTCAACTCTCACATAGACAAAATGGGTTTGAAAAGAGGGAGGTCCAAGAGGTGTGATTACTCCTAGATTAGGATCATACCCTAGTTGGTTGGTAAGCTACCCATACTCATGAGGGGTAGGGAAACCATCAAGAGCTAAAAGGCAATATTATCCTAAAGAAAGACATTGGAAGGTCTATTCTAAAGAGTTGGTTACTAGTATTTGCTCAAAGGAGAGAGATGTGTTGGTAGATGCTTCACGAGAAGAGGAAGAAATGATTTCTTTAATAGGTGATGGAAGTGGATCCAGTTTGGATGAAAAGTTGGTAGAGGGTGGAAAAAGAACATCATTAGGTTGATACGTTATATTGCATGCCATAAAAGGGCTTGGGTCAGCTTGTATAGTAATCACCTGGCCCTCATGTTCAAATTTAACATAACGATGTAGGGTAGAGGGGACATAAGCCATGGATCAGATCCAAAGTCATCCAAGTAGGATATTATACTAAAATTCCCCCTTAACCACATAGAAAAGTTTAGGGAGCGTATGCAGTCTAAATGAATGTGGAAAATAATAGTTCCTAGGGTAGTGGCCATGGTGTCATTGAAAGACCAATGTATAGTAAAAGCATGATGTTGGTAGGTAGCTTGAATTGGTTATAGGCATGGGATGAGATGATATTGATTCTAGCCCACCATCAATCATTACTCAATGTGAGTTTGGTCAATGTAGGTAGTGATAAAGAGGGGAGGATCAGGGTCCTCAGGATGAGTAGAAGGTATCTCTAAGTCATTAAAGGTAACAAGAGTGGAGAGTTGTAGAGTGCCAACAAAGGCCTCAATAGGTTTCGTATCATGAGGCCAGACCTAAATGGCTTGTAAGGCCTCAATTAGTGCTTGATGATGATGAGGTGAGGTGAAAATGAATTTGTACAAACTCATCTTGGTAGGGGCTTGGTACAACTACTTAAGGACCACTCACCTAATTGATTTAGAAGGGTTTGATTCAATGGTACCCAAGATAGTTAGTTTAGGTTGGGGTGATCATAAAAAGGCATAGGTTTGGCTAGGTTGAGAGGTGGAAATGGGTATGTCCAAGGAGTGGACACCTTAGCCTTACCCTTATCCTTTTATTGTGCTCATGTAATAACATTAATAGTGTGGGAAGGTGGGATGGTAGATGATTGGTTTAGTTGCTCATCACTTTTATGCAAGAGTGAGGAGGTAGGTGAGAGTTGGGTTATGGTTGGTTGCTAAAGTGACAAAAGGGTAATCAGAAGTTCATCTAAGAATAGATCATCTTCTTGATAAAGCTAATGGAAAATATTTTGGAGAGCCCTATAGTTCTCCATGGCATGTCCCAGCGTCTGATGGTAGGAGCAGATCTGACTGTCATCAAACCAAGCTAGTTTGTGGTGAGAGGGATCGAAAGGTTTGATGGGTGGAAGGCTTAAGGTAGATTTTTTAGATAAGCTATGCAAAATGGTTGAATAGGATTTAGCATAAGGTAACGATATACTCAGAGGGGGAGGTTTTACAAAAGTTGGCCTCCTCATGGGGGGAGTAGGTTTTGGGTTAGTTTTGGTGGTTGGTCTCAGGTGAGGGTGTTGGGTTGGTTTTTCTAGCTGGAGATAGATGGTTGAGAGGTAGAAGGTATAGAAGATGAAGTTTTGGGCATAGATGGGAGGGTAGAAGTAACCAAGTTATCTAGGAAAGAGGGCTTGTTAGAGGTATTGGTGGATGTTGTTATAGAAAATGGGGTAGGTTTTCTAGATGAAGAATAGGTAACTAGGATGGTAGAGGGATGGGGTCCCAAAATAGAAGGTAACTAGGAAGGAAGTTATCTAAACCTGGTGTGTGGTTTGGTCTTGGGTAATTTTGTGCTCATGGTTACTTTGTTTGGTAATTTCTTGGTCAAGGTAGATGGAGAAAGATCTAGTTTTAAAGGTGGGTGTTTAATACTAGGCATACGAAGGATTCCTAAGGTCAGGGTAGATTTGGTGAAGAGGGCATGGGATGATTTGGGTGGAGGTGGGTGAAATGGCCCTATCATGGCTTCTTTGAAAGAAGAAGGTGATGGATTTGTAATGGGTATAGATATGTTGGGAGATTTAATTTGGTGGGGGAGACCTAAATGATGCCAAGAAGTGGCTCTATCTATGTTAGGCTAAGAGAGAAAGTCCAGTTTTTGAACTAATTGAGAAAAAGGTTTATATACTAGTTTTGTACCTTGGGCAGTTGGTTTAAAAGAAATTTTGATAGGAGGAGGACAAGAAAGAGGGGTAACCTCATCCTTCTCTTCATTTAAAAGAGAGATGGTTGGTGGAGGAAGGGCATGGTTTGATGCTTATTCTCTAGGCACAACATCCATAGGAGGGATGATTGGTTGACTGGTTGGAGGTGGTGTGGTTATGATTAGCTTATTGGGTAAATTTGTTGATGGAGGTTTCAAGGATGCCATGACATTCATGAATGAAGCCATGGTAAATGGTAGCTCCTCAATGTCAATTTCTAACTCTGGGGAAGGTGACTACTTTACTCACTCAAAAGAGTAAGTGAAGTTGTTGGGGAGGTAGTTGCTTCCCTCATAATTAGAATATCAAGAACCATATTAATTGTATGAGTGTCTTAAGAGCATTCTACTAGGTATCTTTCTTCTTTTGATGAAGGGTGAATGGGAAAAAGTTTCATGAAGATATCAAGAACCTGGTTCTAAGGTGCATTGGGATTGTCAAAGACAAGTTCCCCCTTATCAATAAGTGATTGGACAATGCCTTTAAAGGTATTACACCTACTAACATCATGCCAAACTACATAGTGGAAGGAACAAAGATCATTCTCATTTTACCAATTTGGAGGAGGATTAGAAGAATAAAATTATTGTGGGGGTTTAATTGGCAGAAGTTGTATGAGATTGGCTTTTAATAGTTTATCCAAAACTGATGCATAAGATTCTCCCAATAGGGTAAATTACTTCGGGTTGTTTCAGTTTGGGTTTCACATATTTTGGTTTGGAAGATTAGAAGAGTTTTCTTGATTGATATTTGGTGGAGGAGATATTTTAAGGATAATTGTATTCATAGTTGCCTTACCCTTGGTTCCCATATTGGTTTGGTTACCGGGTTTAGAAGAAGTCTCATTGGTTTTTAAGGTGGAATTTTTGTTACGTAACTTCAATTTACCTTCATCTATGGCTCTATTTTCCAATTTTCATACCATTGTAAAGGCTTCATCAAAATTTCTAAAACTCTAGACACGTAAGGTGGAAGAGATGTACTTTGCACAATCATGAGTAAAAAGTTAGATTAGTTTTGGTTGAGGTAAAGAGAATGATAATTGGTTGATGAGACTTCTCTAATGAGCTATGAAATCAACTAGAGACTTGTTTTCAAACTGGTAGATGGCATAAAGATTAGTAATTGAGACCTTTTTAGATATGTTGATGGAGAAATGGTCTAAAAACATCTGAGCCAATTGGTTGAAAGAAAAGATAGAATGTTTGGTAATGGCACTATACCAATCCAATGTTGGGCTAGAAAGTGACATAGGAAATGTGTGCAAAAGAAGAGCATCATCATAAGCAATCATGTAACAGGAATGCCTAAATGCTCTTAAATGTTGTTGGAAACCTTCTTTACTATTAAATTTATTAAATTTAGGAAGTTCCCATTGGGTCAGATATGGTCTGATAGGGATCGAAGGATGAATTGGCTTGTTACAGATTTGATCATAGGACAAGAGATTATAAGGTCTAGAAATGGATGACTCTAGGTTTGTCATCTTGTCCATGATCATTTGCATCAAATCCATTTATGGTGGTGGACATGGAGGATTGTAGGTCATAAATTGTGGCTGAGAGGGGATATTATATTGATAATTCATTAGTGGTTGGGAGATTGCCCCATATTAATAGTTGGGTATAGACGGTTGGGTTGAAGGTATATGAGGATAGGTAACGGTTGGTGGTTGAGTGATGTGAGAATGTCCTTGTGGGTTAGAGACATATGTAGGACTGGGTATGGTTGGAATTTGTTGAGAAGTGATCATAGGTTGGGTGGAAGATATATAAGGGTAAGTGACGGTTGGTGGTTGGGTAACATGGAGATGCCCTTATAGGTTAAGGACATAACTTGGTTTGGATATGGCTGGAAATCACTGAGAGATTATTGTAGGTTGGGTGGGAGTCATGGTTGTGTTAACAATTAAGGGTGAGGTAGTGACTTTGGTACTACTAGGATGTGTAGTGGTAGGTATGGTCATTATTAGATTCTGAAGAGGGGTAGTGATTAATGGATCAAGATTGGTAAAATAAGGGTTTGACCTACTAACGGTAGGCACTCCTAAGGTAGAGGAGTTAATGGTAGGGGTAGAAGGTGTAAGGGCAATAATTGGTTGGATGGGTTAATTTTCCCCCATGGTGTCAAAGGGGTTGGTGGATGCAGACATTTGGGTAGCTAAAGGTTGGATATTAATAGTGGCTACTAAAGGATCTGACATCAATTAGGAGGGCATGCCATAAAAAGGCTCTGTAGGTGGGGTTAAGACAAGGGTTTTATGATGTAAAGTATTAAGATAATATTGTCAGACAATTGGGTTGTTATCCAAAAGGGAAGCAAAGTCAGAATCCCCTTGAGGAAAAATCTTAGGGATATGGGAAGGTTCAGAATGGTGAGATGAACTATCTACACCTAATCGGTAGTTGTCTATGAAAGAGGAGGTGGAGGAAACTAGGTAGTCTATAGATGGGTCTTGACTTGCTAATTTTCTTAATTCTTGCTAGGTAAGTACCATATGAGGCTATAAGAGAAGTACCAATATATGATTTTAGATTTTAACATAGAGAAAGCAAAAGAGAACCCCAATGAAAATTTAACACACACTAAGGTAATTAAAATCCTATGATTGATTAATTATCTTATTGTTTGGCTTATGCCTTAATGTGAAGAATGTGTAGTAGATTGGTTTGTAGATCAGGTACTAGATAAGCAGTCTAAAGATAGTGTTGGGTTAATTCTAGTGCTTAAATAATCTATGTTAAATTGATTATGCCATCTAGTGCTTGGGACTTTCTCCCCTTACTTCATGATCCTGAAGCCAAGCTAGGTCACTTAGCCAATATATATCATTTAGTCATAGCTTATACTTAGCCAGAGAACTGAGTGGGTCCTCCCCTTGGTGATGAAATCCAAGTAGGATCATCAGGTAGGGTAAGGTGATCCACTGAGTGGTGAAATCCCAGTTGGGCCTTATCTCAAGTACGTTATGATGTTTGCTCGATTTTGTGATTTGGTTGTTTAACATAAGTGGACTACACTTAATCCTGATGTTGTTTAATTAAACTAGGTGAGCTTATAATAAATAGGCAATCAATGTATGCAGTAATTTTTAAACCCAAAAAAAAAAATCAATTATGAGCACATAGATAGAGATAGAAGGATACATATGTAGATAAAAATGAAACCCAAGTAAAGACTAGGGTTACACCGGGTATGCCAGAATGTTTCACTCAAATTTTGATATTATTTAGAAGAAGGTAGTAAAACTAGAATTATGGGTTATGGTAGAAATACCTGATAAAAGATGCATGTATTGAATCAGAAGATTGTGAAGAACTCCTCTTTGGCTAGGGAGGAAAACTTGAAGATAAGATAGCACTAAAGTAAATTTATTCGTTAGACAAGTAGCTAGTTGGATTGCCTAGCGCTAGCTAGATCTCAGAAGCATGGGCTTCCTTAGGGGATGTTAATCCACAATTTTAAAAATAATTAATCTTATAAAACTAAATAAAAGGTACTTACATCAATAATCAAAATGTATTTGAAATTGAATAACAAGGATAAGCTTGATAAAGTAGATTGACTATAAATAATCTAATTAATGAGAAATTGATTAGTACTAATGGGTGGAGGTGTGATTCAAGGAATCTAGCAGAGTTTAAAGAATAGGAAAAAACTCAAGAAGAAGGATCTGATTGGAAAATAAAGGGAACTTTAGCTTGCTAGTTTTTAACCTACAATAGGTGACCGTCAACGGTTGGGGTGACCATCGATGGTTAGGCCTGACCATCGATAGTTAGGATGATTGTCGATGGTTGATTATCTAATTCTAGCCTTATCAACAATTGATGATGAGATTCAAGACATGTACTTTAAGATTTTGGTAAAGGGTCTGTCAATTACAAAAGGGTTAAAAATATATAAATGGTAGTAATCAAGTATTTGACTTACCAAAAATGGATTGGTTGATTGGTAGATGTTTGTTGATTCATAGGTGGAATCTAGTTCAATTTCGATAGAATGATAGTGCTTGGAAACTTGATTTAAGTGGCAATGATAGATTTTCTCTCTCAAATACATGGCTAATGATACTTGATAATGCTTGATGACCTATAATAAGGAAACTTTGAGTACCCGAGCTCTTGATAATAGTTGCAGATGCCTTGATCTCTTATTGCTCTCCTCTTCTTACAGGGAAAAGTCAAAGGCTGAAGTGGAAGTTTAAGAGCTACTTCTAATTATAAATATCTCATGAAAGGTCTTGTGAGAGTATTTTCACAACTTATATTAGAAAAGGTAAGCGGTTGTTTATTGGTGTTTGCATGAGAAAGTCTAGGCAGTGGGGCTGACCATCGACGGTCGAGGCTAACAACCAAAAGTAGCCAAAATGGGTGCTTTTAAGTTTGATTAGTTTATTAGTTAAAAGAATGGGTTTTGGTTCATTTTAAAGGGTCCAAGGAATTGTTTATGGGTCTGACAATTGAAATCCAATGTGTAGGATTCTGGTGTCTACACTGCTATTGACTTTGGCATTACTGAAGTGCTCCATTATCTACCATGCATTTATGTACTAAGGATTTGCCAATAATTAAAAAAAGGTATAAGGGAGGAGGTTTGACCACATTTTTTTATTATCCTTCATTAGTCCCTTTGGTTGCATTGGTGAGAACTACATTTTCCTTGTTTAGAGTATTCTCAGAAACATTGATCTTTGACAAACCTTCTTGAAGGATATCTAATTGATCAGGCATAAAAAGCATGTCCCACATTGGCATACTTACATTGGACTTCTTCATTTTCTCAAAAATATTGATGGGAAAACCACCAACCTCTACTTGTGCTTTGGGAGCCACAACCATGTTTTAAACCTATGAATTTTGGGGTATAAAGATGCTTCCTTGGTTTTGACTTTTCTGAGTTATTGGAACTTTTAGAACAGGAATTGGTTCATTTAGCTTTGATAGTAAAGGAATAAGAGTAGGAGACTCTTCGACTACTTCTTGGTTTCCCTCCATGATTCTTCTTTTGAACCTTGTATTGGCTACCACAGGAATGTTTGCTTGGTTAGAACTAGCCTGTTGATTGAAAGCATAGCATTCTTCCTGCTCATAACTAACCATTGTAGCACCTAACTAGTTTGGTCCTTAATTAGGCCCTTGGCCTTATTGAGGCTCTTCCATTTTTATCATCATAGGCACTTCAGTATTTTGATCCATGGGAGCTTGATTGAAACCATAGCTAGCACCCTACTACCACTAATCATTGAAAGCATGATTGAACTCGGTGTTTGGAACTATAGCTTAATTGAATGACTGATTCCAAGGCATAGTGCCCTCACCTTCTTATGAAATGTTGTTCTAAATAGGAACCAAAGAATTGGAAGTACTTGTAGCATTAGGATTGTAATTTTTTTGACTAGCATAGTTAGGCTACCCTTGTCTTTATCCTTGTCCTTGGAAATTTCCCATGTAGGGTGGCCTATTTTCTTGGTAAGACTATTTGGGCAAATATGGAGGCTGATAAAGCCTATTAAATTGAGCTTGATTCCTCTTCACATTCACTAAATCATTTCCCAAACTTTGAAACATATTCTTGAGTTCTTAGAAGTTCTTGTGCTCTTAGGAGTCACTAGACTAACTAGTTGAAGCCTTATCCTGCTTTGGTGTAGGTATGGCAGTAAATGTTGGCATAGAAGGAATGGTATAAAGGGAAGGAATGATGATAGGAGGTGGTTGAATCTTAGGAAACAAAGGCACTGGTGGCCTAGTTGTAAGCTTATAAGCTTGTACTAGACTATTCTCTACTCTGATTGGCACCTCATAAGCATCTGGTAATGTGTTTCCTTCCATAGACTAAATCATCACTACAATGTCACTATTGAGAGCTTTTAGATAGTAGAGGAAAACATAGGAGTAGGCCTGATAGATATTGGAATCCTATCCCATGTCTTTTGAAACCTTGTATTGAAATCTAGTATAACCTCTTGAGGAACTTTCTTTATTATAGTTAATTATTCTACAAGTGACAAGTGGTCACTCTTATCTTTAAACCTCTTACACAAGGCATCCCCTAACTGATCCCATGATGTGATGGAGTTAGAAGGTTCCTATACCAATCTATGGCCTTACCCTTGAAATAGATGGCCAACAACCTGATAGCCACATTTTCTTTATTGATATCATCAATATTTCAAAAGTTGGGCATATCTCTGAGGTGCTTAGAAGGGGTTGTAGAATTGTCTCTCATGAAGTAGGGCACACTCTTTAGGGCTGCCACTAAAATAGGATCATACTGATTAAGTTTTAATGGACTTTTACATTAAAATCAATAAAATGTAATGATCTAGGGAGAGCTATGGTAATGAAAGGGGCTAAAAAAGATCTTCTAGCAGAGGTAGACTTGTAAATTGGTTTAGGAGGAAAGTTTCCCACCTATGGATGAGTGTTAGAAAACCTCAATATTATTATTGATTTAAAATCCAATTCAACAAATTCAAAATGAATACCTCTAGAAGTTGATCTTGTAGTCACCTTTGGCCTGAAAGATAGGTACAATTCTACCACTAAAATGTTGAGTGTTCTTTGTAGTTGCCATATGCTAAGAGTGTGGATGCAACAACTATTGCAAATGTACCAAGACTAGCATCAATCTCAATCAATATTCTTCTAAAGTGGTCCCACATGGCATTCCAAAAACTATTGTTGCATATAATTTCGCCCTTGTGGGAGAGGTTTTTAGGCTCTCTCACTCTTAGCTACAATATTAAAGAATCTCAACTTGTGGGTATCCTGTAATAAGGTTGAACCTCTAGATAAGGTTGACTTCCTCTTGGTAGATCACTTAAACTAATACTTCTACTTGGAAATAAAGGGGGTATATGATGACTAAGAACACTAAAATGGTGATGCACCAAATTAATTGACACTCTAATAAGCTGGAAATAAATACTAATTCAGCAAAAGACAATCTTTGCTCACATAATCTCACAAACTTGCTAATTTTCAAAAGTATTTCTTAAACTAGGCTCACTAAGCAATATATGAAGCAAATAAGGGTTCTAAAACTCACATTAATAATACATTAATGGTGTAAAAAGCTCAAGTTCATACCTACAAACATCTTCAAAACACTTAAAAAGAGGTAAGAAAAAAGGACAATGAACATGGAAGAGCACTTCTTCATAAAGCCTTCATACACAAGCTTGATAAACACAAGTTATAGAAGTGAAGTGATTATGAAGCAAGCATAAAACATACTAAATCAATATGGAAATTATCTCAATGATGTGTGAATCCTAATATAACACAAATTATCTCATATTTAAATATGTAATTTTATTGTGACTTGGTTATAGTATGATCTAGGTACTACAATATTTTGTGAGAATGGCTTGGTTATATCTAAGGTAGGAAAGAGATAGGTGAAAAATAATATTATTTTATTCAAAATTTATTTCTTACAAATTTTGATAGGGTTTTGTCTTGTCAAATGAGAATATATCTTACAAATGGGGGAGAAATGGGAGATATAGGAGAAAAGGGAAGAGATAGAGGAGAAGCTAGCACTCAAAAATCAATAAATGAGACACAACCACCTTCCATGGAGTCTCAACCACCTTTGGATCAATTATCACTAATCCTTCCTTGACCAAATAACCCTCATTAGTCCAAATATTCTTCAAGCCCTCTCATTGGCTTAAAAACACATTAGAAGATGAAAACATTAAGGATGATGATGTCCTGATCCAATCACAAGTGAAAAGTCTCTAAAGACTTGTAAAACACATTTAATGCTTTAATTTCTCTCTCAACCTCCAAACTTATCCTCTTGGACTTCCCCCTCCACTTGCACTTCTAGAAGATGCTTGGTAAATGGTTAGTGAACTTGGCATTTGATGCTTAACTAACCATAGGAGCTAAGTTTTATGTTTGTTTTTTAATGTTTTCCTTTATGCTCAACTCCTATCAACTCCTCCAACCTACAATAAATGCCATGAAACTTGCAATTTTCATAAAATATGTTGATAAAGGTCTCTAAGCTCAAGCCATCTTCAACCAACTGCCCTGAAACCTATTCACAAGGCCATTTGGCACCATGAGAACCACTTTTGGACCTTTATAAGAATTTTAGACATCTATATCATGCATATTAGGAAGAAAATGAACATTTGGACAACCTTCAAGACCTACAACAATGGAAAACATCACCATTAAACCTACAACATTTCACAAAATGTCAAAAAACTTAGGTTTTTGACCATTCAACTCAGCAAAACACATTAGAAACCCTTGGGAAGGGCTCCAAGTTCCATATAATGATGATTTAAGTCCCATTATGCCTCTTCCAAGGCTTTATACCATTTATCTCTTTGAAGACCTACAAAAATAGGCATTTTTAAAGCCATTTTGGGCCTCTTAGGCACCCAAACATGCTAAATCCTTCTACAAAATATGTTTTACATGATCTTTATGGAGTCCTCTACATGTTATAGGTGGTTTTAAAGTGATTATAGGCCATTTTATGGACCTATCAGTCCAAAAATCCAAAATTGGTCAAAAAGAACCTTTGGTAGCCTAGACAAGCTCACCTTCTTGGTGATTGTTCATAAAATTTAAACTCTTAGTCCACCACTTCTTTCCATGGATATTTGTTCCATATACCCCTTCAAGATCCTTGAAAATATTAGGCTCCCTTGTGGAAGGTATGAAAATAAACATTCATAAAGACAATAGCCTATAGGGTTTTCAAGCATTCTGGACATGCTTACACTCTTAGCATTGTTCATAAAACTTGAGACATTAACCATATTCAATCCAAAATTAATTTCAATTACATATGGGTACTCAAAACATATTAAAATCATTTGGCCCAACTCCTCATGGTATGAAAGATACAAGTATCTAAAGAGGGGTTAAAACTGGGTGTTTTAGGCTTGAAAAGCTCAAATTCCTTCAAAAAACTAATTTTACCTTCCCATTGATCTTATTTACTTCAAATAATCTTCATATCACCTACAACACCTCATAATACCTCTTCATGAATTTACCTTGCATTGAAAAGTCTAAGATTGTCTTTTAGTGTTATAGGCCTTCAAACAAGCCTTAAGGCCTAATTGGCCAAATCTAAAAATTTGAAATATTGGACACCTGTATGATTATATTGGGTTAAAACACCATTTTTACATGTTACTTACCATATTCAACTCATATTATCCTTTTCAAATGATCAAAAAACCAACTTTGCTCTTTATGCCTTTGAGAATGATTGTGGGGTTTCTAGTTTGCCTACGTGTTTGGATGGAGTTTTGAGTGTGAACACACTTTAAATGTGTTTAATAGACTTAAAATTATATTATTATTCTTTTCAAACACTTAAAATAATATTAAAATCTCAACCATGCCTTAAAACTCCAAGAAATATGCCTACACCAATGGTGACTATTATGAGACATGGAGGGGACTGTGTCAAAACAACGGGCACTTCCACTTATCACATGACCTTAAAATATTATTTATAGGTAAACCAGGTAATTATTAGTAATATTACCAATTTTCATCATTGGAAGATGCATACTTTATCCTATAGATCCTTTTTACCAAACTTTACCCTGAGCTGCCTGTTTGCTTCCTCCATGTCTAAACTTGTCCTTCTTCAAAATTTTGCTTGAATCCCTAAATTTGATCAACTCCATAGATTTAATTAGGTTTATAAAATCATATTTCATCATTTTAATACCTCTATAAGTCTTAAATTACTCATTACCACTCAAAACTAAGAAAAGCTTCATTTGATCTCCAATGGTTGCATGTTGATTGCAAGAGGTATATGGAATAAAATAAAGTATTTTCACCTTTTTTAGGACCTTTATGGCATGGTATGATTTAATATGATTCATACCAAATTTTATTCTTTGACTTGACCTGTAGATGCCCCAAAATGGCCAATTCTTCTATCACAGGCTCCAATGTTGACCATGATTAGACATGGGGTTAATTGTGCTAAAAAATTTAATGGTTACCCTAATAAAAATACCTAAAAAATATTTTTTATAGGTAAATTATTCCATTATTATTATCTCCACCAAATTTTGTGATTAGATAATGTATATTTTGGTTTGTAGACCCAATTTGCCAAAAGCTAGTGACATGTTGCATGTTTGGTAAAGTTTCAAAACTAAGTTTTCTTCCCTTTTGCCTTGGGTTGAGTCTTAGCATGATTATTTTTATTTTAATATTCCATGAACCTCCTCTCTTTAAATATTTCTCCTTCTTTTACCATCTCCTAAAACTTATACAACTCATGCATGACCTAAGCTCCTTCAAGAATCTCACTTTGATTGTGTACAAACAGTGTTGTAGGTGATGGTTATGAGATTTCAAGGTGTTTATATTGTATCATGAAGTCTTATATAATAAATATAAACCCCATTAAATCTACACATGCTCTTATTAAACCTTTACACCATGAGACTCCACCATGTAACACCTTACTTGAACTAATTTTTACCCTCTTGAAGATAGGCCTACTCTCCTAAGTGGCTATAGGTATGCTTCTTGGGAGAGAAAGTCTAACTGAATTTTATTACTATTTTCCCCTCCAAGGTCATTTTTTTAATGTATTCTTTTTGAATACCATGTCTTCCTTCACATCATGCTACCATGACATCACTTATGAAGATAGACATCTCCTTCAAACCACTTGATGTCAACCATATGCTACCTGAAGGAAACCCTAATTATGGTGGTTGTAAAAGATGTTAAAAAGGTTGAAACTAGCTATGTTAAATTATTTGAGAGTCCTTACCAGCATTATTTTATCTATTTCACACTTGGATAATTATAAAACCAATCCCATATTGGTTTTCCATATGACATGATATTTGATCCTTAAGAGCCTCTTAAACAAGGATTTTATCCTCTTGCCAATGTATAAGCTTGAATACTCCAATGTGATGCCTTTGATATAGGTGTGATTGGGATGGATTGGAAGAGATTACTTTCATTTCCTTGATGATTTAATACCACTACATTCTTATGAATCATTCATTTGAAAAGAACCTCATTTAAAGACCACTTGCTCTCACCTTTCAATGCTTAGGGATAGGACTAGGTACCTTGAGAAGGTTATAGGTGTGTATTCCAATGAAATTAGTGCTAAACCTATTCTAGCTTCCTTGAGTCTCTTCTAAGGTCATATGATGTAGAGGATAACCACAAAACCATCTCTCTTGTACTCTTATCTCAATGTAAGCCCTTGACAAAGGTTATTGAGCCAACTCTGCTCCAAGGAGTCACTTCTCTTATTTGAATGCCCTTAAGACCTTAATAATTCTTTCGTAGTCATATTGTACTCCTAATTCAATTCACAAACCTTTCAAATCACTAACTCACACCATACATCACTCTTTCTTGATTGTTACATAGTGCTTGTATCCCTTTTTAAGGCCTTTCTTGCTAATATGGACAAGTATGGATGTCCCCTAAGAAGCCATTGAAAAACTTAGACACCCTTTATCCTTTTTCTTCTCTCTATGGAATTTCAACCTCAAGCTCTTCTTGCTAATTTCTTTTCTTACCCTTTTTAGCCCATTGTTAGGCCTAATTAGGTCTTATTTTTACCCCACTGCACACATTCCCCTATATCTCATACATACAGTTTTGTACATACCCAAAACCTTGAAAAATCCTTAATATACATTCTCCCCCATCCTTTCACCAATTTTTAGGGTTTTGACATGGTCCAAACTCCTAGAAACTCAATCTTTGTTTGAAAACCCTAGAAACAGGTTTCCTACAGTTTGTGAGTACTTGATGGCACTCTAAATCATTTTCTTATGTTTGAAAGCATTTCCAACGAAACTAAGACCATGTAAAGGTCTACCCTAACCTTATTCATCCACTCAAATAGGTTATAGGCCCTATCGATTTAATCTAATGCTAAAAAACAACAAAAACATAGCTAGTTGTATGTTTTTTTAGGACTGTGCAAGGGTTTCATGAGGTCTGAGACCTCTCTCTTTGGTTATATGCCATTATGGACCAATTAAGACCTCTACAAGTTCTATAATACCCTAGACCTTTCAAAATGTATTGATGGGCCTCACCCATCCCAACTCCTTTCTACTCTTCACACAGGCCTCTTTTCTATGGTTATGCCTTCATTGTCCATCTCCAAACATCTAATCATAGTCCACTTATAGATGAAAACCAATTCCCTCATTGGTTTTATATATTGTCATAACTCTAATGAAGCTCTACCTTGGACTGTGTAATTAACCTATTGCTTACCAACCTTTGAAAATAGGCATGAATCCCTTAAAACAGGTTATAGGTGAGTTTTTTAGGTGAACCTGATTGAGGTTTGTCTTCTAAATCTATACCTTCATCCTCTTAAAAAATCTTATATCATCAGTATTTCATGAGCTTCCATGTAATAAGAGACCCTACCATTTGATCATGAAACCCTCCTAAACTATTCTATTTTCTAAAACCAATGCAATGATGAGTTGAGGAGGTTGTAGGTGAGTGTTCATATAAAAGCATGACTTGAACTAAGCTTGATGATTTTAAAATCCTACCCTTAGTAATTTGTTTTAGAATGAATCAATATGTATTAATTTCCACACATATTCTTCCAAATCACCTTCTTGAAAGCAGACCAATTCACCTACTACATACTTGACTATGTTTAGGTAGACTAGGCCTCTTTTCTATGCCTCTCAAGATATTCAAAGGATTACAATTGGATAGGATCTGATTTAGCCCCAAAGTCTTAGCAACTTCATATTAGTTATGCATGATGATTGATCAAACTAGGTAGCAAGAACATTAGACACTTGACTGTGTCACTATTTGGAAAGTAAACCAGGCCAGCAGATGTGGATCCATACACTTAATTCTTTGCTTAAAGGCTGCCCCTTACTTGATGAGCCATGATTGAAACCATAAAATGGCTTATAAACCCTTGAAACTTCCATTAATTATCAACCATGTACAAATCAAACATTAATACTATGACCTACCTTCAAAGTGATTGTCTCTTCTATAGATGAAAACCAATTCATTTATTGGTTTTCAATATTATCATTGATGTCATCTTGATCACAAAGTCCAAGAACTCTTATTCTCTTGCCAAAAAAACTTGAATCTCTATAACCGTGTACACCACTAGGCCTATAGCCTTTTTTCTTACGTTTTATCTTGGTTTGAGGATTCTATAGGTCTTCTTTACCAACTAATACCTTCTTTGACCACCCTCTATCTCCATATCACTTCTCAAGAAGATTCCCATCTCCATACCTTGTGTAAGCACATTGTCCCTTGTAATGGTTTTGCTAATTAGGCCTTTTTGTGGATAAAGCTCCTTCCTTTGACCAAACCATAGAGCCTTCGTACAAGACAAGCATATTTTATGGCACCCTTTTCCACCTCATAGCTTATTAAGAATTTATACTTCTCAACTCTTTAGGCATCATTACCTTTTCATCACCCCCTTGTATTATATTAGATCTTTAAGCCTAAATACAATACAATTAGTTATAAATGCTTTGTACAATGTCGTATAGAACCAAAACCACCTTAATCCTTTTTAAAATGCCTCAATCCACTAGAATATCAAGTTTTGGCCATTTTTAAGGGTTTAAACTCGAGATATCAACGGTTTTCCTCTTGAAACCCTAACCTAGGTTTGTACAGGCCTGCAAGTGGTTGAGAGCACTCAAAATTCATTTTAATGAGTTTGAGAGCATATTCAAGGGATATAAGACCTTATCTAAGTCTATCTCAACCTCACACACCTCCTCTAATAGGTTAGAACTCCTACATCACCTTGTTAATGTTGTCCATCACCAAAACATAGAGGATGGTGTACTTTTTTAATGTATAGGGGTTTATGGGATTGTGTTCTTTATAAGACTGTAAAAACTTCATGGTGATCAATCTTAGAACCTTGATAATCCTTAAAACCATGATGTAATTAAATCAACTCAATACCCCTGCAACTTCTCATACTCTCACATTTCTTCTTGCCTTGGACTGTGCAAACAAGATGTGGTTTATGTGAAAAATAGGGTACTCATTATGTAGAAGTAGTGGTTAGATAATTTTGATTATGTTCATGTTTTTAAATTATCTTGAGTCAATATTGAATTTATTACATCAGGACATATTGATATAAAACCTTCATACCATTAAGCTCTCTATCCATTTTGCTTGAAAACCCTACATTAGAGATAGGCATGCCTTCAATGACCATCTCCAAAACATGAAAACAGTCCTCATATAGGTTAAAAATAATTTATTTATTGGTTTTTAATAATATCTTTATTTCATCTTGGCCACAAATTCTTATTGACTTCTACCATCTTGTCAAACAAATTTAAATCCATTTTGAACTCCAATTCACTGTCTAAACCAAAAGGTGGTTATAGGTATGCATTAGGTTGATTATTTGAATGCTTGGAGTCTCTTTAGGTTGTATGAGAATGTTTAAGTAATATTTAACATTTATTAACCTCAAAACCCACCTCACACATTACTCCTTGATGTTTCCAAGACCTCTTACTATGCATTCTAACTTGACTTGCATTGCTCACTAGGTTGGCAATTGTCTGATTTTCAAGAGTACCTGACCTTTGATAAAAAATAGAGGATGTTTTCCCTATTGCCTTGGTAAATTTGAGACCTTTAATATTTTAATTGGTTCATGAGGACCCTCTATGATAAATGTTAAAGTTTCATCACCTTTCTAGGACCTCCTGTAGACACCGAAATCGTGTCGACTCCCCTGGTCATCCCCCGTTTTATTCTTCTTCTCCTATTCAACCCTTGTCGATCACTTTTTCCACTAGCCTTGACCTTGGCAGCATGTAACAATGAGCACAGAGCTAAAGCTAGACTCTATCCCCATTGTGCATCTGTCGACGACGATTGTTACCCGGCCGACGTCGGCAATCCTGTCGACGTCGGTCACCTTACCGTTATCCGTTATCAGTTATCATTCGGTTCCCAATCAGTTTTCCGAATGGTTATCGAACCATCTCTTGAACCGTCCCTCGCCTTCATCAGCATCCGCCAATCAATCCAAAAGGCTAATCAATCAATCGATCCCGAACTCAGACATTCACAGACTCTGGTAACCAATCAGCTCTGACGATCAACCAACTCCAGCATTCGATCAATCTACATTCACTTCGATCAACTTACGGCAATGCTTCGATCAACTTACGGCAATGCTTCAACAACTTCAATCATGGCTTTTATCATGTCTTCTGGCAGGTAAGTATTTCCTCTGTTTGCTTTTATTTCTTTCTGGTTATTATTTGTTTGTTGTTTCTATTTCTATCACCCCGGATCTTCAGACCATAGGCCTGAACCCTTAGTCCTTTCTTTACATCTCTGCCCACTATCCCAATCTGTAACTTTGTCCAGACTCGACCAAAACTCCCAGACCCTGTCCAAACTTGACTTTATTTTGACTAGACCCTGTCCAGACCCTGTCCTGAACCTGACCAAGACCCTATCCCGACTCTACCAGAGCTTCTGCAACTCACCCAGACTCTGTCCAGAACTTGCCCTGACCGACGCCAGTCACTACCCCGACCGACGCCGGCACTTTAACCGACGTCGGCACTTTCCCTAACCGACGCCGGTACTACAGAGACCGACATCGGTGACTACACAGAACAATTAACTTCATTATCAAGTACGCATTTTATTTTCTCTCCTTTATTTCTGTCATTTTATCCTTCATTATATCTACTTCAGTCCAATATTCTGCTTTTTTATTAGTGGGTTGATATCCTTCTAGGAAGTCTTCGTACTTTTGGGATCGGGCATTCGCCTGACAGCCCACCATATCTTTGACTAACGTTTTTCCGTGTTTCAGTCTCTTTTCTTCTCAGGTGTCATTCCTCCACAGCCAAAGAGGAGAATCTTCCAACGTCTAATTTCGGTGCGCACAACTTTATCAGGTATCTTCTAGCTTTGACCATTTCTTTTAGTTTCTTATTTCTTCTTTGAATGTAGAAAGCAATTTAGCATAGAAACATTCTGGCACGCCCGGTGGGACCTAAGGCCTTCCTTGGGTTCTTTCTTTCTTTCGTTCATATAGGTGCATTAGGTTCCTTCCTTTTCGCCTCCTTCTGTCTCTTCTTAATGACACCACAAGCAGGACTAAAAAGAACATTTCTTTCTTTCTTGCACTTCTAGACTAGCTAAAATTCATATTCTTCACCTCTTTCTCCATTTCGTCTTCATACGAACAAAACATTTCGACTTGGACATTAAAACACTCTGCATTGCATTTCTAATTACCTGCATCTTTTAGACCACACATATTAATTAACGAACGCATATTGAATAAATCTAGATCACTTCATGTTACACGACCAAACCACTTGCACAAAACAAACATTTTAACTTACCTAAGACAAGGCCCGACTGGGATTTCATCCCCCAGTGGATACCTTACCCGTCCCCGGCGATCCTACTTGGATTTCATCACCAAGGGGAAAGCCCACTCTGTTCTCTGGCAGAGTCTAAACTATAGGCAAAGTATATTTTGGCTAAGCGGGCCCAGCTTACCACTGGACTCGTGAAGTGAGGGGAGCTTGCTCCTTAGCACCAGGCATCGTACAGACCCTAACACAGACTTCTTGAGCACCATAACTAACCCGAAACCATCCATAGACTTCTTCTAGGACCTGACTCAAAGCCAATCTTCCTCTACACACATTCTAAGGCATAAGCCACTATAATCCTAAAAATTTACTTCTAGGGTTTTAGGATCTACTTGTGTCTTCATCTTTTTAGTTCTTATCTGCTTGTTTGAGCGTGTGAGGATGTCCTTTTTTGCCTTGAATGGTTTTGACACGCAGTCAAACCAAGGCCCTTTTTGACCACTCTAGCCGTCAACCGCCTTTGTCTACCTTGTCCCTAACCAGTCCTATCATGGAGTTCCACTCAGAGACTGAAAGAACTCCTACAGGACTGATCCCAACCCCGACCCCGACTCAAATTCCCATCATCCCTGAAGGGGACCAAGATTTCGAAAGATTCTTGGACCTCAATACTGCAGCCCTCCATAACTATCTCACGAGAAACCCAACGCGAGACCTTTCGGGTGACATGGCGACGACATCGACACCATTCGTCACCCAACCCTTTATGACTCAGCCTTTCACCTCAACCGTTAACCCAACCATGGCCAATACGGAAAGTTTGGCCTCTTCGTCTATTTTTAGACCGACCTCCATCGGGGTTTCGTTACCCCCTCAATCACCTGTAATTCAACCAAGTTCTACATCATATCAGAACTTGATTGTCTCGACCCCTTACACTCTTGCGCCCATAAATGCAGGAGTGCCAACCTATCCTTCTACCAGTGCTGCTATTCAACTACCTTTGGCGGTGCCTAGTCAACTTATACCTTCGACCTTCATGACGCAACCACCCTTAGCCTCCACTTCTGCCCCTGCGACTAGTCATCCATACGTTGCGCCCTTACTGGTACAACCGACTATGTCGTACGCCTCTTCTAGCCTCTTTCAAGCACCTTACAATCTAGGGGGCGCCCCGTCCGTCAATCCGTCAGCAGACGTCATTAAGATGCTGATGGATAAAATGTCCAGTCTCGAAGCCTCCATTTTTGGTTCAAGCAATACTTTGTCATATGAGCAGATTTGCAACGAGCCCATTCATCCTTCTGTCCCTATCCAACCATACCCCAACCATTGGGAGCTTCCTAAATTCACTCGCTTTCAGAGTAAGGAAGACCCACAACAACATTTACGGGCATTCAGACATGCCTGCTACCTTATTGCCCATGACGATGCGTTATTATTACGCACGTTTCCTATGTCACTTTCTGGCCCTGCTCTTGACTGGTATAGCTCTCTTACCAGACATTCTATCTTTTCATTCATCCAACTCACTCAGCTATTTCTCGACCATTTCTCTATTAACATTACTAAACAAGTCTCAATCATGGATCTCTACTCTATCAGGCAATTTGATGACAAATCTGTAGTTGATTTTGTCGCCCGTTGGAGAAACCTGATTAACCAGCTCTCCTTCCCTTTACCTCAACCCGAGCTCATTGAGCTCTTTTCTCGAGCATGTTCCAGCCACATCTCTTCTACCTTGCGGATTCAGACATTCCACACTTTTGACGAAGCTTTCATCATGGCTCGAAAGCTTGAACTCCGTGCCCTTGAAGAAGATAAGGTCAAATTGTGTCATACCAATGCAAAAGCTAATGACCATTCTTCTTCCAGACCTCCTTCTTCTGCCAACTCCCAATCCAAAGGAGTGGCCAACACTGTGGTCGTCAGATCACCATCCTCGACAACAACTAATCAATCTCAACCTTCTACATCTTCCAGCATCACCAAACAATTCCAACAACGGTATATCCAGCGTTCTTACACTCCACTTGGAGAACCATACGCTTTCGTTTTGTTAAAACTCATCAAGTAGGGGGTCCTCAATCTCCCTCCAATCTGACCACCTCAATTTGACCCTTCAAAAGCCCTCCCTATATGGTATAGAGAGGCCGACTTCTGCCACTTTCATCGCGTCCAAGGCCATGACATTGACAACTGCAAAACCTTCAAAAACATCGTCCAAGACATGATCGACAAGGGGGATCTTATCTTAGATAACCCGAACGCCCCACCAAACCAACACATCGACATCTTCAGAAACCCTTTTCCAAACCATCCCCTATCTCAAAACCACGTCCAGACCACGACCAATGACCTCCAAGACCTTAACATTCGTACCGTCAACACTATCTTACCTCTTGTCCCTGACCAACCTTCTTCACAGGATGAAGGACCCTCTTCTCCTATTAGTCCTCCATCTACCTCTCTTATACTAGAGGACGCCTTGACCACACCTATGCCATTAGCCCTATCTTCATCCGCAGACCCTACCTTGCCTATTCCTCAAGCACACGTAGAAGGCACGATCATCCCTGCCATCTGCCCACTTGAGGAGCCACCCTCTCCTATTTCTTCTCCACCAAGAGAAGACCCTGTCTCTTCGCCCATTTCGACCGAGGAAGACCCAGTCATGGTCTCCTCTTACCCTTTGCCTGAGATTGTTATATCTCATTCACCTTCGTCCACATCTAAACCCAAATCCGTCTCTAACCTTGCCTCGAACAATAGTGGCCCTCAACCCAAACCAACGAAGATCATTAGACCACATCGGAGGACTCCTCCCCCACCTTCCTCATTACCTTCAATCCTAGGCCCACATCCATCCACTTTAATTGGAGTGCTTCGTACTCCCATCCTTCACAGAGGCACGTCGCCTCCATTACTCTATCAACCCATCAAACATATATCTTCTCTAAATCATCGACCAACGTCTCTTACGCCTCTCAAACCAACGTCATCAACCCTCACTACAATAAAATATCCAGACCCGTTAGCAGGTTCTTATACCTTGCTGTTACGGCACTTATTGCAGTCATCTCGCCTCAACCTCCCGCCTCTTAGACCATGTCAATCTCTCAAACTTAAACCACCTTGGTTCGACGACACTCGTATTTGTGCATATCATCGCACGCCTGGACACGACACAGAACATTGTTGTGCCCTCAAGGTCACCATTCGCCAATGTCTGGGGAATGACACCTATCTTCTTGACCACGTTATCAAGCCTTCAACACTGCCCCTCTCATCAACTCTCGGATCAAGACCCTCTTGGTTCGACAACTCTAAATACTGTCACTATCATCACACTCTGAGACATGACACTGAGTGTTGTTGCGCTCTCAAAGCTGTCATTCGTCAGCAATGGAGAAAGGATTCCCTTCTCATCAAGGTTCCTCTTGACCACCTCTTTACCAAATCACCAACACCAACCCATGCCTCTCCAACCTCGTCGCCTAAATCTGGATCTCCACACTAGACTATGGTCCCTTTGCCGCCTTTGACTCCCTTATTCAACATTAACACCGTCCATCTGACCACTAAACCTCAATTGACCTTAAACAAATTGTCAAACATTCTCCCTACCCACTGGGGGAATTCAACCTTCATCCAAGCCTCGACCAATTTTTCAACCCAGTCTCGACCACATATCAATCACTCTTTTAATCCTAAACCTCGACCAAGTGTCCATCAACCCTACTTTCAACCCAACATTCGACCAGTCCCGACCAATCAACAATCAAATATCATTCAACCCAAACATTTAACCAACCTTTTTATCCAAACATTCGACTAGTCTTGATCAATCAGTGACCATATCAACCGACTTCCCATCTAGCATCAGCGATCATCGTGACCAATCTCAAAGAGCCAAATGGGGCAAGTTTGCTCCTAATTGACTCAGACCACCTCATAATGCGCCAAGCATGTCCCAGGGACTTATCAGACCCTGAGCCCTTTTATGCCTTTCATCTGTGACCATTCTACTGTTAGTCGAGTACTCGTCCACTTGGCATTTACCTTGAGCTCATCCCTTGAGCAATCCTCATCCTCTTAGTCCTCATTCCTTTCAACCCTATTCCTCTTAACAATTCTTATAACCCTTTTATGCTGTATGGATGCTTTGTCCTAATAAAAGGGAACCCTTGACCTTCTATAATCTTGTCCATGACTCATATTTCTGTAAAAACAAATCAAGATGTCACAATATCCATGGTCACTATATCAATATCAAAATCAAAAAGTAGACTGCTCCCTTGAAGGACAGCTGTACTATCATTGCTGTAATTAATAGACTACTCCCTCGAAGGACAGCTATTCAAAAGCCCTTATATTAAACAAAAATCTAGACCACTCCCTTGAAGGATGGCTATGACTAATCTGGCAATAAACAGCACTATTTTAGAAGCTTCCCGCATTGATCAACTTCACAACTGACCACCAAGCAAATGACATCTCTATGCAGACTTCCCGCATTGATCAGTCTGCACCTCAAAAAAAAAAAAAAAAAGAATGAGTCATGGACTTGATTTATAGTTGTCTCAGGGTCTCCTATAAAAAGGGGCAAAGTTATCTCTGCTCTTAAAATGGGTTACCCTTTTTCCTCCTCCTATCACCTATTCAAGGGACTTCGAGCTCACTTTAATGTCAAAGGGATTCAATTACCACTCTAACATAACTATGGTCAACGACGTCACACATGAATGGGGCTCTTAGTTCTCATAATCCCTATCTATGCTATCTTTTTGGTCCTTGTCAATGAAAGAGCAATATGCTTTTCTCTTCTTCTGCACTTTGGTCACATTCACCTTCATCACTTGTCAATCAACTCACCTCAACTCTCTTTTCAAACCACTCCCATAGCCTATTCACCCTAGTTTCTATGGACACCAATACACATGGAAACTATTGACCTGCCGCAATTTATGTTCAACATAAACCAATACTTGCTGAAGCATAAGTAGACCTCAATTCATTTTTAGCATACATCCATCACGAATATGGAATATTGCTCAGGATGAAAGACCTCTCAACCAATGTTGTAGAATACACCATTTGGAAACGGCTGCCACATTTCTTCTCCTCATCATTTCGTCATAACCAAGACCAATCTATCGACCATTTTGACCACCTGTCTACTACTCGGACCCTTTGTCTGAACTACATTGGCCTGAAGCCCTATGACCAGGGCTATGTAGGTAGCACACAGATGACACGACTATCTTTTGGGGTTAGCTCGGCCACATCCTTTCGTCCATTCCTCCCCTCACCCACCAACCATTGGAGATCATACCTCTCTCCTCCAACCTCGACCACTTCCAAGACACTGTTGCCTTGGTTGTTTTTGCATGTATGCTACCTCATGACTGGTTAGCAGAATTGTGCGTAGACCTTTTTTGACCCTCACAAGTATAGGATCACAAGCCGGTTGATCCACACTACTTGTGACTTTTTCGTGTTTCTAGGAGCACTTCCTGAGCCCGGGATACCTAGAATGCGACGACCCATTTGGACCTTCAGCTTCGATTGACTAACCCGATTAGTAGACGACTAAATGCTGGGGCCCAGTTATTTCAATTTTGGCACTCCTCGACCCTTGACCTGTGACACTTTGACCTAACCATCTCGTGCAGTGGTATGCGTGCAATCACGCCTTTTGCAGCGTTCACCCTCACCCCTTTTTCATCCACTCTTTGTCAAATCAGCACCCGATTCCCAGTTCCCTTCCCTTGACTCCTACTTTGAGGGGGAATACCTCATCCATAATCGAGGCAATCCGCTTCTTGTTTTTGTCTTGCAGTTCATTCGAACAACCAACAAGATGAAATCAACCTTATCCCACACCTGGGGCAATCACTCCTATTTTTGTCTTGCAGTTCGTCCAGAACAACCAACAAGACAAAAAAGGGCAAATGTAGACACCGAAATCATGTTGACTCCCCTGGTCATCCCTCGTTTTATTCTTCTTCTCCTATTCAACCCTTGTCGATCACTTTTTCCACTAGCCTTGACCTTGGCAGCATGTAATAATGAGCGCAGAGCTAAAGCTAGACTCTATCCCCATTGTGCATCTGCCGACGACGGTTGTTACTCGACCGACGTCGCCGACGTCGGTCACTTATCGACTGACGTCGGCAATCCTGCCGACGTCAGTCACCTTACCGTTATCCATTATCAGTTATCATTCGATTCCCAATCAGTTTTTTGAATGGTTATCAAACCGTCCCTCGCCTTCATCAGCGTCCGCTGATCAATCCAAAAGGCTAATCAATTAATCAATCAATCGATCTCGAACTCAGACATTCACAGACTCTGGTAACCAATCAGCTCTGACGATCAACCAACTCCAGCATTCGATCAATCTACATTCACTTCGATCAACTTACGGCAACGCTTCGATCAACTTATGGCAATGCTTCAACAACTTCAATCATGGCTTTTATCATGTCTTCTGGCAGGTAAGTATTTCCTCTGTTTGCTTTTATTTCTTTTTGGTTATTATTTGTTTGTTGTTTCTATTTCTATCACCTCGGATCTTCAAACCATAGGCCTGAACCCTTAGTCCTTTCTTTACATCTCTGCCCACTATCCCAATCTGTAACTTTGTCCAGACTCGACCAAAACTCCCAGACCCTGTCCAAACTTGACTTTATTTTGACTAGACCCTGTCCAGACCCTATCCCGAACCTGACCAAGACCCTATCCCGACTCTACCAGAGCTTCTGTAACTCACCCAGACTCTGTCCAGAACTTGCCCTGATCGACGCCAGTCACTACCCCGACCGATGCCGGCACTTTAACCGACATCGGCACTTTCCCTAACCGACGCCGGTACTACAGAGACTGACATCGGCGACTACACAGAACAGTTTACTTCATTATTAGGTACGCATTTTATTTTTTGTCCTTTATTTCTGTCATTTTATCCTTCATTATATCTACTTCAGTCCAATATTTTGCTTTTTTATCAGTGGGTTGATATCCTTCTAGGAAGTCTTCGTACTTCCGGGATCGAGCATTCGCCTGACAGCCCACCATATCTTTGACTAACATTTTTCCGTGTTTCAGTCTCTTTTCTTCTCAGGTGTCATTCCTCCACAGCCAAAGAGGAGAATCTTCCAACGTCTAATTTTGGTGCGCACAACTTTATCAGGTATCTTCTAGCTTTGACCATTTCTTTTAGTTTCTTATTTCTTTTTTGAATGTAGAAAGCAATTTAGCATAGAAACACCTCCAACCTCTCAAATCTCCTTCAAAGTAGCCTAAAATTGGACTGTGTAAAAAAGTTGACTATGGGTTGTTATTGAAAATGGATTCTACCTTGTTTCCATTATGATGAGAATGATTTGGAATTTATATTATTATTATTTTGATCCTTTCCTTCCTTATAACACTCCCAACCCTTGCCACATCCCTAAATGTTAACCCTTTACTTTGACAAGCCTAGTTGGCAAGTCAGATGTGTAGTGTGTTTCCACTCTTAGAAAGGGGTACTTGTAAGTTGTGATGTGGGTTGATGTCCCATATCTAAACTCCTCTCAATGTTTTTATAGACCATTAGTGCCATTAAAATCCCAAGGGAATAGTTTTACACAAATGTATGACTTCATCAAGCCTTATATCACCACAAGGTCATTTGAGGTTCAAAATCTTATAGATAGTACTAAGAGACTACAGTGATACATTGCATGAGTTGGGAGCTTTCCATAATCATCCTCCCTTGGCCAAACATACCATTTTTCATGTCAAAACATATCCCTTATGTTAGGGCTTCATGATGGAAATGTCTAAACCAGCCAAGACCTCATATGTTTCACTATGGGAGGATTGAAAGAAGGGTGAAAACCTTGTTTTGGAGACCTTAAGGTAACTGATCCCTAAAGTTGCTTAAATAATGTAGGAGCAAGGTTTCAAGACTGATTTACACTTAATGACTTAATTATAGATTGTTACATCATCCTCAACCATTCAAGAACCTAAAGGAGGTCTAAACAAGTTTCAACATTTGCTTTCCAAATATTTTGTAATTTGAATGAGTCACTTGTAGGTGCACATCACAAGATAGATGGTAGTGAAGGTGAGAATTTGACCATATGCATAGTGGATGAACCTAAGATCAAAATTAGACCTCCCCAAAACCTTGAAAATTGATATTTATAAACTTAGAGGATGTCAAACTAGTTCTAATGTTCTTATTTCAATGTTGGTTATTCTCCTATAGGGCACTTGAAACCTTAATAAATGCTAATGAGATATTTTACAAGTTGTTTCTTGATCAAGGCAAGATTTGTATGATAGGATTTATTTATATTCATCATATATTTGAAAATAATTATTCCCTCATCACTTTTTTTTCATGAATTCCACTCAAATGAACCTCTTGAAACTACTCATTACCTCCTTTCACTCTAAGACAGGACAAAGAATGTTGTAGATGGTGTTTTGCCATACAAGACTAGTCTTTATTTGACCTATCAAGGCTTTGATGAGCTAATTAGTATTGATAATAAAATATCACTTGAGTAAGTTTGTGTGGCATGAGGAGGTGGAGTGTTCATTATCCCTCTGACCTAGGTTTTGCTCCAAAATCGATCAAATGGACCATTCACAAGGAAAACATGTTTTATGACATAAGTACCTTTTTGTGATGAATTATATGATGATGAAAAATTAATAAGTCTTATTTGATACTAAAATAACTCCCTTAAAACTATTCTTTCTGATCAAATTCTGAAGTGAATCAATAGAAGAAAACCTGGACCCTTTTTGGATGACGGGGCCATCTAGACACCCCTGAAATGTTAGCGATTGTTAATAGACATGGGGAGATTAAATAGACCAAAAATTACACAAATTGGAAGGAAATTAAGTTCCCTATCACTAAATAAAATATTATATCTCAACTCTCTCTCTCCTGATCGTATTGAGTGAAAACTTGAGGCTCTCCTAGAGCTATCCAAGACTACCCAAAATGGTTTTTTCTTTAGTATGAAGAACCAGAAGCTTGCCTATGCAATCCAACACTTTTAAAAGATTTTATATGATGTAAATGAAATTAAATTTATTTTTTAAACCTTATAAAATTCTTAGACCTTCATTAATCATAGAAAACCTATTTCATGCCTAGTTTGCAGCCAATAGGTTTTCCTTACCTCTATTGGTTTTAAGCTTGAATCTAATTTTAGAGACCTATGAAAGAATATTAGGGATACCATCGATGCCTGAATATGATATTTGAGCCCTTATATTAATCAAAACCTTCAAAAACCTATTTTGACAAAGCTCTAAAAGGCCCCAAAATGCACCTTTTTGCTCCCAAACTCCTCTCCTCCACTCCGAATGACTTGAAATGGTCTTGAACATGCCCAAATAGGTAAAAAGTGCCATAAGGAGGTGGGATTAAGTCAAAACCAATTTTACTCCCTTGAAAAGTTACTTTTTCACTTATAATTTCTATTTTGAGGACCCTAAGTCATCTAATGCACTTTTGGGGGTCTTTTGGGCTAATATCTTCTCTAGACTTCATTTTTGACCCATTAGAATCTTTGATACTTTGTGCAAACCTCCTTCATTCCCTTGAATTATCAAACACCCTAAAAACTTATTAGATCCTTCACTTGTAGTTCAAGACCCATTTCTAAGCCTTTTCCTCAAAATCTCCAAATTCACCTTTAAACTTGCTTAAAGTGTTTCAAAAAATTGCAAGTGACATGTGGTAGGGTCATGGGTTTTATCTTCTCTTTCCACCATTGAATCATCCACTACACAAGGACTCTTCTCAAATCCTCACATCACACCAAGACCTCCTAGGATACTACACTGCATCATCAAGTCAAGACTAGAAAGGGACTAGTCATGGTGGTAAAAGGTTACTGAATGGTCTAAGAGAGTGGTATGATCCATCTAGGCAAAACTTTATTATATAGTCCAATTTTGGCCAACAAGTAATAGAATCAAAAAGCTATCAAGGGATAGGTCATTACAGATCAACTTGTGAAAGCCCCTATTATAGATATTCAACCACTCAAGTTTGATTTTCCAGATGATTCTATTATGACAATATAAGAAGTACAACATGAGCCTGAATAATGGAAATTATACTTTTATGGCTCCTTTATATCCCATAGATCTAGGGCTAGCATTTATTTGATTACACCACAATAGGATCTGATTCCCAAGGCAATTCATATTAATTTTCATTGTACCAATAATATGGCTGAATATAAAGCCCTTATTATAGGATTTCATCTTGAAGTACAATGGGATATCCATCACTTGATGGTCTATGGGGATTCCTAATTGATTTTTAATCAAACTACAGATCAATATCAGACTAGATATGATAAGCTTGT
This sequence comes from Torreya grandis, assembly GCA_037957365.1. NCBI lineage: Eukaryota > Viridiplantae > Streptophyta > Pinopsida > Cupressales > Taxaceae > Torreya > Torreya grandis. The sequence continues at coordinate 153,580 of JARHVA010002830.1, forward strand.
AGCCTATAAGCATATTGTGGATAATCTCAAGACTCACTTCAAATCCCTAGAATTTGAACATATACCATAGGCCAATAACAGATATGTTGATGCAATGGCAACAATTGGCTCTATGGTAAAAATTTCTAGTAGTGCTAAAGAGTATCAATTTCTCATTGAAAATATCTATATCCTACTCATGTACTATGATATTTAGAGAGGGTATGCACCATTTTTGGTCCCAATCCCCCACCTGACCTTTCCAATAATCATTAGAAACTTTTTCTTCATTACATAGCCTATTATACCCTCCTTAGAAACATTCTTTATCATAAAGGCTATGATGGAATTCTACTTAATTGTTCATCTTCAGGAGAATCCAAGTTATCATTTAAGGAGGTTCATGAAAGAATGTATGGGGACCACACCAATGGTGTGGTGGTCTTAGCCAAAAATCTCCTTAAAATAGGTTACTATTGGCCTAAGATGGAAATAGATGCTTGTAATTATGATATGAAATGTATTGATTTCCAACAACATGGTAATTTGATACATGTACCTTCCTTACCACTATAATCGATTACTACACCATGGTCATTCTCTACATGGGGCCTCAATCTCATCAATAAAATTTACCCAACATCTTCTAATGGCCATAAGCATATTCTCATTACTAATGAGCATTTTAATAAGTGGATTGAGCCCATTCCTCTCACTTACATCACCAAGAAGTAGAATTCCAAGTTCATACATTACCATATCATCTATTGATATGGTATCCCAACTTGTATTATATCTGATAATGGTGGATCATGTGTAAACCAAGATGTTAAGGCTCTTTGTGCAAAATTCAAAATCAAGAACAAGAAATCCACACCATATAACCCGTAAGGCAATGGTCAAGCTAAGTTGTCAAAAAAAACCATTGTTACAATCCTAAGGAAGATTGTCAATGGTGTTGGTCATAAATAGCACTTGTAAATTTTTTATGCCCTTTGGACTTATTACACTAGTCATCAAACCCCCATAGGAAACACTCCATACTCTCTCGTTTATGGCACAAAATCTATTATCCCAATTGAGATCGAGTTACCTGCATTATGAGTATCCTTATAAAATATTGAAGATGATGAAGATTATCAAGTTTCCAGGTTGCACGAGCTAACACTCCTTGATGTCAAGCATTTGACTATCCTAGACAATGTGTAAGCCTATCAGAAGAGATTACGTAGCAGCTATAACAAGTGCATTCTCAATAGGGAGTTTGAAATTGTAAATTTGGTCTTAAAAGAGAATCAAAAGAACACTAATGTTGAATGCAAAAAGAAGGGTAAGTTTCAACTTAATTGGCTAGGCCCATATGTCATCACAATAAATTATGGATCAAAGGCATACTGGTTAGCTACTCCATATGGTAAAGAACTCCCAGAACCCATGAATATTGTACATTTCAAGTGGTTTTACACTTGACAGCCTTTTGAAACATTATCTACAAGACCCCTTACTTGGGGGTAATTTGTGCTAAAGTCATTTTATCTTGCTATTATATCCTGGACCATCCTATCTTGGACCATTTTTAATCTAACTTGACCTATCATGGACCATTATAAAGTAAACCATATTATTTCACTACTATGGTCCATTGCAATCCTGAACTGTTAGCACTTTGGATTGTTTATATTCAATGGACTCATTTTTTTCACATTCTATACCATTGTAACCCTAGGTCATTCTACTTCGAACAATATTCTTTTCATACCTTGGACCATTGTAACCAGGACAATTATATACCTTAACCAATTATGATCCTAATTATGACTCATAGGCATTTTAGACACACTCAACACCAATTTTACAAAGTAGTTCATCTTGACTAGCATTTTTTAGCTTCCTCTTATAGACAAGTGAACACAGATGCATCCACACATGGTTTTTGCCTATTGAATGGTTCTTCAAATTTATCTAACATTATCTATTGTTCTATTATTATTTTTTTATTGTTTGGGCATTGTTGCCTTAATAGGATCACAAGTACCATTATAGCCGGTTTAGCTATTTTACTTACATGTGGACATGCAACTCCTCAGCTATGTACTTTTTTTGTACCATTGTCTATATTCATGAAGGCCATTGAAGTCAATTTTAGTTGTTATTAGAACTTATACTCTTGGATGTTCATCTCCTTGATTAGTCAATTCCTTATGCCATTATTTATATCCTTGATCCCCATTACAGCCATTTTGGTTATTTTTTAAACTCTTACCTGTAGAAGTGCGTCTCTTTGGTTAAGTATTTCCTTGGGCCTTTTGTTAATATATCATTTCTATTGTTTATCCCAAAAACATAAAAACATTAGAAAATTGATAGATAAAACAAATAAAAATATTGTCTTACACTTTTGTTTATTTTTATCCCATGCTCTCACCATTTTACGAGCAATCATTTGAATGCACTCACTATCATGTGAGCCTAATTCCTTATTCCTCTACAACATAAATTCTATTTTCTTATCATTACTTTTATTCTATACCATTTCCTAGGAGAACTACATTTGGCCTGAAGTTCATGTTGGACCTTACATCCATAGAACTATGTAAGTAGCATCCACTTGCCTCATGCATTTGGAGTTAGTTCGGCCACCCCTTCTTTTTCTTTTAATCCCTCCATTAGTTTTGTCTTGTTGTTTCCCTATCACTTGGGGGTAACTTTGTCATCACTATTTTTGTCTCATTGTGCTAAATGTCATCATTTCTTAGAGTACGGGTCACCCTGTCACATAGAGTAACACCTCTATTACACATACACAACCATTATTTTATGATTTCACTAACATTATGACTAACTATTATTTGTGTGTATTTATTTGATTTTTATTGTTGTTTTGTTGTGCTTTGTAAACTCTTGATTTATTTTTGTTGGTGTTTTATTATTTGTTTGTTTATTTATACTTAGTTTATGTTGTGCCTTTATTTTGTTTATTTGTATTTTATTGTATTTTCATTGTTCTTTTTGTTGAGTGGTTACATTCTCTATTACTATTTTATTATTCATTCGGTTTTATTTAGTCTTTTGTTCTTTGTTGCTTAGTGTTTTCTTGTACCTCTCTTTTTATCTTTTGTTTTAATATTTGGTCTTGTTATTTATATTGTTTTGTTCTTTTGTGTTCCAATGCATTCTATAAACATTTTTAGTCTAGTTTTCATATAGACTTGATTTATTGTAGGGTTTGTATTTAGTTTGTTTTCTTGTTTGTTTATTTTTCAAGTACATTTTGTTAATACACATGGATCTTGATTATTCATATCTTGATTTCATGTTGTTTAGATAAATTGTTCTTGCTTTATTTTGTATACATTCTTGTTCTTTCTTAAATCTTGATTATCCATATCTTGATTTTGAGTTAGGTTACATTTATGTATTATTTTTTATCTTTGATTCTTTGTTTTTTAAATGTCAATAGTTATAACTTTGATTTTGGTAATCTTTTTATCATTTATTAGTTATAAATATTCACATTTAAACCAATCAATTACAATAGAACTATAGTTTCATTGTAAGTTATTCATACTTATGATGCATAATTTCAATTTGTTATATTAAACACCAAGTGCTCCAAATACAAAAGTCAATGAAGCTCTAAAGATAATTTTTAAATGCACCATACCTAACACGAGACTCTATGCAATACTTTCATCTCCTAAATTATACTATAGCATCTAGTCATACATGGAGCAAAACAAAAACATCAACATCCATATGCTAACTAAGGATGTGCATCTCTTACAACTAGCATATAAACACATATCATAACAAGAGCAATATCAATGAATATATGATGAGACAATCAAAGAATATTAATAGTCCATGTACAAGTAACATTACACTAAACATGAGTATCATATAAATATATCTCAAAACATGTTTCTATACATCATGAGAGTATTTATACATCTAAAAATCACACAAAAAAGGCAAAACTAGTACAATTAGCTCTCATCTTGCTTGTCCTTGGGAGGACTCTGATGAAGACCCTGACCTACCCCAGATGTAGTAGTTGTTGGCAGATGTGGTGGTGGAGGCCCCATGATAATTAGTAGTGTAGCTAGCTACATCATCGATCATCATATCCCATGCCTCGACCTAGTAGTCCAATTACTCCACTATGACTTTATATACTCCCTATAGGATGACACTTTTTGCTCTACAAGAATTGCCACCTCATATGCCCGCATCTAGTAGGCTATCTCATCTATGGCATGTATGACATCATCTTTCATGTGTAAGGCATCATCCTTCACCATAATCATATCGACCAAGGTTCTCACTAACCCTATTCCTATATTCACCCTGGCACTACGTGCCTCATCTCTCTCTTAAGTCAACGTCTAAACCTCCATTCAAGAAAAATCTTGCTTACCAACTACTATCACATACTCTATGTCTCATGTGATTAACTATTCTTGAACCCCTGCTAGTTGTGACACCCATTCCCTAAGACCCATAATCTCTGCATCCTTGGCTATAATCAAACACTATAGGCTTATGTTCTCTCCCTATGTAGTAGCCAACTGTGCTTGTAATCCAGCCATAGTGTTCTGTAAACACGCTATCTCCATAAGGTGTGCAAATATCTCCCTTTAGAGCCTGTCAATCAAGGCCTGGTCTTCTATGTACCTCCTTATACTTGAGGACCCTACCCTTCCTAATCCTATACCTATCCATTTACCTATCTTAGAGGGCCCTACCTCTCTGAAACCTATCCTTGTACTTGGAGCATCCCCCATTTCCACCTTCTAGCCATCTAGCTTAGCAATCTCCACATCCTCTATCGAATCATGTTGCCTTTAAGGTTGTACAACCTATAGTGGAATGGAAAATGGGATGGTTGGTTGTACTAGCACCTGACCCTACTATTATGTTGGGGATTATCCTTGATCCCTCCTCATCCTAACCCATCATTGTCTCAAAATTGACTATTAAGGTAATGCCCTAGTCAATCGAATGGGTTGTACTCCTAACCACCATGCAGTATAGGCATCTATCACCCCTGTATCTAGCATATCTTGTCAGGATCTAAACAAGACAATTGATTACCTTTGTGTAAGCAACTAAACATGGAATTAAACCAGAATAATGAGTAACTAGAAATCAGAATCAACAAAGAACAAGAGATACAAGAAACAATGAAAACTTGTATTAAACTCTTCCAGAAGGAAATACAATTGAAGAAATCTCTCTTTCTTCCACAACTCTTAGATGTACAGATCTCTTTCCCTCAAGAGTTTTCTCTATCAATTACAAACACAATTCAATCCTTGAATTGTCTATCTTACATGTCTGTTGCTCAAGCTATGAAGATCTATCCCTATTATATAGAATTAGGGATCACAAGCTATGCATTCTCAACCATCAGATAAACCTCTTAATCAAAGGTTCAAATTAGTCCTGCCAAAAATAGAAATGCAGACTCAACACTAACAGTTAATCTAATCATGCAAACAATCTATTCATCCCATGAAAATAGACTTCTAGAACGCACAGGTGACTGAAGTCGGTCCCTGTCTGCCTGCACATGACTGACGTCGGTCGATCCATAACCAACGTCGATAGCCTCCAGTCGATCCATGATCGATGTCGATGACTGTGTAAATACAACAACCTTGCAATTTTCTCATTTGGTGAAGCTTTTAGCTCCACACCTCAACACATCATTAATGTAATCCCATTAAACAGGGACTACCCTATCATAATTTGTCATTATTTCTGCCTTGGGCACTGGTGGCCCCCACTCCCTAATCTCTCTGGTCATATACATGAATTAATAAGGACCCTCAAGAATGTCCTGCTACTTCCCAAACTATTGTTGGATATGATCAGGGATGTATCTCTCCATAGTATAATCATGCCACCCTGTGATATAGCATAAAGTGATCATGTAGCCAATCACAATAAGTCCTCCACCCATGTGAACTATCTCCCTATGTAGGGATTCCAAATAAAGTATCCATCCTCCATCTCATTGATGGCATGCCTATAAAATAATAGATCTCCCAAGTGTCCCTACATCCCTAGTCTTGTCAAGTACCATGCCCATGCCATGGTATCCTTTGGTCCCCTCTAATACCTTGACCCCAATGGTCATACGATAATGATGTCCTCCCAAGATCATCCCTATAGCAGTGTGCAATGCCTTATGTTGTGCCCTCCCTTGTATGAAATCATGTGAAGATCCTTGTATAATTGTGTCAAAATCATAGGTCCTTAGGTAAACTATGTTAAATGATCAAACATTTATTGTACTACACCGATCAACCCCAAGGGAAAGTACCATCCACTCCTGTCAGGCAATAAAAGGCCACTAACAAGAGTTATCAACACAACTACCTCTGGGGGAATTTTCCCCTATCCTACTCCACCCTTTAAGGGATAAACTAAGTCTTCTAGTGCATCTACGTCAATGCACTCATCTACAATCTCCTACTCCACTACCTCAAGTAGGTCATCCAAATCAACCTTTATCCCCCACATCCATGTAATCTTGGGTCCTCACATGGGTACCCATAGAATCTGGTGCACATCCTCAAGTGTCATCATTACCTCCCTAGTCATTAGATAAAAGGTGGAAGTCTCAAATTTCCATCTCACTACCAGTGGTGACAAGTATGTTCTGTTTGCATGAATCACTAGCAAGCGTGACAGGTGATATAGTCTACTCCTACCAAAATAACATGAGCTTTTCTATCATGAGCCCATATCACTATAAAACTTGGGAGTATTGCTCCTATGATGTGATAACCACAACTCACTCCTTCAAATTAACAGGTGGGGATCATATCAATTAACTTTCTACATCATATTCTTCTAATTTGAGGGCTAGACTAAAACTTTATGTGCCTCTATCTCTCTTCTTCTAATTTTGGGCCTGGTTTAAACCCCTATGAGCCCCATTATACTTTCTTCTAGCAGAATCATCATCATTTTGGTGATCCAACCATTTATCAAGATGTTATCATCATTTAGCAAGACATTCTTGCTATTTTGCAAGGTGATCTCACTATTTTCCATGACCTCAAAAATATGTAGGTCATTCTAGTCATTTGATAGGGTGATCTTGGCAAACTCATCATTTGATAGGGTAAAATTCACCCAAAAATGCAAGATCTCCACTGTCTTTGTGATCTCACCATTTTAACTCACAATCCTGCCAAAGGATTGGTGACATCATTGATTTCCTAATGTTCTTACCATTTTTGTGGGTGAACTCATCATTTTCCAACTTGGGAAAATGGTATGATTACCCCATCTACCACATCCTACATGAAATAAATGCATTAAATGACAACTTCAAAAATCTAAAAAGATACCTATGGATGCTCTATTCCTTGGTGGTCACTGGTACTCTCTCATGCACTCCCAAAGATGTTAGTGGTGTAGGATATTGGCCATCTTACTCAGCTCACTCATGCGTAAATACCAGAGCTCCAAATTTACTATAGCTAGGGTGAAAAATGACTTTATTTTACTACCACGGGTCAAAATATAATATGTTTTTCAAATTTTTCACCCCTAAGCCTATAGTTGTTGCATTTTATCTTCCTTAGGCTACTATTTTAGCCTCTTTAATCCATTAATCTGCCTGATTTCTTCGAACTACTTTATTTTTTAGCCTATTTTGATAAAATTAATGAACTTATAAATTCTTTAGATCTAGGGCCCATCCATCAAATATTTACAAATTTTTCATTTACCCCTCGAGGGGGCATCATAGGCCACCCAAATGATGTTTGGGGCATTTTGTAAACCTATTTCTTTGTAATTCATGCAAACTTTAAAAATGGAAAGTGAGAACAAAATTTATTTCTTATGATTAAAGTGACCTTTTCATTATTTGAAAAGACATCACTTTGACTGAATGTCTCATCACACTTCTCAAATAGGAGGAAAATGTATACATCCAATTCCTATCACTATTGTGCTGAAATTGTTAATCTAAGCAATATTCTACGATAATGCACAATTTGGGCTAAAATCAATAAAATGTGGTAAATGGTTCAAGCTTATCATGTATAGGAGTCAATTTAAACTAATGCATCCCTGAATGGGATAATGCATTTTATGTGATTATTATCTTTTCTAAAATCACTTCAAGTTAAATTATGACCATGCAAAATGATGCTCTGGACCACTGAATTCTTCTAATCTAGCAGCACATGTCATGTGTATATATTATTTCACATCCATAATGCCCTAATTAGGGTATTATTCCATACACAACTGACGCCTTCTTCTAATTATACTCCATTCAAATTATGACTTCATAAAATGACATTTTCAACTAGGTTGATTAAGCTTGCAATAGATTTCCAAAGAATTGCAAAAAATTAAGAAAAGCCACATAAGCAAATTAAACCAAATTAAGAGCCTAAGTGAAAAATCCATGGAAGTTATTGAAAATATATTAATTGGAAATTCATTCCTCAAATTTGGATCATCTTATGGCATCATCAATGGGGTAGCATCCATAAGCCATTAATGGAACAAATATCAGGACTACGCCTTCCCATGCCTCGTTTATGCCCCATTTCTCCAAATTTTTATGGCTTATCCCTCCAAAATTAAATCAATTTATGGACACACATCTTGATCTCAAGATGGATGGTCATGGTTGATCCTAAACATTTTCAAAATGCTATAAATATAGGGCTTCACCATTGATTAAGAGAGCTTGAATTGTGTAATGTTATAATGCAGAATTATCTTTACAAAGTTTCACCTATTTGCACAAATTGATCAAAATCATGAGCCTAATCCATTGGTGAATTAAAAATTATGGATGATCTTGCTACTTATCATTGACACAGACTTGGAGCACCAAATCTAGGGAAAAACATGCTTCTTGGCCACACTTGGAAAGAGAGGCACTATTTGGAAGGTTTGGTAGTATTCCTTCTTTAAATAGATCTTATAATTAATTTGTAATACCTCATGAGGGAGTGGGCTTGATGTTTTAATGTCTATATTATTGTTTGTAAGATAGTTTCTTGACTAACACATTGACTAACACATCTTGTAATCCTACTCTACAAAGACCACCCTACCTCCTTAAAGATTGTTCATAAAGGAAGGGAAACAAATCTAAAAACTATGGCCATGGATTTCAAGGCCATTAGGACCCCCTCCTATGGTGAAAATATCATGTCACAACTCTAACTTGATTGTACATAATGAACACATGAAATTTACCTTTGTGAGCTTGCCAAGGGATCGATGGAAGAGAATGAGTGTTTTTTTCATTATCTGGACATGTACCTTCATTCCAATTATGGATTTGGATTTTGGAAAGTTGAAGACACACTCCTCAAGCATTTTCACCTAAAAAAAATCTTCTTGGTCTGTACAAGTGGATATTAAATCTCTCTTAAGTGTTAAAAATCACTTGTAATTAATTTTCAATGTTTGAAATTGACTTATTATCATTTCATATAAATATTCATGTTAGATAAATCTTTATAAGTCATTTTATAATACCTCTCTACGTGATAAGACCTTTTTGGGGCTCTTGAATTGACTTTTTGATAATTTGCACATGCAAGTAATATGTATAAGAATGTGAAACATGATTTAATGAAATTGAATACAACATAAATCCTATTTAGGAACTCAATTGGACTAGATAAAGTGTGACAAGACCATGATACATAACACATGACTTGAAAAGACACCCTAAACCCCTAACACCTCTTGAACCATCCTGAAACATAACAAAAATGGTTGGACAACTGTAGGAATATAATAGGCCATTACCTTAATTTTGTCAAATTTACATTAAACTATGATAATAAGTATTCAAAAGGGAAGAATTTTGTGACCTTGTCCTATGGTATCCAAAATTTTGCTAACATCTTTGGCAGTCTCCTAGGGATACTTGCTTACTAAGTATACTAGATTGGTTGCCTAGTCCATCCATTGGGCAATGGAGTCACTTGAACTCAAAGTCAAACCTAAATTAACCTTAACCAAGATAAGACTACTGACTTAACCTCTAAACACACAAATCAAAGAAAAGAGACAACACACACTTGTGCAAAAGCACTTAGGGAAAACAAAGCAAAGACTACTATGTACAACTAACTTGCATACCTTTATCCTCCAGGGTCAAATGGAAAGCTTCTTAGATTTGTTTCCTCATGAGATGACACATTTTATAGAACAAGATACCCTTTGAGTATATAATTTAATGGGTCATGCTCCTTGCTTGCCAACATGATTGGCATGCTCTCAAGATCTTCATGACCATCAATCAAATCTTTTGGCTTCATTCCCATGTTCATGAGTTGACTATGTGAATAAAGGACAAATTCAAACTCATCCCAAGCTAGGTTTCTTGGCTTAAACAATACCATTATTATCTCATCAATAGGTTACTCCTTATTGATCTCTTGAAAACATTCACTTGGAGAGCTATCATTTTGAAGGAGAATGTTCGCCATATCATCAAGGAAATCTTAAATATCACTTTCTTCTTGGCTAGCTAGCATATTATTCTCTTTCTCATAATTAAGAATATCATACTCATCATAGATTTCCCATCATTGTGATGGTTGGTCAAACATGTTGGCTTGGTCAAAGCTTTAAACTCTTCATTCACAACTTCCTCTTGTGGTGCTAGCTTACCAAGCTCTTCAAACTCATTGAACATGTCCAAATAGGACCTCCACATATCTTAAAAGTATCCTTATACTTTCCCATGAGGTTAAACAACGTATTCAAGTATGGTGTTATCTTCACATACTTTCTCATGTGTCTTTTGATCATGTTCCTTGGCCATGACAACATCATTAGCCTTCTCCTTATGAGTTATAAGTTTACCATCTAGACTAGAGCAAAACATTTCTAACTCTTCCCAAAAAATGTCTTCTTCAGTACTAGAGAACATGTCAAGTTTAATATTTACCTTACCATTCTCTTGGGGGAAAATATGATGATTAGATGTTTCACATGATTAATAGGTTCATGACAAGGTTATGAGTTCTCTTCTTCAAGACTAGACTGATCTTCCTCCTCGATGAAGAATGGAAGATCATCTACCCATTGGAGATATAACACCTCATGCTTTTCTTGCTCTATCAACCCTAACTTGTCTTATTCATCATAAACCTAAAAACCATACTAATCAAGCTAATCCACTTGATCATTTATGACCTCTAAAGGGCTATTCAAATGCTGGTTGAAGATAGAGGCTCATGCTAATCCTTGAAAACTGATTTGTGATCTTCTCTACCAAGGGGAGTTCCAATGATAATCTCTTCTTCATAATCACTAGGATCACTCTCTACAACACCTTCTTGAGATTCACCTATAGCTGCAACATCTTTCCTCTTCAAGATAGCCACTTCATCCTTTTTTATTGATAAGTTCTCCTTCTCAATTGAATTTCCATCTTCTTCCCTCAATGTACTTGATTCTCCTTCATAAAAGGAGAGGGTGGGAGGGCAAGAAACTTGATTGACTTGCTTGAAACCTACTAAAGTATCCTTCTAACTTGGTATTTTTGGATACTTAAGCTAATTAGATGCTTCTTAGACATCTACAACATAATGGGAGGCCTCAACTTCAGTGTCAATCTCCACCTCAACAAATAAGGCACAAGTTTTACTGTATAAGATGCCAATTAGGGGAGCATAACATGAGGCCTAAAGAAAATGAATAGTGGCTAAGTTGTCATGGAGGAACTCCTTCCAATCCTTCAAGAGGCATGATGAGGTGATGACAGGTGTTAGTTACATAGGTTCATCATAATGAGCAGATGAACACAAGGGTTGTGTCAGTAAAGAATGGTGTAAGATAAAGAGTGGGGTATGAGTCTCTACCAAGGATGGTGAAAGTAGATATTAGGAGGCAAATGCATTTGCCAATATTTATTGATGTGGTGAGGAAGGTGGATTAGGTGTGCAACCTACAATTGTGTGTGGCTAATGTGGGGAAATTAGCCATGCAAGCTAAAGATGCCTGAGGAGGAATGTCTCTGATGCTAGTTCAATAGGAAACTACAAGGAGGATGGCTTGGGTTGAATCTAGCATTGTTGGATAATCAGCTTAATGCTGAGAGAGTGACTAGACCAAGCCACAATGCCTAAGGTGGCAAGATATCAACCCACTATTTATTGTCTGCACTTGTATACCATTAGGCAATATGTTTGTAATTATTTATAATAGTGCCTTGTGTCTAAACCAACTTGTATACATCATGTGATGCCTTGCACTTTAAATAACATAAAAGAGATTTTTTTGGGCATAGACCTATGGCTATTTACATGTCTATAATTATTTTGTATTTTAAACATAAATAACTTAACCTAAATGAAAGTATAAAACACATAGGAACAAGATATGAATGATCAAGTCCCAAGTGTAAAATGCAATAGTTAAAGATGAGTATTAAACACAAATACAAATAACTCAAGTGCAATATATAAAGAATCAATACTTAAATGGAAATAATATTGTGTGAAAACCAAAGGCAATCGAACAAAATAAAACTAAAAGGAACATAAGGCCTTGCTCCTATGTTATCTCATTGAGTGTGCCATTATGTATGCAAGGAATCTGATGACAATGTAATTTTAAGTGTTAATAATATAAATCAATGAAAAATTCATTTAAGACAAGCATTCCAAGCCTAGATTCTCAAGGGAGTGAATAACAAGCAAACAAAAGACAATAAGAAGGTAAAAACAAGCTCTTTCACCTTCCATGATGATTTGATTTGCTAGTTGGCCTAAGAATGGAATGTTTTTAGTTTGTAGACAATTAGTCTTCATTAATGGTGTGTGTGCATCATCTATCCTTGTTCACCTTGGAAATTGGCTATGGCATGTGTTGATTGTGAAACTTTCTCCATGGATTTCTACATAGTAAGTTTGGCTTAAGAAGCTTGTTGAAGGTGTGTGAGAACCTTCTTATTTATAGATTTTAGGAAACGTTGAGGATCAACTATGACCATCCATCTTAAGATCAAAATCAATAGATGAAAATTAGAGGGCCATGTGAAAGACATGCATCAATAATGATTATTTCTTCCACCCAATTCTCAATATTTATAAGTGGTTTGACAACTTGGCATGATGCCACTTTTCATATATTTTGGTTGAATTTATGAATTTTTAAAAATAATAATTCATTAATTTACCATGGATATTTTAGTTAACCATTTAATAGTATTTAATAAATTAATTAATTTTGATTAACTTTATTGATATTTATGAATTTTAACAAGTTGTCCTACACACTTGGTCAAAATCATCAATTTACTAGGTCGTAATTTGATTAGAGATGAATTAGAGGAATGTTATGATTACATATGATGCAATGCCCCAGATAGGGATATATTGACATGATTTAAAGTGTTTTCATACAATGGTAGATGAAAGTGGGATATTCAATGATTCATAGAAATGGTCGAAAAGGAGTATCTAATCTTACAATCTGAGAGGGGATAGTTGGGGCAATGGTTATTGAAATAGTCACTATTGTAGCTTGATATGGAGAGCTTGAGGGTGTACTTAATGATGGATCTTGTGTTGAGATTTACAATTTTGACTCTACATCCCTTTTTACATCTCTTTCTTTTTCTATCAAAATTATAGTGGCCACCAAGCTAACATTTCCTTGATCAACCCCTTCGTATTCACCCAATATCTCATTATCTCTAGACTTAATACTTTCTTCAGTTGTAAATTTATACTCTTCATCTATTTAAATTGTCTCACTACATGACTTTGTTTCCTTAGTATCTATCTTAGACACACATTCTTCTTTAGTTATCCATCTTTTATCTTCTTCTTCATTATAATAAATTTGAATAGGGTTTGATATTTATCTACCCTTTCTTTTATCCTCCCTTTCCTTGGTAAATTATGCTTGTTTTCCTTCTACTTAAACCTTTTAGGGTGAAATAAGAAGAGTTTTGGGCTTATTTTTATAGGTACTTGGTAGTTTATAAGTAGTAGAGGATGCCTTATAGAAGGTGGAGGGAGATATGAAGGGATTGTAGTGGTGGTAGATGGTAATGAAATGGGAGGAGTAGTGACCACTAGAGTAATCATGAGTGGTGAAGGTAGTTGCCTAGGAAATTAAGTCATTATTACTAGTGGTGTTGTTACCATATGGGCATGACCTAAAAGGAGAAACAATGGAAACATGGGATAAGAAAATAAGAAGACTTACTTGTTATGTTATAGTCAAAAGAGGCAGTGGTAAATAGAGAATATCTTAGTTATTATAGTAGGACTTGTAGGTCTTTCCACACTAGTTGGATGTTGAGGATAAGTAATATCAACTAAATGTGTAGGGGTAGTCTCAACTATATCTTCAATACTTGCTTCCCCATATGGACCAGTTTGCTCCTATATGTTTGTTTTTGTGCGAGGATGAGGTCCATGAATAGGTTTAGAAACCCATTGTTCCTTTTCAACCAACTTGGCATCTTTTTCAATAATTATGAGATCATATTGGATCCTATGTGCTACAACCATTAACATTTTTACACTTTGCATTGTGATATCAACCTCAATGTCATCTTTTGCATTCATAAATACATGGTTGTGACTCTAGAACTAGTGACCATAGTCAATTTTCACTTTCCTTTCATATCTCTTAATATATTCCCTAGCATTCTTTTTGGGTCCCAATGTCTAAATGGTGCCCATTTCAATCCATAATATTTCCTTATTCTTCCAGCAGCCTGTAAGTGCTCCCACCTTATATATTACATTTGGCTAATGTTGAGATGGGTTGGGTAGATGGATGCTTGCTTAGCTCTTCATAACTCAACATTAACATTGTTAGCTAATTGAGAAACAATTTCTTGCTCATCCAATTTGTCAAGAACAATTCAAGGTAAGTATAAAAGGTGTGCCTATGTACCTTCTATCCTTATTATAGTGCATTCAGGATAAAACTAGTAGTTGCCCATTTTTTAAATAGTATTATTTATAGGATATGATAGTCTGGGCATGTCCTTATCATATATGTCCAAGTATACCATATGATAAAAGGTCTATGTCAACCTTCTCATTTGATTTATAAACTTGTGGACATGGAGTACATTGAATTCATCATAAATCCTATTTTTGGGTATTATGTGGATGGTTGTTAGGGTTCTTCATATGTTGAGTACATAGTTACGGTCACAACATCTACCACATAGGATATCATATAGAAGTTACCATTTGGTAATCTTCTTGTATTTGTGATTTTTAGAATCAAATTGGAGATAATAATATCTCCCAAGGCTATGATTTTGTTGCAGGTCAAGATAAAATCCAATAATGGGACCCATATCTTGTTGACATAAGAAATGGTTGAGAAATTTTATATTTTATTTAGTAGGGCCATGCCAATTCTTACCCCTAGTCTAAAGATAACAATTGGGATAACAGGAGTAGGGCCCTAAATCATAACAATTTTTGGGTTGCTAGCCCATTCTTTCAATTTGTTTTGGATGTTGTTAGTGAGGAGTAATGAATCGACCATGTTCTACCTATAGGTCATTTCTAGTAGAGGAGTCTATAATATCTCTCAAAATTATTTCTACTTATGTATACTGCTAGAGTTTTTCTAAGTTTGAAATGTAATATTCTCATAGAGATTTTCCCATTTCAAATAAATCAAATAACAGGCCAATACAGGGCATTACCTGTAGTTTAGCTACAATATTATGTAGACTGACCACCTTTATTTCCAATAAGTCATCCTTATACCTCTATGTGAAAATTTAAAGTTGGTCTTCAGCCTTTTATGGCATGACTACATCAACCTCATCCCAAATAGCATAGTAATGTTTGAAATCATGGTTAAGAGTTGTTGGATCAAAAGTTGTGTCAATGTACTCAATCAATCCTACAATTGAGTATGCAGAAGGAGTTGGAGTGTAAGATGAGGAGGCCATTGAAAATTTGCATGGAAAATGTATTTTATATGAAGAGTTTGTAATTTCTTGGTCATAATAGAGCTCTAAATTCATAATTTACACTTGATAGATAGAAGGCAATATGGTTGGATTGGATATGCCAATTCAAACTATATTGCTTTGGATGTACTAGCCTTGAGAATTGATTGTATTAATTCACCAATTTATGTGAGTTAATGGTAATAATGGCTTTTGCTCCATTACTTATCTATTGTTTTAATTTGAATTTCATAAAGTTGATTTCCACAAAATTTATTGCCATGTCATTTATTTTACATGCTCCTGGATGCCTAATCAGCATATGACAAATGTCTCTTTTCTACACTTTCAAAGTTGGCCTTCATGTCTTGTTATCTACTTATGTGGATTATGGACATGTATTTGCATATCATTACTCTACTTGTAACTAAGTTATGGTCTATTATACTTTATTCCTCACTTTGGGTTAGTGGAATGATGACATATGGATGGATCTCATCGATCCACTTACCCAAAATAGTTTGTATGAAGAACTCTACTGACATCACCTCTAGGTGAGTGGGATGATGACTTATGGATGGATTTCACTACTCCACTTACCTAGGATATCCATACAAGGAACTCTATTGATGTTACCTCTAGGTTAGCAAGATGATGACACATGGATGGCTCTCGATGATCTGCATGCCCAAGATGTCCATACGAGGAACTCTTTTGATGTCACCATTAGGTAAATAGGATGATGACATGTGCATGGTTCTTATTTCTCTACATGCCTAGGATATATGTATGAGGGACTTTATTGATGTCAACTCTAGGTTAGCAGGATGATGACATGGGGATGACTATCAACAATTTGCTTACTTGAGATATTTATACAAAGGACTCTTTGATGTCACCTCTAAATTAGTGAGATGATGACAAGTGGATGACTCTCATTGTTATACTTACCTAGGATATTCGTATGAAGGACTCTATTAATGTCACCTCTAAGTTATCAAGATAATGACACCACAAGATCCTGATGATCTGCTTGTTCAACTAAATTATGTTATTTACTTGGGCTCTGAATTAGTAGAATAATACCATGTGGTAAAAGTAGTTGAGCCCATAAGTGTTATGAGGAAATGTTTAAACATAGAATAACCTATTTGAGACAAAACATAGGCAAAGAACCAAATAAAATCAAACATGTTAGCCTGGTTAGCCTTTAAATAAAAAAGTGACAAGTACATAGAATCTTTGAATTGAAATAAAGTCAAAGACAAAAGATAAATCATGCATCTAGTTTATTCATAACTTGTATTCCTCTTTTCATAACTTGGAAACACACTACAAACTTTAGAATGACATCTAGTTTATACTTTTCAAATTCCATGTCATAGATTTCTAGTATATGAGACCTTGAATTGAGATATTCAATCAATAGTGGCTCCTTATTTAGATTTTAAAATGAGATATGTGTGTTAAGGCACAACAAGTTCAAATGTGGAGGGCATGTTTCTAAAACATACTCGTAATCTGGGTATGTTGAATACTGAATAAGTGTGGAGAACATATTTCAAAAATATGCCCCCATTGAATCTGAAACTATGACAAATGTGGATAACATGTTTTTAAAACATGCCCCTGCTAAAATCTAAAGCTATGAAATAAATGTGGAAGTCATGTCTCTATGTTATGCCCCACTGATATTCTCCACCTTTTGAGGTGAGGGGAATCAGCAATTGGTAGTTATCAAACCTCAAAAGGATAAGATAACTATGTAAAGTGTGAATGTACCATGTAGCATATAGAGGGAACATGTGTAGGTAGATATATCATTGAAATGCAAAGAATGTGATCACACAAGTCCTAAGATGCATGATATAGATCATGACACCATCTATATAGTAACAATATGAGTTCAACAAGTAATCAAACACACACACAAGAACACTCAAAAAGTAAATCAAGAGACAAAGGTCCAAGGAGATCACAGACAAGAGGCATGTTCAAATGTCGCTCAATTGAAGGGACATGACTTAGTCAAATCTCCACAAAAAGAAATAATGACATATTCAAATGTCTATATACAACAAGAAATGACATATTCAAATGTCAAAAAGGTAAATAAAGGCATGGAGGTTGCAAACAATGGAGCATATCTAAATTCTCAAACAAGCGAATCAAGACACTTAAATAAGTGCATAAAGGAAAATTATAAGAAACCAACATAAATACATCATACTAGTCCCTAAATATATATGTTAGAAAAAAATGTCAAGTATATAGCATATTAAGTACATTAAAAAAGATATAAGCATAGATAAAGGCATGTGTAAATACATATATGAGCTCAAACATGATAATGTAAAGTGACCATAGAATGATATAACCTAGATGTATCATGATCATATAGGTGGATGTCCTTAACGTCCTAGTGATGTTAGTAGAAGGAAAACCCAACATCTAAAATTTCATAGATTATGTATCTATGTATGCTTGTATCACATTTAAAATATGTGTGAACATGTTTATATAAAAAATATTGATATGCCATCTATCAACATGGAACCAATAACATATATACCAAGGATTTAATAGATCATGTAAATGTTCAACATATTTTTTGGATTTTTGACCTTTATTTTTTATGTTTTTGGTATTTTTAGAATATGCCAAAGAAATAACTATCCTGTATCTCGTCTAATGGATGAGAATTTTCAAGGAGTGGAAAATGTATAACCTATCTTGAATGATATGTGTCATATGTGTGCATAACAAAATCAAAAAGTGTATCATGCTCTTTTGGTAAGTTTGTACTTGGTATCTTTAGTTTGCATTTATCCACATTTGGTTTATTATTTTTCGGTGATGGATTCAATCGATAGGTACCACGTCCTATAAATATGAATAGATATGTGGTAAATTATTGAGCAAATCAGAACATAGTTTTTTAAACTATTCATCTAAAGATTGTCTACCATTTATATGAGCAGTGAATTTGACCTAATTTGAGGAAGATCTTTTATTTTACTCCTTTATATCCACATTTATAACATTATATTTGTCAAGTGTGTCTTTATTTTTTACTTCCTTTGTTATAAATCTTGGTTTAAATATTTAACATTCCCATTGTTCTTTTTACGATGTTACCTTTTCTATCCATGTTTTATTTTTTGACTTGTTCTCATTTGTAGGCTCTTATTCTTTGAAAAAATGCATATTTAAATATTTTACACTAGTATTTCCACTATATCCCAAGCCTTCTCAATCATTATTATTGGATGTAGAGATAGGATGAATTATGACTTTAGAATGTTTTCCTAATCCTTGACCCTGATAACCAAAGTTTTGTAAATATTGCTTTCCAAAACCATACTATTTGGAAAGCTGAGTATCATGAGGGGTAAATTTGTATCCTTTTCTTGATCCAATTCTTTTTTTTAACCTTTTCTTGCCCCAGGTTTGATATTTTCAACTATTTTTGCTCTAAATTTTTCTTTGGTACCCACATTTGTTGTTTTGGGACTTATGGTTTAGGAGAATTACTCATACTATGAGTGGTGTTCTACGTTGATGTATCAAGGATATAATCACCACTACCTTTGTGACTTTGTATTTGATTATTTAATTCAAAACAACAATCTTTATGGTGCCCATGCATTTTATGATATGTACAATAGTATTTGGATCCCATGATAGGATGTGGAGGAGGTAATTTGATCACTTTGTCTTGAATAATTTCTCTTTGGATTTCAATTGGACTCTTAGTATCCTTTTGGTCACTTCTTGAATCACTTTTTTTAGTTGTGTTTTGTTTTAGCTTTTCATTTGTATGTGAAAGCTTGTTTGGCACAACTTTGGTAGATGAGGATGCAAACATATGATTGACACTACCATGTGTTGGATTTTGTAGGTATGTAATCTAATTTTCCAACAATGTGATCTTTGAATTCAAATTATTTTTCCACTTTTCTATTGACTTTCTCATAAATATGAACTAATATTTCAAGGCTTCACAAACACAAACCCTAAGTACATCAAATTGAACATGCATACATACACCATCTACTTTACCCCTTGAAGGAGTGATAACATGGACATGGTTAGAGGGATGGTAACTATCACCCTTTTTAGGGTTAGGAGGAAGAGACTCAATCCTATTTCCATTGGAATTGTAAAGAGAGCTTAAATTCCAATATTATTTTGACACCCTCTTGTTATATTGCTAAAGTTGGTTACTTTAATTGATTTCATCAAACATGAACATAACAAGTAACAACTACTATGATTTATTGTAAAATGAAGTAGCGACTTGAGATATATCCATATTAAACATGTTTGATGGAAAATAAAATCTAGTTTTTAACTTGTAAAATATTGTTAAATTAGAAATCAGAAATAGAGAATAAAGAAACCCTAGATCAATATGTAGGGTTTTGTGGACAAAAAGTCAGGTTCACCAAATGTTTAACCCTAAAATATAGATATCAAGGAATATAAGGTTAAAGGGGTTAGAGATAGCCTAGGGCATAAACATGGTAGACTATCTCTAAAGCAAGCCAATTGTGTGTGAAACTCATATAAATATATATTGAATTTAATATGTTGAGATGTGTTAAAAATGGAAAGTACATTTATGTTATATATTACAATGATGATGAAAAAAATATACTTGATTGATTTTGATGTTAATACAGATCTGGATCTGGGACATGTAAAAAGTAGACTAAATCCAGATTCTAGAATAATCACCTGATTTTAGAAATTGTACCTTTGTAATAGCAGACACTTGCATCGACCTAGGACAATTGTGTCAACGTTATTGTCTAACTCAGACACAAGTGTCTATCATAGAATACCTATTGAAATTGGATGTGACCACCTAGATGCTTATGGGTTTAGTGTCACCTTCACTTTGGTGCATTTAGATTTGGGTCATAGATCATTGCTCCTTGTCAAATAGCAAAACCTTAGTTCTTAATCTTCATAATGGTTGTGGGAAAAATGGGTTAGTGGGCACACAATGTCGAGCTTCCTGCAAAACCCCTTTGTCAATAAGTGTTGTCTACATAGCCAATACTCTGAAGATGGCCTTAGACTTATATAGTTCTCCTCTATGTATTGGCTTGTGTGTGAATCATGTAATGTGTGATAAGCAATTACAATAATGACTTAGCTTTTAACTTGGCAATATGGCTCATGGAGTGATCCTTCAATACTTCAAACTTGTAGATGTGTTGTCTTTATGATTGATATGGATATAAGAGAAAATATGGATGTTTTGCTCACTTGAGTGCTTGATTGAATGATTTTGATAGGTTGCCTTGTGAGTAGGTAAGAAGATACTAGGTGAGGAATTAATGAGGATTGTTCTTATATTTATATCAATCCCTTTGGAGAAAACCTTGCATTAAATCACTTAGGATGACCATAGGAATATGTTTAATTTGTAAATTGGATGACTTTAGGGCACTGAACACTTGCATTGGGATAGGAGACCTGCATCAATGTAGGTATCTAACTAGGATGCAGGTATTTAGATAGTTAGAAAATAGGTGTAGGTCCAAAACTTGTAGAGATGAAAGATAATTAGGTTTATAACATCTTGGGTAACATAGAAGGCCTGGGTTATCAGAATATCATTAGTCAGACTAAGAGATAAGCAATTAGGCACAAAGAGATAGTGTATGCCAGCATTTTAGCAATGTGAAAGGTCTAAATTTTGAAGTTGCATCCATGATATGTATTTGGCAAGTTTACAAGACTGAGATTTTATATAATTTAGAAATAGTATCTACACATAAGCCCCCATAATATGTGCCAAATAACTAAAATTTGTAACATTTTGTAACTTTTCAACTATGATTGTGCCGATAATTGAATTTTTATCTTTGAAAATGGCTTATCTCATGCATGAGAAATGCATTGAAATGCCCCCGTTTTGAGGTGAGGGAAATAATCCTAAAAATTCATTCATCTCAAAACAAAATTTAACTTGAAACACATATAGTAAAGATGTTATCATTGAAAATTATAACAATGGGCAAATGTGTTAACATAGTAAGGTTTGAATTTGGATAGAGCTTAAGATGCAAGGCCTAAATAATGTGTCAATTAAGCTCATAGATTTAGTATGTTAGTGTGTTAGGAGTGCATGATATGGATCATGACACTTATCAAATGCATCAAGCTTCACAAACACACACACAACAAACATAACTAATAGAAAAATATGGAATAAAGGGACAAGGGCCAAGAGTAAGGACATATTCGAATGTTTCAAACAACAATAATAAACATGAATAATGTCATAAACAAGGGACATGCTCAAATGTCACACAGACATAGGGCCAAGGGCCAAAGAAAGGACATGTTCAAATGTCACACACACATAGAGCCAAGGGCAAACTCAAGGACATGTTAAAATATTGCATGCATATAGGGTCAAGGGCCAAAGTAAGGACATGTTCAAATGTCACACACAACACACAAGATCCCATAGAGATGCATTAATCAAGTAATTTTAGACAACGGTCAAGGGTCAAGGGCCAACACAATAAATAAGTCATGTTGTAATATACTATGTACAAGTAAACAACATCAATGGAACATAAAATTAGCAAAAGTAATCTACGCTATGTATATGCCATGTGATCATATCCTATAAAATAACATTTTAATGTACAGTATGTAAGATAGAAATGTTAACAAGACATTTTTAAATAATATGACATCTCAACAATATAGGGGTTATAAAATAATAACACCTACAAATTGTCACCTATGAATAAGATGCCCCCAACTTAGCAAGGCCAATGGGTAGAGGAGAGTCTAACATCTCAACCTATAAAAGTGTTTGTATGTCTTACACAACACTTCATATATACTGACGAAATGCATGTGTGATATAGAAGGAACATAATATCTACTACTTATGAGATAAATAACATATTGCAAAGATGTACACTAGATTTATAATCATGTTCAAGTCCTAATTTTTTATTTTTTATATTATTTGAATTTTTTAGAATATATGATTTTTTTTGTATTTTTTAAAAATATAGATATTTACAATAAAAAATACTCAAATGAAACGTGGGCATCAAAAAAAGAAGAGATGAGATGAATCTAGACAACTCACAACTAGTGTCAGTGAAAGAGATGAATTAGAAAATATGAATGGCCAAATATAAGTAAGTTATCCCCTATGGATTGTGAATTGGAATTGTTAGAAATCTTATAGGAGATTGAAATGTATGTAAATAGCTAATTTTACATTCTCATTTTTTCAAATGTACATTTATCAAAAGATGTCGCATGTATGAACACTAGAGCTTGAATAAGATAGATTTTGAATGAAAGATAGAAAATTACATATTGAAACTGGGTATGTTAATTGAAAATTGAAAGAATTAAAGCCCTATTTTATGGGATAAGAAGTAAAAGTCATGTTTTTGATTGATGTCAAGTATTAGGTAATATTATGAACTTTTATTCTTGTTGTCACCAAATCTTGCACCTTAGAAGAAGTAGCTCAAGCTTCTTCCAGATTTGGGCAACATGAGAACATTTCTAGGTATGTGTGTGTACCTATATTGGAAATGAACCTCTAGATTTAAGGGCTAGCTCTCTGAATATATTATGGAATGTTTATCACTTAAACTACTACTTATGAGGAAAAGAGTTAGAGAATGCATAAACTGAACCTACTCTAAAAGAGGTGATGCACCAAACATATCTTCCACATGACCATCACATTTATACCATGATGAAACAAAGCATACAAACTAGTCTCTAAGTCTTAATGGGTTCTAACATGAGCATTTCAATATAGAGGTGAGATGTGAGTAACATCACAAGGAAAATGAACTAGAGGGTAGATTGCACACTCTAAGGATAATTTTACAATTGAAAAAGCTTAACACACTAGACTACACTCTATATGACCTGTTAGACTAAGAACTCTTACTTAAACATGAAATGATAAGGGAAGGAAGGATAGATAATTATAACTTCTCATCACCATACATCACTTGCTGACTTAGATAATTATTCAAAACTTAGAAAATAAACTTGCATTAATGTTCAAAGGCAAAATATGACATTAGTCTAGTACGGCTTTGCCATACATGGTGTGGTCTCTTAAAAGGCCAAAAGGGCAGCTACTTATAGCATTTGAGAGAGGGGAGTAGGAAAAGGGAAGTCCTAAGAGGAATCAAATGAGTTCATCCTCATTTAAACCATAATTACAACTACCTCTACCAATATGCTTTTTTGGAACTTCTTGATTCATCTGGGTCATCTCAAGTAGTTGCAACAATTCATTATTCCTTCACTCATGCTCCATATGATTGCAATGATGGGATAAAGTAAGTGGTTTCAAGATAAATTTTGGCATCAATGTATTTAAAATAATCAAATACATCTATTATAAATTTGTCTTAGTGTTAACTACTCCAAACAATTTTGCCATGGCGTACATAGTGGAGAAAAGGGCTCTATTTCATGGAATTGGTCCTAAAGATGAAACCGTTGGGGTCTACGTGTATGTTTTTGTGGCATCCTTTATAATGTTAGCTCTTGTTCCAACTGGATAATGCTCTAACTTACCCCCATGCTCATGGGTCCACTATAAATAGAAAACCAATCTCAAACTATTGGTTTTCCTATAGTCATTGTATTATGACACTCTGCTTGATGCCTGGTTCCTATTAAGACCACATAGATCCATTATGTCACTATTGGAACTGATAATTTATAGATGCATGGATCCTTTTTTAAGAATGATGAACACAATCATCAGACAATGTTGCAACCTTTAAAATATTGACCATGTACGTAATAAATCTATAAACTAGAGGTATGTATTGATCTCCAATGATGTCCCTACATGTTCTTGATCACCTGACTACATCATTGCATCTACATCATGGCATTTGATCAAGCTCCAATAGCATATTATGCCCTTTTAAAATCTTACCCTGGCTCAACCTTGGTTATGTGTTTTAACTCCATGAAGTCCCTTAGTTTTTTTACCTTTAATTTCATTGGTCATCGATACCTAACTCAACTTGTTGACATGTTAACCCATATCGCACCATTGATCCTACTCTATATGAATGATTGTGAGTCATTGATCTTGTCATTGACTTTCCAACTCTATCTATGATTACACCATGTGGTAACCCCATGTTTGATTTCAAGATCCACTATCAGTCTGTCAGCCTCACATGCTTATGCCATGTGTCAATCTCTCAATCTCCTTGACTATTTGACTCATCTCGCATAATTGGATCAAGATGTGTGATGCAACATGGACCATTAGATATGTTGGGACCCACTATTTGAAAACCAATAGCTATTTCATGAGCTCAAAATTAGTATCCACGCTTTTGTCAAATGACGTTTATGCGACTATCATTGACATTTGCACGATCATCAAATTTAAGCTCAAAATGATTTGTTTTGCTCAAGTTTAAACTTGATGTTAGTGTGAACATATTATGTTACAGGTCCATCTTTAGAATCTTATAACTTGAGCCATAAAGTTCACACATACTTGAAACTTTCAAAGCATGTTCCTAGCATGAAGAACTACCTAGTGCTACAATCCTTTGGCTTGTAGGCCCCCCTTGAGTGAAGATTAAAAATGCACAAAAGAGCTGGTTCATTCATTCCTAGGTGACATCCTGATGATGGTCTAATTTCATAAAGCTTGTTCCTGAGCTACTTGATCTTTAAAAGCTCAGATGAATTCCTTGAGGCATAAACAAACCTATTCCATGATCTAACTACATTGATCACCATGAAGACCTACCACTTGCATATATGACCCTAAAATGACTCTTAAGACACCAAATGACACAAGGACCAAACTAGACTACGACCAAAGCTATAATTGCATATGAAATGTCATCAATTAAACTACAATCATTCCCTATGACATTATAAAAAGGCCCCTAAACAAGGTTTTGATTATAAGGGGTTGACCCATTTTGGCCTATGGTAAAATTAGTCAACATCTTTGGTGATTTCCCAAGGGTGGCATGCTTGATATGCCATGACCAATTACCTAATCCT
The DNA here is from genome assembly GCA_037957365.1 of Torreya grandis. Classification (NCBI taxonomy): domain Eukaryota; kingdom Viridiplantae; phylum Streptophyta; class Pinopsida; order Cupressales; family Taxaceae; genus Torreya; species Torreya grandis. Next base: position 179,576 of record JARHVA010002830.1, read on the forward strand.
ATCCAGTGGGCTATGTAGTCACAAGTATATAGGCTTAACATACAAATTGCCTTAAACAACACATGAAACATAGAAAATAATAGGAACAAAACACAAAGCAAGGAACTAAGAAAAAACACACTTGTGTTTCAAGAGCACTTATTAAAACACAACACAAGAAAGGAAACACATACCTAACTAATATTTACAAGACCGGCCTTTGGTTCTCAATAACAGGGTTTTAAATGTATCCCATTCATAGGGATAGGCAGCTCTTCTCCATTCATCCTTGCTAAGTGAAAATAGTTACTTTGCTTTCACTTGATGATGACATATGATCCACTCCATATAGTATCAAATTTTGTATACCTCCCTAGTTTTGTTGTATCTTCATCCCATTTCAATACTATGTCACCTTCTTCAAATGATCTTAGAGTTTCCTTCTTGTCAAAAGACCTCTTTATTAGTACTTGGTTATGCTCTATAACTTGATGAGATTTATCTCTAATCTCTTACAAATCCTTTAATTCTGTCAATCTCACCTCTATTGGAGTGTTCTCAAGCAACTCTAGTTGATGTTGTAACTTTAAGGCAGGCAATTCTTGAGAGATAAACAACCTAGCTTCCCTTCCATATACAAGCACAAAAGGAGAATTACCTTTTGACCTCTTGGGAGTTATCCTATCAGCCCATAAGGTTGTCTTCAATTTGGTGTGACAAGATCTTTAGTGATGATCCAAGGTTCTCTTGATGATTCTAATCAGGTTCTTATTAGTAGAATTAGCCAACTCATTGCCTTGAGGGTAATAGTTGGATGAAGTGCTCAAGAATATGCCATTACCATTTGACCAATCAGTTGTCTTAGCACCCATGAAAGCAAGAGCATTATCTGAAATAATAGTAAGAGTGTCAAACCTTGTTATAATGCTCTCATAAGACTCCAAGATGGTATTCTCATTAGCTTCCTTCAATGTTACTACCTCAACCCATCTTGTAAAAAATTTAGTTGTTTCGAGTATCCATTTATGACCAACACTTGATGGGGAATTTATCATGCCAATGAAATCAAGACCCCATTGCATGAAAGGTTGATCAACTTGGATAAGACTCAAAGGAAGGGATACAAGCTTCTACTTTCCTACAACACAATGTCCACACCTTCTCACCCAAGCATGGCAATCCTTGAAGAGGCTAGGCCAATAATAGCCTACCCTCATGATCTTTGCAGTTATGGTTCTTAGAGAGAAATGACCTCCGATTGTCCCATCATGGAACTTCTCAAGCAACACTCCAAACTAATCATTATCAATACATCTCAATAGCACACCATTGATATCCCTCCTAAAAATCACACCATCCACAAGACAAAAGAGAATAGATTGCAATCTAAAATATCTCCTTGGTGATTTATTCATATTATTAGGATACTCACCATTTTGGAGAAAATTGATCACATCCTATGTCCAAATTTATGGAGGCAATGAACTAGCTAGTTGGGGACAATTATGGTTGACTAGATCCTCCTCTTTTGACTCATGAATATCTAAATTTATATGCTCACAAAGGCCTTTACCCCTTACCAATTTTTTCAACTTGATATCAACATCATAGTCCATTACCTTAGTGATCCACCCTGCCCTCACTAATATCTTTGATCAAAAGAAACTCTTTGGTGTTAAGATGAGAGACCATAACATGAATCTTATTATTTGAAACCATATGTCTGAACTTCTTTAGTCTTCTTACAATATCAAGGACTTGTTTCTCTACAAAGGTGTACCTAACTTCATAATCTTCTAAACCTTAACTAGATAATGCATTTGGTTGCTTTACACCCTCATCATTCTTTTGCATCAGCATGGTTGAGATAGTATCAAGGTTAGAAAATGAATACAACATGAAGTATTTAATAAAATTAGGATTTGCAAGAGTAGGATCTTATATAATTGCTTTCTTTATGGTTTCAAAACTACTCTTTCCGTCTTTATTCCAAGAAAAGAATTGGTTATTCCTGAGCATAGTTGTGATGGGTTTCACCAAAGATGCAAAACTAGGTATGAACCTTCTTAAAAAAATTATATTTCCTAAGAAACTTTCATGACCTTTCTTATGCAAGGGCAACGATAAGCCTAGAATAACCTTTATTTTCCCAGGATCAATTGTCAAACCATCTTTGGAAACAATATGTCCTAAGAGCTTACCTTCATGAATAGCAAAGATACACTTTTTTGGATTAAGAGATGCTCCATACTTCCTACATATTTCAAAAACTTGCCTTAAGTGTTGCACATGTTCATTAGCATCCTTAAAAAACACTGTTATATCATTTAGATAAACCAATAGTATCTCACTGATCAAACCTTTGAAGGTCATGTCCATTGCTCTTTGAAATGTGGCACTGACATTGGACATACCAAAGGGCATCTTCCAATAAGAAGAAGTCCCCCATTTAGTATTGAAGGCTATCTTAAACCGATCATCCTCACTGACTAAAATATGATTATAACCTGAATATCCATATAGAGGATAAAAATGTTGAGACCCTGAGACCATTTGCAAAATCTGCTCCATTGAGGGTAGAGGATAGTGATCTTTGAGTGATACTCTATTAAGATCTCTAAAGTCCACACAAAGCCTTATCTCCAAATTATTATTTATAATAGGCACAATCTTAGCTACCCATGTTGAATGCTTTATGGTAAATATTATCTCAGATTCAAGGAGTTTGGTAAGTTCTAACCTCATGAGTTTTTCAACATTGGGGTTGATGGGTCTTTATTTTTGTCTAACTGATTTAACTCTAGGTTCCAACTCAATGGTATGGTGTACTATGCTAGGATCAAATCCTTTGAGGTCCTTATATTCCCAAGAAAATATTTCATGAAACTTTATACACAGCTTAAATGAATGCTTGCTTCTCTAATGTAGAACATACCTTGCCTAGTTTGAGGAGTTTGTCCTTAAAGATCAATGTTGGGGATCAACCAACAATAGATTACACTTGTGAAAGCAATAAACACATAAATAAATTAGATAGACAAGTAACTAGAATGATAAATAGCAAGAACAAGAGATACAAGAAACCACCCTGAAAACTTGTATTAACAAACTCTTTACAAAAGGAATACAATTTGAAGAAAATTCTTTCTTCCACACCTCTCCTAGATGTATAGATCTCTCACTAGATCTCTATTCGTCAAGAGCTCTCTCTCTCAAGAACAATCAACTCCAACAAGCCTGGATTGATTCAATTATGTACTGTTCTTCAACATACCAATTCTACAATAATTCACCTAAAGCTAAGAAGATCTAATTCTACATATAGAATTAGGAAACTTGAGCATGCACTTGCAACAAATAGTTAAGCCTCTTGAACAAGGGCTCTAAAAATAATATTACTAATAATAGAGACGCGAGCTTAAGACTACAACTTAAACTCATCATGCAAACACTCGCTTCTGTCCTCAGAAATAGCTTTATGGATGCACAGGTAACCGACGCCGGTTCCTACTGCTTGCATGTGACCGCCGTCGGCCGACCCTCTATCGATGCCGGCACCTCTACGACTGCACCTGACTGACGTCGGTCGCTCCTGACCGACGCCGGTGTCTGTGTAGACCTGAAACTGTCATAGTGTGCTCTTTGGTGAAGCTTTTAGCTCCACACCCTAACAATCTCCCACTTGGAGATAAACAGCTGCACCAGTACCTATACATCAACATCTTCTAGCTCCTCCATCTTCAACTCAATCATAAAGACTAACAGAAGTTGAATGAAGATTCAACTTCTCCTTTATAACCAGCTTGGTTAACATATCAGCAGGATTCCTATCCGTATGGATCTTCTCCAGCTTCAACTCACCATCTTCCAATACCTGTCGTATGAAATGGTACCTTAGTTGTATGTGCTTTGTTCTTGAATGAAAGGCTGAATTCTTAGCTAAATAGATTGCGCTCTGACTGTCACTATACAATCTGCAACTCTCATGCTCCCTACCAAGCTCATCCATGAACTGTGTCATCCATATCATCTCTTTGCTAGCCTCTGTGGCTGCAATATACTCTGTTTCTGTAGTTGACAAGGCAACAACCTTCTGCAACTTAGATATCCAGCTAACTGTTGTTCCACCTACAATGAAAACATAACCTGTAGTGCTTCTCCTGCCATCCAAATCACCTGTCATATCTGAATCTACGTAACCATGTAGAGAAGTATCTGAACCTCCATAGCATAAGTGCCTACTGTTGGTTCCTCTCAGAAATCTAAGGATCCACTGAACTGCTTTCCAATGTTCCTTACCTAGATTGGCCATATACTTACTTACCACTCCCATTGCTTGGGCAATGTCCGGTCTAGTACACACCATTGCATACATCAAACTCCCTACTACGGAAGAATATGGAACCTTACTCATGTACTCTACCTCTTCATATGAGTTAGGACATTATTCTTTACTCAACTTAAAATGTCCAGCCAAAGGTGTGCTTACCGGTTTAACATCCTAGATATTGAACCGTTTCAACACCTTGTCTACATAATCTTCTTGAGACAATATCAACCTGTGATTTTTCCTGTCTCTCTTAATGCTCATGCCAAGGATTTTCTTTGTTGCTCCCAAATCCTTCATGGCAAATGTTTGAGCTAATTTCACCTTAAGCTCAGAGATATCCTACATGTGTGATCCTACAACCAGCATATCATCTACATACAACAATAGAATAATATATCTACCATTATCAAATCTCTTGAAATACATGCAATGGTCAGATTGACACCTACTGTAGACATGCTTAGTCATAAACCTGTCAAATTTTAAGTACCATTGCCTAGGAGCTTGCTTGAGGCCATACAAGCTTTTCTTCAATCTACTCACAAACTTCTCCTTACCTTTGACCTCAAATCCTTCCCGCTGTTCCATATAAATTTCCTCATCCAAGTCTCCATGAAGAAACGTTGTCTTAACATCTAGCTACTCAAGATGCAAATCCTCGAAAGCAACCAAAGACAATACAACCCTTATAGAAGTCATTTTAACAACAGGAGAAAAAATCTCACCAAAGTCAATACCTGGCTTTTGTGCAAATCCTTTTACCACCAATTTGGCCTTATATCTCATCTGTCCATTCTCACCTTCTTTCAACCTGTAGGTCCATCTGTTCTTGAGTGTTCTCTTACTAGCTGGCAATTCAACCAAATCCCATGTTTGGTTCTCTCTTAAGGACTCCAACTCCTCAACCATGCCACGCTCCCACTGACTCTTGGACTCCACCTGTATTGCTTCTTCAAAACTCTCTAGTTCTCCACCATCAGTTAGCAATAGATAAAATAAAGAAGGAGAATATCTAATTGGAGGCTTACTCACCCTTTCTGACCTCCTGATGGGTGTCTGAGACTCGTTCACAACACGTTGTCCACCCAAATTCTCTGACAGTGACCGATCTCGGTCACCTTCAGACCTGTTACTGGCCGACGCCGGTTCTGTCTGACCGACACCGGTGCCTGTCTTGTCGACGTCGGTCTCTGTATGGCCGACTTTGGTTTCTGTTCTGCCGACGCCGGTTCTTAACCTGCCGACGTCGGTCTCTATGTTTTCCTACAAGTGATTATTTATTTTTCCCGTGAGCTCATATTGGACCTTCACCTCGTCCAATTCACCATTGCTCTGCTCAGATTGATTTAGCTTTCTTAGCTGATCACAATACATCACTCTTTCATTGAAAATAACATCATGGCTCCTAATTACCTTGTTAGTTTCTAGATTCCACAATTTGTAACCAAAATCATCTGAGCCATAGCCAATAAACGTGCACCTCATAGACTTAGCATCAAGCTTCTTTCTATTTTCTTTATCTATGTGCACAAAGGCTTCACAACCAAAAACTTTGAGATATGAGAGATCTACCTTTTTACCTGTCCATGCCTCTTCTGGAATACCACCATCCAGAGCTGTAGAGGGTCCTCTGTTAATCAGGAATACTGCAGTGTCAACAGCTTGTGCCTAAAACTGTAAGGGCAAACCAGCATGCAATCTCATACATCTTGCATGCTCCATTATTGTCCTATTCATCCTTTCAGCAATTCCATTTTGCTGAGGTGTTCTTAGAACCGTCCTTTGCCTATGGATTCCATACATATAACAATAATCTCTGAACTTATAACTGCAGAACTCACCACCATTGTCAGATCTCAGGCACTTCAATCTTTTACCTGTTTCATTCTCAACCATAGCTTTCCAAATCTTAAAAGTCTCAAATACATCAGATTTTCTCCTTATACAATAGATCCATACCTTCTTTGTAGCATCATCTATGAAAGATACATAGTACTGTGATCCTCCAATGGAAGCAACCTGAGCCAGTCCCCACACGTCTGTGTGAACAAGCTGCAGCTTATGTCTCTTCTTAGTAGACCCAGTCTTGAGAAAACTAACCCTTTTCTATTTTCCAAATACACAGTGCTCACAAAACTCTAGATCTATGCCTTTTAAATCTAAAAGCATACCTTTGGACTTAAGAATTGACATCCCCTTCTCACTCATGTGGCCAAGCCTTGAGTGCCACAATTTAACATCCACATCTGAAGTAGATAATACAGAAGAAGATTTGTTAGTAACACAATTACACAAATAGAGAGTACCTTCTCTCTTACCTCTGGCCATAACAAGTGCACCCTTGGTCACCTTCCAAGATTCTGCTGTGAGAGTTACTGTACAGCCCTCATCCCCTAACTTTCCTGTAGAAATCAGATTTCTCTTCAAGCTAGGAACATGCATCACATCTCTCAACACCCATGTGTTGTTATTCTGCATCTTCAGCTGCACTTTACCTTTGCCAATTATTTTACAGGGCTCATCATCCCCTAGATACACTATTCCAAAATCTCCATGGATATAGTCACTAAAATATTCCCTATTAGGGGTAGCATGAAAAGATGCACCAGAATCTAACACCCAAGATTCTATATTATTATGCAAAGAGAAAATTCAAGCATCTTGTGCAATACTTGCAACCTTGGCTTCTTCCTTTCCTTCGTGTTGATTGTCCTCCTTAGGCTTTGACCAACAATCTCTGCTTATGTGCCCCATCTTTCCACAATTCCAGCATTGTGGCCTTCTGCCATTTCTGGATTTAGATCTGCCTTTCCCCTTAGATTTGGATCTTGATCTGCCTTTCTTGCTCTTCTCTTTTGGCCTCCCCCTGCTCTCAAAACTTAAAGCATTCCTAGATGTCTCTTCTGTGCTTTTCCTGCGAATTTCCTCATTCAAGATAACACTAACAACATCCTCTACTTTCAAAATATTTGATGCAGATGCAGTATTACTTACTGCCATTACTAAGCCATGCCAGCTTTCAGGCAAAGAACATAATATTAAAAGAGCTTTTATTTCATCATCAAACACTATATTGACTGAACTTAATTGATTCACAATTCCATTGAAATCATTCAGATGAGTAGAAACAGATCCACCTTCATTCATATGCAAATTAAATAACTGCTTCATAAGATATACCTTATTAGAAGCTGAGGGTTTTTCATACAAATTTGCTAACGTAGTCATCAACTCTACCATAGACTTTGCCTGTGATAAATTAGATATCACAGTAGATGCTAGACTCAGTCTTATAGACCCCAGAGCCTTTCTGTCAAGAACTTCCCATTCTTCATCCTCCATGTCTTTGGGCTTCTTTGCAACCCCACCTAATGGTAAGTAGAGATCTTTCTGATACAGATAATCCTCTATCTGCATTCTCCAATGTTGGTAATTTTTGCCATTGAACTTTTCCATTCTCAGTGTACTTTCATCTGCCATTGCTTCTCCCACTCAAACAAAAATCCCTACAGAAACCCCTGTGAGAACCTGTAATCAATACACACTACACAGATCTAAACCACCCGTTAGTGAACCTGAGCTCTGATACCACTTGTTGGTATCAGCTCTTGAACCTGCAACCAATGCTCTAATACCACTTGTTGGGGATCAACCAACAATAGATTACACTTGTGAAAGCAATAAACGTGGAAATAAATCAGATAGACAAGTAACTAGAATGATAAACAGCAAGAACAAGAGATACAAGAAACCACCCTGAAAACTTGTATTAACAAACTCTTTACAAAAGGAATACAATTTGAAGAAAATTATTTCTTCCGCACCTCTCCTAGATGTATAGATCTCTCACTAGATCTCTATTCCTCAAGAGCTCTCTCTCTCAAGAACAATCAACTCCAACAAGCCTGGATTGATTCAATTCTGTATTGTTCTTCAACATACCAATTCTACAATAATTCACCTAAAGCTAAGAAGATCTAATTCTACATATAGAATTAGGAAACTTGAGCATGCACTTGCAACAAACAATTAAGCCTCTTGAACAAGGGCTCTAAAAATAATATTACTAATAATAGAGACGTGAGCTTAAGACTACAACTTAAACTCATCATGCAAACACTCACTTCTGTCCTCGAAAATAGCTTTCTGGACGCACAGGTAACCGACGTCAGTTCCTGCTGCTTGCTTGTGACCGCCGTCGACCGACCCTCTGTCGACGCCGGCGCCTCTGCGACTGCACCTGACCGACGTCAGTCGCTCCTAACCGACGCCGGTGTCTGTGTAGACCCGAAACTATCATAGTGTACTCCTTGGTGAAGCTTTTAGCTCCACACCCTAACAATCAAGACCCTTTCATAATTCTCCTCTTTTATAGGCATACTCACTTTCTCCTTCTTATTTTGATCATCCTCATTGAATATAATTTTTAATGTCACCAAATCCTTAGGTATCTTATTGGTTCCTAGTTGCACAATCTGATCACCCAATTATTTTTGGAGCCTCCTTTGATTCCTTGAAGAAAACTCAGACTCATTTTACAAGAAACATGAAATGTGATTGTCATTATCAAACACTTGTGAAGACACTTCATTATTAGGTATATAAGGTATGATAATGACCTTAATATGAGACTATTTTCCCTCCTCTTTTATGGTAGTTAGAGTATCAAATTGAGTTCTTAAGGCAGCTAGTCTATCAACATGACTATTTTGCTCCCTTAGGACTGATTGATTATTGAATGCATTGAAGTCTTTGAGAAAATCCTATACCATATGCTTGTATGAATTAAGCAAAGAGTTCTTGTAATCAATCACATTCCTCACTTGATGCACAACCAATTCACTATCTCCATACACTTACAAGTTCTTGATTCCTTTTCTTCTAGCCCATTGAAGGCCATGAATTAAACCTTCATACTCAACCACATTAAAAGTACAACTAAAAAAAATCTACATGAAGCATAATATTTTTGTTTAGATGGGGATACCAACATAACACTAGCCCTTACACCAAATTTACTTATTGAACCATCAAAAAACATCTTCCATAGCTGATCATCTTCACCTTCTTCCTTGAAAAGTAGAGGTGTCGGTACTCCTTCATGTATGAAATATACTCCTAGATCAGTTTCCTCAATGAGAGCATAAGGATCATGCTCATAAATGTTAGTACCATATTCATCAAGAAATAAATCTACAATACCCTCAATCTTGTAGGAAGTTCCATCATCTAGAATAAAATCCTTTTCTTCATGAACAACACAATTCTAATTAGAACTTGTCTCAATATAAGGTTCAATATGAAACCTTGTAAGAGGTTGTGTCCTAATTGTCACCTTGGCCCTGTATCTTGTTCTTACACAAGACAAATGAAGTAGAGGGCATATTACACACTCCAAGGACAATTGTATAATTGAAAAAGCTTTACACACTAGACTACACTCTATATGACCTATTAAACTAGGAACTATTACTCAAACATGAAAGGATAAGGGAAGGAAGGATAGATAATTATAAATTCTCATCACCATACTTCACTTGTAGACTTAGACAATTGTTCAAAACTCAAAAATAAGACTTGCATTAATGTTCAAAGGAAAAATATGACATCAATTGAGTAGGGCTTCACCATACATGGTGTAGTATCTTATAAAGGCCAAAATGGCAGCTACTTATGCATTTGAGAGAGAGAAGTGGGAAAAGGGAAGTCCAAAGGGGAGTCAAATGAGTTTAACCTCATTTGGACCGTAGTAACAACTATCTCTACCAGTATGCTTCTTTGAAACTTCCTAATTGATCCAAGTCATCTCAAGTAGTTGCAATAGTTCATTATTCCCTCACTCATGGTCCATACGATTGCAACGATAGGATCAAGTGGTTTAAAGCTAAGTTTTGGTATCAATGTAGTTAGAATAATTGGATTTATATGTTAGAAATTTATCCTGGTGCTAACTACTCTTAACAGGTTTGTCATGGCATGCACAGTGGAGAGAAGGGGTCCCTTTCATGCAGTTGGTCCTATAGATGAAACCATTGGGGTCTACATATATGTCTTCATGGCATTTTTTGCAATGCTAGCTCTTATTCTAACTTGATCATGATCAAACTTTCCCCCATGCTCATGGGTTCACTATAGATGGAAAACTAATCTCAAACTATTGGTTTTCCTATAGTCATTGTATTATGATACTCTGCTCGATGCCTTGTTCCTATTAAGTCTACATAGATCCATTATGTCACTGTCAGAACCAAAAATTTATAGATGCATGGATCCTTCTTTTAATAATGGTGAACATAGTCACTAGAGAATGTTGCAACCTTTAAAAGATGGACCCTATATGGAATAAATCTACAAACTAGAGGTTCATATTGATCTTTAATGGCATCCCTATATTTTCTTGATCACCTGACTCCATCATTACATCTGCTTCATGGCATTTGATCAAGCCTCAATGGTAGAATGTGCCCTTTGAAAATCTTGCCCCGGTTCAACCTTGGTCATGTGTTCGATCTCCATGAAGTCCCTTAGCTTTTTGACCCTTAATTTCATTGGTCATCGATACCTACCTCAACTTGTTGACTTGTTAACCCATCTTACACCATTGATCATGCTTAGTATGAATGACCATGAATCATTGATCTTACCCTTGTTTTGTCAACTCTATCCAAGATTACACCATGTGATAACCTCGCATTTGATGTTAGGATCTGTTGTTAGTATACCAACCTCATGCACTTACAACACGTGTCATTCTCTCGAGCTCCTTAACTATTTGACTCATCTCGCATTGTTAGATTAAGATGTACGATGTAACGTGGACCATTAGATCTATTAGGACCCATTGTTTGAAAACCAAAAGCTATTTCATGAGCTTAAAATTAACATCCATGCTCTCATCAAATGATGTTCACATGACTGTCATTGATGTTTACATGACCACCAAATTTAAGCTCAAAAGGATTTGTTTTGCTCGAGCTTAAACTTGATGTTAGAATGAATGTCTTATGTTGCAGGCCCATCTTTAGAAGCTTATAACTTAAGCCAAAAAGCTCAAATAGACTTGAAACTTTTAAAGCATGTTCCCAATATGAAGAACTACCTAGTGCTACAATCCTTTGGTTTGTGGGGGTTTCTTAAGTAAAGATAAAAAAATGCATAAAAGAGATAGTTTATTCATTTCTAAGTGACATCTTAATAATGATCTAGCTTCACAAAGCTTGTTCTTGAGCTACTACTTGATCTTTGAAAGTGTAAACCTATTTCATGCTCTAACTGCATTAATCACCATAAAGCCCTGCCACTTGCATATATGACCCTTAAAACACCAAATGTCACAAGGACTAAACTAGACTATGACCAAAGCTAGAATGGCATATGAAATGTCATTAATTGAACTACAATCATGCCCTATGACATTATTAAAAAATATGTTTTATACACCTTAAATTGGTCAAGCAACCACACATATCATGTCTTTCCACAGTCTTTTTCACATGAGACTCTGAATGGAAAATATGTGCCTCGTTCACATTAGCCATTTTCTTGTTTTACTTATCTTGGTCTTGTTATCTTAATCAATTGACCTATACCTTCAGGAACCCCCAAACTTGGTCTGTGTCAGTTCCAAACTATTTTTTTTAAGTCTCAGACAATAGAATTATATAGGACTACAACACTTCATGCTCTTGTCCTTTCCAGCACTGTTGTCCAATGGTCAATTTTTATTACTTAATGGGTCCTAAACCCTTTTTATCCCCTCCCTTAAGTTTTATTTAGATTTCTTATGTCAGCAAATGCGAATAAAGCTCCCAAATGCAAAATGAAGAGTCTCCTATATAAAGGACTTCACAAGGCATTTTATATAAAGAACTTACTACTTTGGCACATTACATAATAAAAATTAGTCAATAGTATAGCTCATCATTCTACATCACACATAGACTTGCATGCTTGATCAAGGAAGGGCCTAGGTGAAAGTCATTCTTGCATCTATCATGCATGTTGATTATGCACATTCCCTAAAGGAGAACTACATTTGATCTGAGACCCTAACTTGAGGGTTAATGTAGGTAACGATCAAGATAGGAGGGGTTCTCGATCATGTGATCATTCTTCCCCTAACCTAGTTTTTTTCCCTCTTGATTTTGATGCATTTATTGTTTACATGTGTGTAGATAAATATAGGGTTTGGAGATTGAAATCGACCTACAACGAGCTCTGTTGACTTTCATCCTTCAAAATTTCTTACACAAGCTCACGTCAAGGCAGTGGACAAAACCTAGAAAGCTCATATCTCTTGGACAACAGTGATAGAATTAGACTACATCACTAGTACCACTCCTGTCCACTTTCTATGCCCCTATCTAATTATAAAATGAAAACCAGATCCAGATTCATGATAGTATCCAAGTCTCGTACCTCAATTTCTAGCCCCTAAATCATTCATTTCAGTCCATTTTTAGATAATTTCATTTCTCTTCCTCATGTAAATTATTAGATAAAAATATGTATTTTGCCATATTAAACTATATTTTTCCCCTCACTCTAGATCCCTTATTATTTAGGAACTGCACACTAGTTTCCCAAAAATAATAAAACATTTGGTGAACCCAATTTACTTCGAACAAATCTAAAACCTTAGGTACCCTTAGGTTTTTCCCTTCATATTTTGTGCAAAAATTAAATTTCAAATTTTTTATTTTTGTATAAATTTTTGTGTATTTATTCTATTCAAAACTATTCTTAGAATTTAAATTATTGGCATAATTTTCAAAAATTCTAAAACCCTAGATTTCCAAGTTAGGTCCTCAAACCCCAAGCCTTTCTTCCTTGAAAATTTTAGAAAAATATTTTGGAATTTTTTGCAAATTGTTTACTTTGTCAAACATAATTTCAAATTTTCAAATATTAGTAGTTTTTTTGTGCAAAAATTTAATTTCAAATCTCTGATTTTTGTATTAATTTTTGTGCATTTATTCTATTCAAAATTATTTTTATAATTTAAATCATTGCCATAATTTAAAAAAAATCTAAAACCCTAGCTCAAAGCCCTAGATTTGCAAACTAGGTCCTTAAACCCCAAGTTTTCTTCCCTTACAATTTTTAGAAAAAGAGTTCAACATTTTTGTAAATTGTTTACCTTGTCAAACATAATTTCAAAATCTCTATGTTAGTAGTCACTTTTTCATTCATTTGCTTAATAGTAATTTTACACACTCTCTTTGGTGAAAGAAATAAAGTGGCCACTAAGGCACTTCTTCCCTATCATCCCATAGATTAGTTTCTAAATTTTTCTCATAATTATGATAGTGAATGGACAAATTTGCAAAATTGCACATTACCTAGAAATGTGGAAAATGATTTTATTTATAATGAAGATAATTACTATTTTTATAATGAGAAATATGATGATATATGTGAAATTGATATTGAAGCACAAATAAATGCATCTTCTTCTCTCAAACCTATTTCTTTTATTCCCTCTTCTAAAGAAAATAATTTTGATAAATGGGAAAGGTACTTTTCACCTCATTCTCCCATGCATAATGCACCATATGAACAAATCAATCATGCACTTCCAAGTGAACCTTTAGTTGGTGATAGTTTGCTTATATGTGAACCTAATGTCTCTCTCTCTTTTGCTACTCCAATGTTCAAATTACAACAATATAAATGCAATAGAATCAAATCACCACTATATAGTTCAACCGATACATCTCAAGTTCCTAACTCTACTGTGTCTAAAGAAGATCGAAATGATAAATATCTTTCTCTTACTTCTCATGAAAATAATGCATGTACTCCATCCATGGATAACATAGATACACATGATATTCTAATTTCAAATGATACTTTATTGCATATTAGAAAACAATTAAATTCTTCTCTTACACCTCCCTAGTTACACTAAAAGTGATAATGAATATGATAGTGAACATGTAAATGAATATGAAAATGAGAGTGATTATGAACAATATTCCAATGATGACAATGCATGGAATAGTGATGATTATTATGCACATAGTGAAGAAGAATATGCATCTCATATTTATAACTCTTCTCTCACTCTTCCTCTCAAACATAATGCACTTCCAAATGTTGTTTCTACTTCTATGCATGATTTTATTTCAAATAATGTACATGTTCATACTAATAGCACATCTTCTACTCAATTAGAATGTGATTCACTAAAACTTAATGATACTAATGAATCTCCTAAGCCACCCCTTACTACAATAGAACCCAATTCTCACTCTTCACCTAAAGAGAATGGTAGCCCACATCCCTCTAGTCAGGTCCAAGTTACCATTACTCCCAAGGTTCAAGTGAGCACACCCGCTCTTTATGATCTAATTGCTAAATGTATCATTCCCATGGCTAAAATTAATGATCAAATTCAATGATTAAATGAACCACTTCAAGATGCCAATATACCATCCCAGGAGATTATTTCTTTGATGCATGCAGTTGGTGAATTACAATACCAAGTACATCTCCTTACCTTGGAAAATAAGGCTTTTAAGTCTTGAATGGATGCCAATGATTTACATGGTAACCCTCTTCCAAAGACATTCATAAAAGCTTCATTATCTAAGCATTTCCAGATACCATCATTGCCTCACTTTGATGGAACTAGGGATCCATTCGTACACCTTCAAGCCTTTTAGAAGGTTTTACCATCTCATGCGAGTCCTTTGATTATATTAAAATTATTCCAATAGACATTAGTGGGGGAAGCACAAAATTAGTTATTTCATCTACTATCCATTGGTTCCTTACACACATATGATGACTTAGAGGAGACATCTCTCAGATATTACATAACAAACATAAAGCCTCGTGTTACATATGAGAAACTTGCCACATTGCATCAAAATACTTCAGATCCAGTTAGTGAATATATATTACGATTCAAGATACACATGTTAAGATTGATCTATAAACTAACAGATTTAGAGACTCATCATATCTTTATTAAGGCACTTCGCCAACCTCTCCTTGAGCATCTATTATATCAGATAGAGTCTTTTTTTAGGCACTTATGTTATATAGTTCTAGCTTTGGAAAAGAAATTGGGATTGATTGAGGCAGATTCAGTTGATCAGATTAATCTAGATTTCTTAGCAATATCTACATCTCTTAGCATCCAACATCCACCATGTCCTAAACAAGATAGGAGACCACAACCATAAAAGCAACCAGTTAAAAACAAAGAGCCAGTTTTCAGAGCATAACCTATAGTATGCACTATAGAGAACAACAATAAGGTACCACTACAGTTTGATTTCGATTAGGATAACCCATGTGTCATATTATCAGCACTATTAGATAGCAAGTTGATCACATTACCTTCTACTCATCAACGAGATCCACATCTCTTATAAAAATAACCTCATCAACCCTTTTGTAACTATCATCATATCCATGGACATAGAGATAATGATAGTTATGGAGTTAGAGATCACATTAATAGATGTGTTGATATGACATCATATCATGCAGATAGGGGGCACTGAGATCTCCTCCACCATAGAACCATAGACCTCATTCATCATGACTGAGTCATCCTAAGACATTCCTTCATAGGAATCATCAGTCACTCATCATGAGAGTAATGCAAGTTCTAGGATAGAGCCTCACAAGAGATCTCCTATTCCACCTATTCAGAAGGTTTAGAAACCGATATAGTGAGAGCAACCTACATATAGCAATGTAGTCTGATGAGTACATAATGTAGTTCCATATACAAATCTAATAGAGTCATAGGCACCACAATAGAGTACTACTCCAGAGAAATATTCACTATAGCCAGATTTTTTGAGTCCTATCTCATGTAGCAATACACTATGGTTAAGATTAAATGAAACCACATCATAGAGAACTGCTCATGAGAAATATTCACTATGGCTAGATTTTTTGGGTCCTATCTCATGTAGCAATCTGCTAAGATTAAGATTAAATGAGACCCCATTACAGGTTTTAGCTCTAGATCGATCTATGGCTCAATCATACACATCACAACATAGGCCATAGGGTATACGATTATAGATAGATGAGCCTTATTCACAACATATAGTTCCTATTGCACGTCTAATAAATTTACATTTTATAGAATCTCCATGTCTAACTAT
This sequence comes from Torreya grandis, assembly GCA_037957365.1. Taxonomy (NCBI): domain Eukaryota; kingdom Viridiplantae; phylum Streptophyta; class Pinopsida; order Cupressales; family Taxaceae; genus Torreya; species Torreya grandis. Next base: position 196,016 of record JARHVA010002830.1, read on the forward strand.
AATTAATACACAACAAACAATATCAGATACAGAGCATATTCCTACATAGCATGAGAAGTATGGGCATTTGTTCAGTTGGCCATCAGGGTTCATAAAATGATACAATACATAGTGATATGACACACATTCATACTAGCATCAGTTCATAGCTTCACTTATCAGGGCAATGATGGAGACAAAGGTCTAGCTATCTTTTGTATTCTTGAGCCACTATTGAGGAAGTAATATGCACAATGTGCTATCTTACATCCCCACATACTAAAAACTAGCATTCCTAATTCCCAATAACTATCCATAGCCAAAACCAGCTTATCAAAAGTCTAGATCTTACCAAATCATGTTTTACCAATATTAAACCAACTCAACCCATCCAAGCAATTTAACAACCTCAAACCAACTCCATTTATCCCAGCAATTTCCCAATTACAAAACCAACAATTTTTTTACCCTCATATAATTATAAACTAAACAAAGTTCTTTACTTACATACAAATTGAAATACAAACCTAGCATCACACTTGTCAAACAATCAAATCACATATCCCAAATACCATTTTACCAAACATACGTAGCCTCAACATTAATACCAAATCAACTACTTCTAAAAACAACCATATGCAATGAATATAACAATATATTTCAAATTCCATAACATAGTACACATGAGTCAAAATTCAAAAAATATCCATATATATATAGAGCAATGTTTTCAAAACATATACATCATATCAAGATACAATCAATCATGAATGGGCATCATGCCCTCACTCTCAGTCTCGCTCTCTCCTCTAGTACTAGTCTCATATTCCAATTAGCACTCAATGGCCCCACACCTCCTCAAGATCTTGAATGCCTCTTATGATGATTATCTCGCTCCAACAATCAACCATGCTCCTCACACAAATCTACATACCACCTTTGAAGCTCTGTGTACTCATCCATAATCCTCATACTCACCGATTCATAATCAAGTGGAGGCATCCTATGCCTATCTAGCTTAGCCCTCAACTCATCTCTCTCTCCAACTACCCTAACATATGTAGCTATCAGTATAATAGCTCTATCAAACAAATGAGCATAAACATCAGTTGTAACTATTGCTTGCTTTATCAAACCCTCCTCCATAGCATCATTAGGAACATGTCATGTAAGCTTTTAGAGTGTCGACTCAATGATGGTCTCCTAAAACCCATCATCTCCACCTCCTCCCCCAATAGGTGCTTCATCCCGAGTACCTCCCACTCCACCTACACACAAAAGCACAACAGTGTATTAGATATACATTTTCCAAACAAGCTAAAAACAAACACAAACTTGTACACAATACAAATATAATAAATGCTTACCTCCCATCATCTGGATCAGTGAAAGATCCTAATACTCAAGGGTATCCCCTCCATCAATAAGATATAATAGAGCCCATTGATGCCTCATCCACCATGTGGTATATGCCTCTGTGTATCTAACATCATCTACATTAGGAATCTCTATAGCCTTGTCTTGTGTATCCAAAGGTAATGGTGCTAATTCAGCCTTAGTAGGCCTCCCATGAGCTCCTACCCTCACTAGTACCCATCCACTCCTCACCCACACCATGTTGCTAGGGGCACATCCTATGGTACCCCAAACTATCTAGTCATACACTCATACTGAAAGTGCTCATACACTCTAGCCCAATGGTCATGTAACCAATAATTGACCCTCATATACCACAATTGCACTCCATCCTTGAGCCACCTAAGGAATCCTCTATAAGGCCTCTATATGATATCCCAAGCCACCAATCTATCTAAAACTTGTCTATAGTTATCTATCTCAAGAGATCGGATAGCCAACATACTCATCCATTACTCCCCAAATAGCTATTTAGGTGCCCACCTCTCCCTTGATAATCATATCAGTCGCACAACCACTATGTGCTCATAAGCCCAACAATGTAATAAAGTAGCCACACTCACACCACCACTTAATGCCTCTTGAGTAAACTTGTAAAGGTCCTTGTATAAGTGGGCAAGCATAGTCCTATGCCATGAGAACATAGTACCATATACTTCTATATTGCATACAATCCTATGCATCCTGTATGCAATCAACACCTCACTCCTGTCCATAGCAATAAATGAGGCCAACAATATGGCCAACAACTTATATATACACAAAACACTTGACTATACAATAACTGATACATCACTATCATTACCTCTCCAATGTATGCCATAAGGCACACCAGTAAAATATAATGATGCACGATCAATAACATCAGCACCCATGTCATCCTGCAAAGTCACACACTATCCAGTAACTGACAAATGAAAAATATGGTACACATCCTCCAGAGTAATTGTAATCTCTCTAATAAGAAGCTAAAAAGCACATGTGTCTACATTCCACCTCTCACTTAAGGTGGTAATCAGATACCTATCACACTACATAGTACCTAGGTCACACACATGACCCAACCCTACCCTATCCATCATAACCATCTCATCCATTGATAAAGGTAATAATCTCAATGTCTCCATCACTTGGCCTCTAAAAAACTCCCTCATCCATACTTTACCATGCAAAAACACCAAAAAACAACATAGATGTCAGTCAACCATGCCAAAGAAAATAATTAAGCTACAAAACAACCTGCAACAACTCAAAATCCTAGAAAACTAGCCCTAGTGGATAACAATGCTACAAAAGGACACTAGCATTAGACAACAACACCAAGACTTGGACAATAGTGTTAAACACTAGACATGAGTGTTGATTCCTGGACAGGGGTGCTGGAACTAGTGGAAATTTCCTAAAACACTTCAAAATAGTTCAAAAACATCAAAAATAGGCTTCCAAATAGGCAAAAACCACATGTTTCAGCTACTTACCAGGGTATCCTCCCCACCAGCCTCAACTTGGGTTACCAACTACTCAAATTGGATCACAATAGGTGCTCATCTCCTTGACATATCTCCTACTCTAGAGCTTCAAATCTCAAACTAGTCAATACATGATTGAATTAAGAATCAATCCAATTCTCCTATATCAAACAACTTCTCATTCAAAGCAAAATACCATTTTACCTATAAATTAAACCCTGTAGATCCATTTTACAAACCATTTTGTTCCACAAAATCATGACAATGATACCTTCGACATCATGCAAGCCTTACTCTCTAACTACATCATCTGCCTCCTATGGCATGCACATCTCTATACCTATTTTATATCCAGACAAACACCTTGGTTCTAACCAATCAAAGACTCATTCAACTGTCAAAAAACTTAGCCTAATCAATCAAGCAAACTTTTAATCTCCTCACAACAATCCAAACTTGTTTCTACTTATGGTGTTAGTCATCACTTTTGGCTCAAGCTCCTCTATCACAAATTCTATCCCTCTCCCTAAAAAGGGGGCATCATTCCCACTATTCTTATTCCTGCACTTACCCAACATACCCATCCACTCTCATAAGTGGATACACCATGGTTCTTACACCTTCAGTAGTCATATTATCATATTCAGCTTAGACCGATCAAGATATACAGTGATTCAAATTACATGGGTCATTCAACATTACTCAAGACATTCATAGGAACATACCTTCAGTTTATAGATATACAGATTATTCAGATATATAATGGCTCAGATTATATGGATTCATAGTGACTTCGATATAGATTTAGACCAGATACCGTATTTGGGGGCATGTACATTACTACACATCTTATACATACAACTTCATACAACATGACATAGTTACATGACTAGATATCAGATTATAGGTATAGTGTAGAGCACATTCTTTTGATCTCCATTTTTGCACATGGGACATGACATGATAGCTCATATCATATGTGGTTATACAAATTACCAGACTATACATACACATCACTGACATACCAGATTTAGGGGGTATGGCACAAATGTTCATGTTCTTCATCATCCAAGATTATACAGATGGGAATGGCAAGACATGTCATTCTCTTTTTGTGCATTTACCAGAGTTTTATATTACACCCAATTGTACCCAGTTTGTCACCAAGTTGGATCATATGATCATCTGCAATGGTTGGTCCATAGCATTACCCAGACCCAGACTACACGAGTTTGTATGAAACAAAGGGCAAATATTAGTTTTGGGCCTTCAAGCATTTCTCATTTTCAACCAGATTCAGCATAGGGGAAAACATTACCCTCCTTCTCCATGTTATACAAATTCTATGCACACATTCTAGATTACATGAGTTTATGTGGGATAAAGGATAGACATTGGTTTTTGTTCTCTGAGCATTTCTCATTTTTAGCTAGATTCAACACAGGGGGCAAGCATTGCCCTTCTTCTTCATGATTACATAGATTCCACATTCAGATTCAATACAGGGGGCATCCATTTTAGGGATTCCTTCTTTCTCTAGGCATTATTTAGCTCTCCATCCACTTCTCTAACCTAGAAGTGAGTTGGACCCTTTTTAGCATACTTATCTCCACACAGGTAGGTTCAAGTATGCATTTTTTTTACTTTCTTTTACTCTAATACTTCATTTCATTGAATCACTAGAATAAAAGAGGGGCAAGTGTATACATCCTAAATTGGTCAAGCAACCACACATATCATGTCTTTTCATAGTCTTTTTTCATAGGAGATTCTGACTGGAGAATATGAGCCTTGTTCACATTAGTCATGTCCTTGTTTTACTTATTTTGGTCTTGTTTATTGCTTTTATCACCTCTCTGTTATCTCAATCAACTGACCTATACCTATAAAAACCCCCAAACTTGGTCTGTGTCAGTCCCAACCTATTTTTTTGAGTCCCAAACAATAGAATTCTATAGGACTACAACGCCCAATACTCCTATCCTTTTCGGTGTTGTTGTCCAATAGTCATTTTTTCTTGCTTAATGGGTCCTAAACCCTTCTTAGCCCCTCCCTTAAGTTTTATTTAGATTTTTGATGTCGACTAATGTGAATAAATCTCCCAAAAGAGTCTCCTATATAAAGGACTTCACAAAGGTATTTTATATAGAGCACTTACTACTTTGGCACACTACATAATAAAATTTAGTCAATAGTATAGCTCAACATTCTACATCATACATAGACTTGCATGCTTGATCAAAAAGGGCCTAGGTGAAAGTCATTCTTGTATCTACCGTGTGTGTTGATTATGCACGTTCCCTAAGGGAGAACTACATTTGATCTAAGAACCTAGTTTGAGGTTTAATATAGGTAGCAATCAAGATACGAAGGGTTCTAGATCATGCGATCATTCTTCCACTAACCTGGTTTTTTCCCCTCTTTTTTTTGATGCATTTGTTGTTTACATGTGTGTAGATAGATACAGGGTTTGGAGATTGAAATGGACCTACAACGAGATCTATTGATTGTGAGCCTCTAAAATTTTGTATACAAGATCACATCGAGGCAACGAACAAAACCTATAAAGCTCAGGTCTCTTAGACAACAGTGATAGAGGTGGACTACAACATCGATGCCACTCTTATCCACTTTCAATGTTCTTATCTAATCACATAATGAAGGCCAAATCTAGATTCACGATAGTATCCCAGTTTTGCACCCTAATTTATAGCCCCTGAATCATTCATTTTAGTCTATTTTCAGATAAGTTCATTTATCTTCCTCATGTAAATTATTAGATAAAAATCTATATTTTTCCATACTAAACTAGATTTTTCCCCTCGCACTAGACCCCTTATTGTTTAGGATTGTGGAGCTAAAAGCTTCACTGATGCAAACAGGGGAGGAGGTTGCTGAAGGTTGCTGAGTTGCAGAGAAGCTGGGGTCGGTCTGATCAGCCGACGTCGGCAGGATAGCATAGAGAAGCAACCGACGTTGGTCATATATCGGCCGACGTCGGTCACCTCCAGGCAGACAGGGACCGACGTCAGTCACCTGTGTGGTTCGGACTGCGTCTATTACGGGCAGTTAGCTAACGAACCAAGTGTTTGCATGAAGAGATCTATTTTTAGACTGAGAGCTGTGGATCTAATTATTGTAATTAGATGTCTAATTATTGTTTGATGAGATCTATATAATAGACTCATGGCTGTATTGGAAAAGTGGGCTAGTTTGAGTTGAGCAAAGTTTGCTCCTTCTGTGTGTGAGGTGAGCAAGGGTGTTCCTCCTAGTTCCACAGTAGTACCAGGTGTGTTGGTGCTGGTTTGGAGAGTCAGCTGGATTCTTCAGGAGTGTAGGATCTTGGTCACAGTTGCATGGCGTATATAGGAGATCTACATGGTAAGTAAGATCGTTGATCTGCAGGTGTATGTGTGTGCAAGGTCAAGGTTCACAGGTGAGTAGAACCGTTGTTTGATTTGCAGGTGTGCAAGATCATATAGACAGCAACACAACAGGGAGCAGTATCAGGTAGGATCTACTTGGAGTACAGGTGTGTACTCGGATAGAGCAAGAGAGGAAGGCAAGGGAGTTCCTTCCATAAGTATGGTCTGTTGAAGTGCAGGTTATTGCAGGTTCATGGGAGATCTACTTGAAGTACATTGAGTACTTGTTGAGCACGTGGAGTGCTTGTGGAGTGCGTGGAGCACAGGAGGTGAACACCAACTCTGTATTTGAGTTGGGTGTTGGGACCTGAGAGGGAGAGCTTTGGGGAGAAGAATTACTGTTCACTTGAGGTGTGGGAAACCTCTGTAAGGTGGTGGAGAAGATGTGGGATATTCTCTATTATATTCTTTTCTGTATAAAGTGTTAATACAAGTTGTGTATTGTCTCTCATATGCTGTGTTATTCTGAATTCTAGTTACTTGGTGAATCTGGTTATTTTCGCATATTATAGTTGCTTGGTATTTGGTAATCAATTGTGTGGTTCCGGTGTTTCGCATCCCTGACAAGTGGTATCAGAGCCTTGGTTGTAGGTTCTTGAGCTTGATACCAACAAGTGGTATCAGAGCTAAGGTTGTAGGAAGCAGATTTTGTGTTTTGGTTACAGGTCACTCTCAGGGATTTTTGATTGAGTGGGAGTAGAGCAATGGCAGATGAAAGTAAGCTAAGAATGGAGGAGTTGAAAAGCACAGACGGTCACTCACGGTCCGATGGAAAGAAAGAGCAGGTAAAAGAACATTGTTGGTTGGTGGCAGATCAGCATGAAGAAACTAAAGATACAGATGTAGCAGGTGTTGTTGCACAGGATGTGTTTGCAGGTTTCTTGGATAAAGTTGAATCTTGGATAAAAGATTCGGTTGCCTCTTTCCATGCAGCCCCAAGTAGAGGAGCTGGTGAGCCTTGCCAAAGGATTGGCAAAGGGGAAGTGAAGCTGAAATTGCAGGCGACCAACACACAGGTGTTGATGAAGGTTATGCAGGTCCCAGGTTTGGAGATATGGCTAATTTCTTTAGAAAGATTGGGTGATGAGAGATGCACAAGAACTCTCACAGCGGTAGCACTTGAATTAGCTGGTGGTAAGAAAATAGGTATACTTTATCTACTTGTTTATATTACTGATTCTTCTTCTGTTGCAGAGACGTGGCTTCGTAGGCTTGGTCACATGAGCAGGAAGGAGATGCATGTTCTTAAGCGGAAGACATATATATTTGACAGGCTTAAGAACTGGAAAGCCTTGGTGTTCTTGGAGGAGATGGCGGACAGAGTTCAGTGGATGAGGCTGGATACTTCTGAGCAGAGCAATTTGGACATGGGATTTGATTCAAAGGAGCTCACGGGTAAAAAGTCATCACTCACAGGCGAACACAGGTACCGGCATCGGTCAGGAAGAACCGGCGTCGAACAGACAGGTGCCGATGTCGATCATGTGCAGACCGAAGCCGACGATGTCGGGCAGAGTAAGACCGACGTCGGTCATGGGACCGACGTCGGCAGTATGTAAGACCGATGTCGGTCAGGAGGACCGATGTCGGCAGCAGGGACACCAGCGCTGGCAGGTTGGTAGTCAGGGACAGATGCATGAGAACCGACGTCGGTCGGATGCAGACTGTGGAGTGACCGAGGTCGGTCACTGTAATGAATTTTGGGTGGACAGCATGCTGTCAAGGAGTCTCAAACACCCATACGGAGGACTGAAGGTGTAAGTAGGCCCTCAAATTCGTTGTTCCTCTTCTTTATACTTGTTGCTGATTGTAAAGCAGGAAGGATCCAGGAAACAAGTGTGAGCTAGGCAGGATTATGATGCAGAACCAGATGGGTGTTTTGGTAGGTTTGCCAGCTGGATGAAAGCATAGAGACGAATGGATTCCTTAGTAGAAGAATAGAGAGAACGGATATGTGAGATGGAAGACCGGGCATATGGTCTTGAGGGAGCTGCAGGACAGTGGTACAGGTTTTGACAGGTGGAGGACGAAGCATGGCTTCAGTCAGTGTTAGGTAACTACTGTGGTTTGTCTTACCAGGTGGATGATGAGTCGCGACATCATTCTGTTACTGTATGTGGATGGTATATTTGCTAGTAGGGTTAGTACATACAGGGTTTTGTTGAGCTAAGGGTAAGATTAGTTCAGTGGCATGTCATGAGGAGTTTGGAGCAGCGAAATTCTTTGACATGGGAGGCATGGAGATCACAGGTTGATTTTGTCTCGAGTGGGAGCTGATGTGAATCAGGTGTTGTCGAGGTTCATGATGCAGAACCGGAGCACACTAAGGGCTGGACAGGTACAGTGTCCGAAATCACATGAGGTCTGGTATAGACCTGAGTATTCCCATGCAGTGGGAGCTGTCAGAGTTAGGAGCCAATTCGGGGAAGTGGGTTCTCAGGTTTTTGAGAGGGATCGGCAGCAGGTGTTGCTATGCAGGGTCAGGACTTCACTACAGGTGTTGTAGGTTCGGATGTGGCAGGGTACTCGGATGACAGGTGGTACACCACGGGATGTGTGGTGGGTTGTCTTCAGGTGGGAGCTTGAAGAGGGATACAAACCAGGAAATAGATTAGATGGAGTACAGGTACAGGTCCAGTGCAGCTGTTTATCTCCAAGTGGGAGATTGTTAGGATTGTGGAGCTAAAAGCTTCACTGATGCAAACAGGGGAGGAGGTTGCTGAAGGTTGCTGAGTTGCAGAGAAGCTGGGGTCAGTCTGATCAGCCGACGTCGACAGGATAGCATAGAGAAGCAATCGACGTCAGTCATATATTGGCCGACGTCGGTCACCTCCAGGCAGACAGGGACCGACGTCGGTCGCCTGTGTGGTTTGGACTGCGTCTATTATGGGCAGTTAGCTAATGAACCAAGTGTTTGCATGAAGAGATCTATTTTTAGACTGAGAGCTGCAGATCTAATTATTGTAATTAGATGTCTAATTATTGTTTGATGAGATCTATATAATAGACTCATGGTTGTATTGGAAAAGTGGGCTAGTTTGAGTTGAGCAAAGTTTGCTCCTTCTGTGTGTGAGGTGAGCAAGGGTGTTCCTCCTAGTTCCACAGCAGTACCAGGTGTGTTGGTGCTGGTTTGGAGAGTCAGCTGGATTCTTCAAGAGTGTAGGATCTTGGTCACAGTTGCATGGCCTATATAGGAGATCTACATGGTAAGTAAGATTGTTGATCTGCAGGTGTATGTGTGTGCAAGGTCAAGGTTCACAGGTGAGTAGAACCGTTGTTTGATTTGTAGGTGTGCAAGATCATATAGACAGCAACACAACAGGGAGCAGTATCAGGCAGGATCTACTTGGAGTACAGGTGTGTACTCGGATAGAGCAAGAGAGGAAGGCAAGGGAGTTCCTTCCATAAGTATGGTCTGTTGAAGTGCAGGTTATTGCAGGTTCATGGGAGATCTACTTGAAGTACATTGAGTACTTGTTGAGCACGTGGAGTGCTTGTGGAGTGCGTGGAGCACTTGTGGTGTGCGTGGAGCACAGGAGGTGAACACCAACTCTGTATTTGAGTTGGGTGTTGGGACCTGAGAGGGAGAGCTTTGGGGAGAAGAATTACTGTTCACTTGAGGTGTGGGAAACCTCTATAAGGTGGTGGAGAAGATGTGGGATATTCTCTATTGTATTCTTTTCTGTATAAAGTGTTAATACAAGTTGTGTATTGTCTCTCATATGTTGTGTTATTCTGAATTCTAGTTACTTGGTGAATCTGGTTATTTCCGCATATTATAGTTGCTTGGTATTTGGTAATCAATTGTGTGCTTCCAGTGTTTCGCATCCCTGACATTTCCATACTAAACTAGATTTTTCCCCTCGCACTAGACCCCTTATTGTTTAGGAACTACACACTAGTTTCCCAAAAATAATAAAACACCCCTATACAAGGTTCTGATTATAGGGGGTTGACCCCTTTTGGCCTATGGTAAAATTGGTCAATAGTTCCAATAGCACTTGTAAAAATATTATATGTGTATCTTAATGTGATTTGAGTATGAGTGATTTACACAAAGTGTTTATGAGTCATCTCAATACACTCTTGGGGCAATAGGTGTAAACAATGTGTGTGATAAACAAGTATCTAAGGTATTGAAGTTTTTCTTGCATATTTGATCATTCATCATATTAGTCATGTTGGCTTCATGTCATCACTATGATAATTAGAAGCATGTCCATCTTGTATTTTAGAATTTACCAACAATGAAATGGTAACTATAATATCTTTTTGAATTTGTGTATCTTTTTGATTTAGTGGATTGATCCAAAAATTAGAAGTTTTGGTTGACATATATTTCAAGAACACAAAAATAACATAGTAACAATGAATTCTCTGAGAAGAGATGTTTTATTACTCAAGATCACAATACAACTATATGCTTATCTCTGGGAAGAGATGTTTGATTTCCATTTTGGGTTACATCTTCATTTATAAATATTTTTAAAGTAGGGGGAGGACTTGGAAGGTCACCTATATTGAGGGAGATTAATTGGTTTGACTTCCACGATTTAAAACAATACAAAATTTAAGGAATTACTATTTTTAGAAACTTACTATTTTTAGACTGTACTACTAAAATTGAAATTTGGGGAATTTCCATTGGGTTTTTAGGAGTCAAAATCCATTGATCAGATCTCAATGCCATCTCACCAAGTTCTCCTCATTCTTAGCTTTCCAACGGTTCAAACGGCGAGTTAATTGGAGTTATAATGCAAAAGTTATGGCTCCTAGAAGTTCTGTCATTAATTGGGGTGGAACCATCAATACATTCTTGGGGCAATAGGTGTAAACAATGTATGTGATAAATAAGTATCTAACGTATTGAAGTTTTTCTTTCGTATTTTATCATTCATCATATTAGTCATGTTGGTTTTATGTCATCACTATGATAATTAGAAGCATGTCCATCTTATATTTCATAATTTACCAACAACGAAATGGTAACTATAATATCTTTTTGAATTTGTGTATCTTTTTGATCTAGTGGATTGCCATAATCTATTTATGATTTGAGTGCTTCTTTTTGTACCTTATCCTTCTTAATGTTTTCTATTTGTTTGTGTAATTATTTATCATGCATACATTATTTTTGTAATTTTGCATGTTCTTATTGTAACTTATGAACTTCATATTACGCCTTTTCTATTTCTACTTTTGATTGCTCAAGTTTTTTTCATGTGTGATACAACTCTTATTGATCTTTACACAGTCGTTCTAGATAAATTGGTTTGGTGGTAGTAATTGATTCTCCAATTTTGTATGTGATTTTTTATTCCCAAGGATAATGTGAGAAGGAGGAATGATAATTGGATCATCTAATTGTGATGTAGATTGTTGGACCTTACAGTATCAAAAAGGTGTATCATTTGCAAATAATTCATAACAATGTCCTTCATGCATGAATTTTAAGCATTTATGCAGAGTATAAGGTATTGTTGCCATCATGTGTATCCAATGTCTCCCTAGTAGTAAATTATAATGTAGTGAATTTGGCATAACATGAAATGGTATAGACACTATTTTTAGTCCCAATGTTATGTCTAAAGAAATTAATCCAATAACTTGTTTTGAAGCACCATCAAATGCTTTGATAGTTTTACCTATTTGTTGAAGGTTACAACTATCAATACCTAGTTTTTGTAAGCAAGTAGTACTACAAATGTTTACCATGAATCCAACATCAATCAATACTCTCTTAATACCTTTATTTTATGCTCTTACTTGGATAAACAATGGGAGATTTTGTGTGATTACATCTTGTGTTGATAATTCATCATTATTGAAAGTAATTTGTGTTTTTGTATCTTTAAAAGCATTCATGATTGAAGTAAAAACAACAAGTTGTGTATTGCTAAGAACAATATTATCTAGTAATGTTACATAGAAGATGTCTTTATAAACTAATGAGGTCTTTAGTAGATCTAGCATTGATTTTTTTGTTGGTGTATTCTTTAATTGGTTGTAATATCATACTCCTATGGCCATTTTATTTGTTGTGTGTGTGTGTGGGGGGGGGGGGGTTGTCGACGAGGAGGAACATGTTGATTACCCCTATGATTTGATGGTCCACCTCATCAGTTACTAATAACCTGGACCACAAAATCCATTATAAGCCATGGGTGAATAATAAGAGTGATAATGTAACCACTAGAACTTTGAATTCTAAGAGGAGCAATGAAAGGTGTCATACATGCCCTTTGTTACATAGTTGTAACAAGTAAGATTTTCAATTGAATGTTAAAGCAACAAAGATCTATTATCCTTTTCAAGGAATTCTGAACAAGATTTATGGTGTTTGGGATGTGTGATTGTTCTTGTTCATGCACTATGCTTGATTTGAAAAAAATTAAGCATGTTTGCATTATATCCTGAAGGCCCATATTTTTTTGAATGAAGAAAAAATGAACAAATGCAATGGTACCATTAAGAAGAAAAGATAACATTAAAGAATTTAGTGCAGTCAAACTAGAGGTTGATTTTTTTGAGAAGGTTGGAACCCTAAAGATGACCTATGGTTAGACAAGGTTCGAACAATAAACGAGTTCACCAAATTTTTATGATGAATTTGAATTAATATTGTAATTCACCCACATAAATGGAATAAAATAATGCAGGGTGTTGTAAATACAATTATAAACAGTAGACTAAAGATAAACAATTGAAATAGATAAAGCAAAATAGAAACAAACAAGGCTAAACTATGCAAATAGAAGATATACTTAGTTTTTTGAGTCATTACTTAACTGAATTGGTAAATAAAATATAGGAACAAACAAAATGTAGAAAACCCGTAAACCTTCTAGAAGTTGTACCTAAGTGCCTTGAAGGACAAGAACACCAAGTAAAGGATAAGAGTGACTGATGTTATTGTCCCTATTGGTCGATCTTGTCTTTTTACAAAAAACTAGAACTTCTAGAATAATTAGGTGTGATAGTGAAAACTAGGTCTTCTTTCCTTTAATTTATCTTCAAAACTATGCAGGAGGCTTGTATGTGCCTTTTTGAAGTTGAAAATCCTATCTTTGTGACACAAGGAGATAAATGATATGAAGGATTAAAAATGGGTTAGCAGTTAGAGTTGTGTTAGACCTTAACAACCCACTATGTTGAGTGTTGCCTACATACCAATAATTTGAAGAGGGATCAAACCTCCATGTAGTTATCCTACTTAAGTGCTTTGTGCGATTGTGCTCTTTTGATTGTATGAAATCATCTAGAATCGACTTAAATATTTGATCATACAATATTAGGGCTTCATTAAATTGATTTGGAACTTGTCTGAGGACTGCTTGAAGTGCTTAGAACCTTATTTAGAAATAATAGGAAAATTTTGCTCAATGTGCTCTTGTGTTAATAAGCCTTGTGAATCGAAATTGCCCATCATGTAATAAGTGATTTGAATGTGTATTTATAGAAATTCCATCTAGATGACAACATGATAGGAAACTTAAAAATAGGGAGATAACCTTAGGGAGGGTTTAAGTTTAAAATATGATTATTGGTGGGACACAGATAAAATCTTTGGATAAGGACAAGATTGACAATCACTATTGTCTCTGTCAGTTGATTTTGTCCCCTAAGGAAACATGTTAGGATTTGGGTCTGGACCAAGGAATACATATGCATAAAGGTGTTTTTAACAGTCATAATATTTATGTGTGTGACAAATGACAGTTACAAGATAAAATAGGGCCTTTCTTAGGCTTAGGATGGAGTAAAATAGTAAAATATGTACCAATTAAGTGCACAAGTTAATTAAGGATAAAAATGGGTAAAATAGACATGATCAAGTATTCATGACAATATTTAGGCAACTACAGTTCCCATATTTGTAGAATTAGATCTTCAAATTTGGCACATAGTCAACTACAAACCTATCCATACTAGATTCCCATTTATAAATAAAAAATTCATATAAATTGTGACCATTAGGACTATATATTTGCTTCTCTTCCAAGTTTAACTATTAACTCAATAGTGTCCTTTTACATGTTTACTTTTTTTAAGGCATAAGATTAGGTCTAAATTTTGTATTTTATTGATTCGTCATAAGCTTAGCCTAATGTTCATGTTTTATCAATGATGCTTAAGTTAAATCATCTAAAATACTAAAAAGATAAAACAATTTGAAGATATTACATAAAAATGGTACATATATCTTAAATACATCTATTTGAAAAACCTTGCGAGACATTGATCTCAAAGAAAATATCTTGGATTTGTCACACACCACATTGATTAATGACTATATCATCTTCTTTGTACATTTATCTCTGACTAGTTGCACATAGCATTAATCTAGTTGCAATAGTGTGATGGGATTGCAAACATCTTTCCAAAAAAAAAGGACTATAAACTTCACTAAATGCCCAATATATTATGATTTTTTGACCGACTTCTCCAAGAAAGAACAAAAAATGTCGGAATAACAATCAAATTAACAACATATTTCAAGGTTGAAACTATCCTTTGATGGTCAAATAAACATCAAAGTTGAAGTCAGCCATTAATTATTAACATCTTATGGACATTAGAGTGCACTAATACTTTAATGGCCATTGTAAATTATGCTTATGAACATAATACACCAACAAAGTTTTTGATCAAAATTTATAAGAAGAGCCAAAAATAAAATAAAGAATACAAGATAGTCCTTGTACGCTGAACCTCCATATTACTCTTTTTGGTCCCATATAATGCAAATGACATTAAAATATTTTTGTTATTCGTATAATGAATGAACTGACTTTAATTACATCCATGAGACCAAACAATTTATGGGACCATTGGCTACACTGATTGCTCCAACTCTTCAAAGACTCATGGGCCCAACTTTGTCTTTTAGAAGGCAGCTCCTCTTTTTGTTGATTTGAGTTAACATCTCCCCCAACCCATTTATTTTGTTTGCCATTAACCACTTTTGGATCTCTTTCTATTTGTCTCTATTTCAAACTTGCCATTCCACTAATCCATACCTTATAATGACATACCATCATTGCCATGACAAGTAACTTAAATAGGACTCCAATAGCCTTCCAATCCCATAAATTAGCATTCCTATACCTGTTTTGTAGTGCATAGAGAGCTTTCCAACGTCCTCATATTATTTTCACCCGACATCTGTCTCCCCTGAGCTTGCTATGAAAGCCAAAGCTAAGATATTTGTATTCTGACACCACTTCTAGAGACTCTATTGTAATTTGAATATTTTGCTTCTTCCTTTTTAATGAGAAAAACATAATTTTGGTTTTACTATTGTCCCCCTGCATCCCTACTTATTTACAAAAGAACTTTAAGTACTGAAAATATTCTCTTAAATATTGGATTGTCTTTGCCATTAGATTTATGTCATCTTTGCCATGAGATTTATGTCATCTTTACCATTAGATTTAAGTCATATTTACCATTAGATTTAAGTCATTGACATAAAACAAAGGTTTCACTACATATTTGACATGGATCCCTTCCCCTCTAAAATTATTTATCTGGTTTGTCAATATATAATTCAACTAAAATCGATGATAAAAGATAAAATAAAGAACACCAAAAAACAACCCAAGGTATTTGAGCATGAATCTTGAAAGGGCCAAACGTACATGAGACCATAAAAATCTTAGGCATTCAACTCACTAAAAAAAGGTAAAAAAAAAAAAAAGTTTCTTAGGCACGAGTCTCTTGGAGAGCGCTACTGCGCCTATTTTTAACGAGCAGGGGTCCTGATGAAAAATAAAAGGTATGATAAAAAGAAATTTTAGAATCTTTTTTAAAAAATGGGAATTGAGTATTTTTTAACGGGAAAGTTTGAAAGGATGAAAAAATAAAAACTGAAATTTCTTATATATACTTCTAATTCTTAAGAAGATATTCTATCAATTATAAATATATAAATGAACAAAATTTGTATAAACTTTTATTATAAATAAAAATATAATAATTTTAAATATTATCTCTTATAAAATAAGAACCTACACTGAGAATTTCTATTCCATAAAACCACTTTAACTATATATATGCTCCTAAATTCATTTGCACTTGCTAAGAAAATTTAGGAACCCTGTCATGTGACCACTTCTTTTAACATCCTACTCGAAGCATTCAAACCTACACATTTCCATCGTCTCGCACCTATAATTCTTTTTCCTGACGCTTAAAAACCTCTAAGCTCTTTTCCATGCTCTGCTACAAACATGTTTAAAGCCAGATCCGCTAAAAAAACACAAAAGCAAAATTTGTGAGTATGGGGAGCCGAGGAGAGGCGATAGTGGTGGCAGTGGTTATTACGAGGGTGTTGTTTATGGTGCCCTCCGATCTTTTATGGGAGTCTGTGGGCCTTGTCTCTCTCTCTGCTGCTGCTCTATTCGTCCAGCTCAAAGCCCAATATACTGCCTACCAATTCAAAATCAAGCGCCTCAATCCCAGGCAAGACAAACAATTACAGCAAAATTCTCATTTGTTTTACGATGAAATGCAGTAATTAGACATTTAAATGTGAAATTATCTTATAAATTCCATTCCAGCATATTAACTTCAATTCCCTGCGAGTCCGGATGCAATTTAAGTCATGCAAAAAATAGAGGAGTTGTAATTGTTGTTTTTAATGGCGACATGGTGCCTTTCATGTTGGAACTCTAACCCTTTAAAAGGTTTTATGGATTAAGGGATGGAGCTTTACTATTAGTACTTCTAAATTTTTGAATTTAGATTTCCTATAAAAAGTTGGGCATGTTATTATTATTATTATGATTAGTTTTTAAAAATTTTGCTAATTGACGAGCAGGGCGTTTTTGATGGACCACTTAGCATCTTGGTCCCATAGACTGCTTGGTTTCTTAAAATTTATTAAGATCTTTCATTCATTCAAACATTTAGCTAAATTTTCTCAAAAGTTTAATCCTTTTTTTTTCATTTCCTAAATTTCTCTCATGGGACAACCGTCAGCCTAGATGCCATGACTAGGGGACAACTCTTCGGTCCAACTCACCTGAAACCTGCACCTGGCCTTGTCTGTTAACTGGACGCAGTATTTTATCCATTTTCATTCCCTTCATGGTGTTCGGCTTAGATGCAATCACAACGGGGCATCTCTTCCATCAAATTCACCCAGGGCTGACTGCCCATTCACTGAATGCAGTATTTTACCCAATTTAAAGACTTTTATCGTTTCTCTTGATGATTTGAACCTGGGGCTTTGTTATGAAAGCTCATGCTTTTTCCACTGGAGCTCCTACCAGTCGACCCAAAAGTTTCAAAAATTATATATGCTAATTAGGAGAATTTTTAAAAATTATATTCTAATTAGGAGAAATTTTAAAAATTAAATGTCATGTTTTAAATAAAATATACACAAAGTTAATAGATTTGCCAAATTTTTTAAGTGTGATTAGTAAATCCTATAATTTCCCTCAAAAGTTAGCTTAAACATGCATATATAATTTCCCTCAAAAGTTAGCTTAAACATGCATATATACTTAAGATTTGCCTGTTGTTCTACACTTGTAAAACAATCTCAATCCTCCAAAATTTTCAATGTTGATGAATCTAATTTTTGAAGTTTTTGTGAAAAATTAACCCCATTGTAAAGAAGTAACCCATAAACTTTACCTTTCCCTGGATTTAGTTTGATATTTTGGCTTTCTTGATCCAGGCCAGGTTCGTCATCAGGAATTTTCTTGGGAGCAATGACACTGCCCACTGTTATGATGTCGCGATTGATCCAGCTGCACCGGAGTCTTTTGGAGCATGGCAGTGAGAGCCCAGGTAGGTTTGTTTTGGTATTTATGGAATAAACACATCTTGGAAATGGGTATTTCTTGTAATTCTGACTTATCTTAGTTTTTGGGCTGTGAATTGTGTGTCATGACAAAATCCTAACATTCATTTGGGAGTGGAAATGTTCTTAACTGGTTTTCCAACTATGATTGTTCTTTATTGTCTTAACTGGTTTATGGTTATTTATATTTGATACGGGTAAAAGGTCTGTTAATTATTGGAGAATCAGTGAAAGTCAATTCCATTTTTAGACCAAGCTGCATTACCAATGGAGGGCATACCCAATGGGTTTTGAATCTAGGTGGTTGTGATGGGAAGTTCACAATCTTTCTGCTAGACCACAGCCCAACCGATAACTGGGCTATGTCATTGTTCTCATACTCATGGGGAAATTAGGTTTAGTCCATTGTTCTCACACTCATGGGGAAATTAGGTTTAGTACAGCACGCATATCATGCATTTCATACAACTTGTCAAGGAGTTCCATTATGATGAAATACAAAATATTCCAAGTGATAAGGGTGTTATTTGTTTCTCAAACGTATAAGTTAAAATTGTTGCTGTTAAAGTTATCAAGCTGGAGTTATTTTAACCTAGTTACATGAAATAGCAGCATATGCAAAGTGTACATTAGTTATAGTCATATTTGTGACAAACTTTGCAGAATTTGGATCATTTTAACTAGTTTGTTCCATCAAAGATATGCTAGTTGCATAATGTGCTACTGTAGGGTACCAAAAAGTTCATGATACATGTAGGCTTTGTAAATGTTTCCCAGTGGAATGCAATTAGGCGAGACACATGAAAGCTGAGTGGAAGAGGTTCATCACATCATCAAGGAAGCCCAGGGGAAGGGAATGAGTGATGAGAAAGATAAAGAAGGTCTTCAGCAAAGCAATCCAGAGGATGGGTATTGAAAGTATTTAAAAAAGGAGTGAAGATGATATTTGATCAGGAAAGCATTGCAAATACTCATGATGGTGAAACTGAAAACACTTTTCACATTTTCTGGACATGTCAGAGTGCTAAATGGAGTGATGATGATGCGTGAAGCAGCGAAGCATGTGTTTCAAGTGAGATGCAAAGCCTTTGCGACAGTGATTGCATGAGCATTTGGAGACTGATGAGCCAGTGATGAATGGTGAGAGTGTGGATGATGTAGTGATGAGTGATGTGGGTGTCTTATCATGAATTAAGTGATGATAGGGCAAAAAGTCACTGAGTAAAGAATCAGAAATTGAAAAGAGCTGCTATGGATGGTGGGGCGGGTGTGACCTATTGCAAGAACAGTTACGAGAGAAATTGGGCAGACCTTCCTCATGGCTTCCATGATTATGATTGGGGATGGAAATTGAGAGTCAGATGCAATCTAGGGGGATCTTCATGGCCTAGGAATTAGTGATAGAAATTCTGAAATTTTTTGTTATTTGCAGATTGTGGTACAACCAGGAGCATAAGCTTCCATGGTATTGCTTGGCCGGCCCTTGTTGAGGCAAGCATGAGCCATACAAGATTGGTGGGAGGATATGCTGATAATTCAGCAAGGAGGGAGGAAGCTCGTTATGCACTTGGGAATAAACACTGAGCACGGACATGTAGCATCAAGAAGTTCATAAGGAAGTTTGGATTGTAAAGAGGAATGACAAGGGAAATCATCCAACTGATAATCAGATGGGCATCCTCAGTTGATGGATGGAGCACCGGTGTTACAATTTTTTTCAGAAGACAAGAAGAATTCAGACAATGGCCTATTTCATTGAAGGTATATAAGATTATGAAGTGTTTGAACATAAACCAACTTGCTTTCAATGAATGCCCGAATAATGCGAGAATAATATTTCCATTATGTGATGTGTAATCAGCTGAGCATCATCTGATTTTTCTGGTTACACGTGATCTGTTCTGAAGGATTTACTTTACGTAGTGTTGGATGATTGGATTATGAATGGAAGGATCAAGCTTACATGAGAAATGAATCCAGTTGTGTGTAATGTCAAGCTACTAAGTTGATTGATGTGGGTCCCTTAGAAATAAGAGCGACTGATATTGCAGAGATGTTCCTGAAGATTGTTGCAATAATTGAAGGAGAAAAAAGAAGGTGAAGCAAAGAAGCATACAGATAGCAGAGAAACACTTATTCCAAACAGAGGAAGGCAAGGTCAGCCCTCACCAGGTAAGCTAGCTCTTTCTCCTCTGGAAGGTAAGAACAAATCCAGGAATCCAAAAAAGAGTAGACAAAAGAAGAAAAATTGCATAACTCATGAAGCGAATTAAACTATAAACTTGTTCTATTTAACTTGAAACAGTTTCATATCAGCATAATCTATGCCAAATGTTGGAAAATAAAACCTATTAAAAATTAAATGAAAAAAGTAGTTATGATGGCCGTTAGCAAAGCAGTTTAGAAGGAATTCCACAAAGCTGGTTTTGGTAGAGAGGGGTTGAATGTGATACTTTCAAAGCCAGTTTCTCAGCACTGTTTTTTTTCTGAAGAAACGGGCATAAAAGCTTCATCGGCAAGATGTATTCAGTATTGAGGACTAATACTTCCTTCATATGGGTATAGTTAAAGAACAATGGAATTGATTTGAATATTATTTGGAAGGCTTGTCATTAGTAGATATATGTCAATAGAATTTTGAAGGTTTTGAGGACATGTTTGGATATGTAGTTAGAGAAGAAAAGTATGTTCTTGATCTGTGCCGAGCCTAGGAGTTGCACAAAGGACAATCCACAAACTAAGAGATAGATATACTTAATTATTCTGTGAATTATTTTCAGCATGCAATAGAAATTAAAGAACAAATGTGGAAGCACCATTAAAAATTCAATAGACAATAAGTAGCAAAACGAAGCCCTTCTATTTGTCATGAATAGGATATGATACATATGAGCACAACGCTAGACATAGAATCCAAGTCTGTGTTATTCTCATGGGCTGAATCTTGAGAAGGATTGTGTAGCATTGGGAATGTATACATGTGATGGATTCTTGTGTGTAGCCAACAGGTATCTCATGTCCTCCCTTTTTGATTGATTCAGATCAAGGAGATGAGGGAAATATAATGTTACAATCAATCACAAGAACGAACATTTACAAAAACCATTCGTGACCCGACATCTCAACTTCCTTGGCTGTTGCTGGACTGTGATGGTGAAGTGTTGTTAGAAGATGTGGAGTCTGTTGATGGCATGGCTTGTTGTGTAGCGCTTGTGGAGCCCAACATGCTTTCGGTGCTATTCACTTTTATGCAACTTTCAAGGCTTGCATGTGTTGAGCTGGGAATCCGATTGTGAATCGTGCAAGTTTTCCTTCAGGAGGTGCGAACCCAACTTGAGGGTGCTTGTGCTTGGATTATTCGCCCTTTCTTGAAAAGCAATGGTTCCCATTGCATGAGTGGCTAATTTGCAGAAATTGAACTTGGATCTGCGAAAACCATAACATTTTGCTCGATCTGCATATTTCCCTTCTTCACAACTTGAAACAATTGACAAGTGCCATGGTGAGTGCGAGGTGAGTTAGTATTAAGGAGTTCATATTTCTTTGTGGGGCGTAAGTGTGCAAGATACAAATCTGAGGGGTGCTGGACTGTGAAAGGCTCGACCAAAGGTGGTATATGGCCTGAGTAATTCAACATTGAACACAAGATGCATGCCCAAGGAAGGAATGAGGTCCAGGACAGATGCATTCTCACCAACAGTGACAAGTATGGTGTAAGGACCACAATTCAGTGGTTTGAACTTATGGCAAGGATCTTGGAATCACTCTTTTTGTAGGTTCAACCAAACTTTGTTAACAATCTGAAAATTGTGCAACATCCAATGTGAATCATGACAATACTTGTACTTTTGTTGTTGGCAAGTCAAAATTTTCTGAATTTGGTGTACTTGTTGAATGTGCTAGAGCAGTCTCCTTGCTTTGTCCAATTTCTTAGCCTTTGCACTAGTTTATGGGATTGTATCGGTACAAAAAGATATGTCAAGAGGTGCTGCAGATTGAAACCCAAAACATGTTTGGAATGGACTATGGTTGTAGAACTATGAATAGACTTGTTGTAGGCATGTTGAATGCATGCTAAGCGATCATTCCAAATGTGGTCAGATCCACACCTATAATAATAGAATTATGCAGAATATAATGTAGATCAACACAACACAAGAGATATTACCTTTAAGGTAGGGCAACACCATACAATATCCCATAAGGAAGGAATAACTCCATAAGATCTCCCAATATGGGAATGCCATTTCGAGGGTACAACCTCCAATATGCTTCTACCAAATAGAAGACTCTCCACTTACATGATATCCTTTACAATGATATTCATCTCCTTTATATAGACCTTTATTACTAATAATGAATGGTAAACACCTAATCCCAATGTAGGCCTACTCACTATTCAATGTAATTAATTTCACAAGTTACTTATTTGATGCATAGAACTAAGGGGGATGTGTGTCACATGTTGGCATTTCCCACAATCCATATACATTATCATATCATATCCCTAGGTGCATAACATGCCATCCCTCCTTGACATGTTTTGTCCCCAAAACATGAGAAGAAACCAAGTAATGAGTGTTCTTCAAATCATTGCACACTTGTCGCCATGCCCGATTATCCAACCACCCATATGTGATCTTGGTAGGTGATAGCTCACCAACCTTGCTTCCAAATTCCATTGTGCTTTTTTGATTCAATTCATGATTATATTATACCTCCATGTCCATGCATAATGATTCCTCCTTTGATTCCATGTTCCATATTCCGTTGCGTTGTTCTGATTTCGTGCATGACCATAGTAGTTATTTTTTGGCTTCCATGCATAGCCATAGTGATTGCTCCATTGATTCCCTGTGCCATAATCCACTATACTACTATGATTCCATGTATAGCCATAGTTTTTGCTCCGTTGATTCTAGGTGTAGCCATAGTGATTGTTCCTTTGATTCCTTGTATAGTCAAAGTGATTGTTGGTTTGATGCTCCTTGAGATGCCTCCATGATTGTTGCTTCTCATGATGATGTGTGTGTCTATATGCCCCACCCTTAGTATCATTTTTTGATACTTTGACCTTATCAACCTTTTCTTCTACGTCTTCCACCTTTTCATTTGGTAGTGCTGGTCTCTTGAGTAGTTGAAATGTTCTTCTCTGCTTGTATTATTTCTTCAATCTTTCTTCATTTGAATCTTTCTTATGCTCTTCTTCACCATCTTCAACTTTATTTTTATGCTCTACCTTGACTTTTCTTTGTTTTTCACTAAGTGTGTTATCCTGCAAAGTGACTTTTTTTCTCTTGTACCAAAGCTTCATGAACTTTTTTTGCACATTAATATTGATTGTTCCCAAAGTCTCTAACCAAGGATATCCAAGAACAATATCCAAACCATCCATACCCAGAGCATAAAACTATGAATGTAATATATATGTTCATAGCAAGCTTCAAATCTTCAAAAAACTTGAATCCTCTTACCATCTACTTGAGCTTCCTTGATTTTTTTGCTTGAACTTGTAGATGTTTGGCCACATCCATGTTGATGAAGTTATACTTGCTTTTAGGGTTTATGGACACAATGACCTTCTTTTTAATGCATTCATGAAATTGAAATATTGAAGCTATTTTTTTTGGAACTAAAATGTTTGAACCTTTTTACTCCATCTCTCCTTCTACATCATTTGTAGCCTCTTCCTCATCATCATTATGTTCTTCCTCTTCTTTTTCATCTTCACCACCTGCATTCTCTTCCTCATTACCATCATCATCATTAATTTCTTGCTCATCTTTTTCTTCTTCATCATCTTTTTCTTCTATGTTCCATCAATCTAGGAAAACCTAAGAAAAATTCAATTTTTCTTCGTCCAACTAAACAAACCAACACAATGTAGAAGCCGTGAAAGAAAGTGACAAACTTACTTGCCACAAACTTATATAAAATAGCTCTCCTTTAAAAAGAGTCACCATTCTCTAGCATTAATATCATCCCCTCTAGATAATTTTTTGAACTCCATGATCCGGGTTTCAAGAACACTAGTTTTTAATAGATCTCAATTTTCTACCCCAAATTTGAGAATAAAAACATATAGACAAGTAGATCTGAATGTTTCATTTGATTGAACTTTGACCAAATAGTTTCAATTGAGGTTGGCGTCAAAACCAAAACTTCAAAGATTATACCCCAACTTGAATTTTGCAAGCTTTCCAAAAATGTAAAGAACATGGAAAAATTCCTAAAATTGCAGCATGCAGAGCAAATTTGTGAAAAACCATAACATAGCAATATCTTGCTTAAAAATGATTACAAAACCTCAATTTTTTTTAGTGTAGCTTCTCTAAATAATGTTCCAACTCCGTTTTTAGAAATATTCGCAATTGGTTTGTGAGATATAGTTGATTCTTTAAAATTAGGCTTTCGACCACACTTTCATCCAAATCAAAGGTTTAATATGACTTGGTAAGATCCACACATATAATAATAGAATTATGCAAAATACAATGTAGATCAACATGCCACAAGAGATATCGGTGGGCCAATATGCCCTAATATGTAATATAATTAGAAATATAATAATTACCCTTAAGGTAGGGCAACACCATACAATACTCTTTAAAGAAGGAATAACTTCACAAGATCTCCCAGTATGGGAATGCCACTTTGAGGGGACAACCTCTAATATGCTTCTACCAAATAGAAGACTATGTACTTACATGACATCCTTTACAATGTATTTATCTCTTTTATATAGATCTCTATTATTAATAATGGATGGGTAAACACCTAATCGCAATGTAGGCCGACTCACTACCCAATGTAACTAATTCCACAAGTTACTTATTTGACTTATACAACTAAGGGGGATGTGTGCCACATGTCAACATCTCCATCAACCCATATACATCATCATATCATATCTATGTGCTACATGTTGGTATATAACAAAGTGTGAGAATGAGCATTGTTGTACATTCATAGTAATTGGACAAGTGTGTGATTGTCTGCTTTAGTTTGTTCATCAATTTGAGGATGGAATGTTGCTGATGTATTCAATTGTGTGTCTAACATTTCCCATAAAGCTTGTCAGAAGTGACTTACACACTTGGGATCTCACCCAGACATAACAAATAGAGGAACCCCAAAGTGCATCTGAACATGCTGGAAGAAGAGTTTGGTTGTTTTGGGTGCATCAAGTGACTTCTTGCATGCCACCATTATCATTGTCTTTGAGAAGCAATCAACAATGAACATAGAGCGATGCATAACAAAGTGTGAGCATTGTTGTACATTCATAGTAATTGGACAAGTGTGTGATTGTTTGCTTCAGTTTGTCCATCAGTCTGAGGATGGAATGTTGTTGATGTATCCAACTGCGTGTTTAACATTTCCCATAAAGCTTGTTAGAAATGACTTACAAACTTGGGATCTCAACCAGATATTACAAATAGAGGAACCCCAAAGTGCATCCAAACATGTTGGAAGAAGAGTTTGGTTGTTTTGGGTGCATCAATTGATTTCTTGCATGCTACCATGATCATCGTCTTTGAGAAACGATCAACAATAAACATAGAGTGGTGTTGATACTTGGCCGTCAACAGTTCAAATGAGAAATCTATAGTCTCTATTTTGATTTCAAACTAAGCCTCCTATGATTATGGTATGCATTGTACAGAGCTATTTCCCTTCTTCAAGTTGTTTCCTCTTCATGTTCATCAAAGAGTCCCCCCATAAAAAGGGCAATAGGTGGTTTAACCATTGATTTTTGGAAAATCAATAGTCGACCATATGGGCAATCCACCTCTTTTAAAAATTCAGTGGTCCGACTTCGTGGTGCCTATTTTTGGTCCTTTTTAACCTAAAATGATCTAGATTGGGGTTATCTAGATGTATTAAAAGGGGTATATAGAAACAAAATGGCACAAGGGTGATAATCTGATTTATAGTAGGCCAATTAGATGCTAAATTCAGATATAAGCATACATTGAAGTTATTATGTTGACATAGTCTAAATATGGAAAGTACAACTATGCTAGATATAGAAATGACAACGAAGTGAAGTACTTAGCTTGTTCTGATGCTAATACAGTTCTGGATTTGAAACGGGGGGAAAGTAGGCGGACAGGAAGGAGATTCTAGAACAGTCGTCAGATTTTGGTTTTGATGCTTTTGGCTTTTTGGACAGTAACGTTAGCTTGGGAGAGTTGCGTCGACGCTACTGTTTGAGTTCAACGCTAGTGTTTTGTATGGAATGTCTACTGAAATAGGATGCAACCACCTGGATGCTTCTCGGTTTTGCTTCGCCTTTGCTCTGGTGCATTTAGATCTGGGTCATGGACTATCACTCCTTGTGAAATGGCAAAACCCTAGTTTTCCATATTCAGTGTGACTTTGGAGGAAAATTGGTTAGTGGGCACATAGTGTCGAGTTGCCCCAAAGACCCCGCTAACAGCGGGTGTTGCCTACATAGCCAATACTCTGGAAGAGGTCCTCAAACTCATGTAGTTCTCCCTTGCGTGTTGGCTTGTGTGTGAATCATACAATATGTGCAAAATTAAGTATAATAGTGACCTTAGCTTGTAACTTGGTAAATTGGGCTCTTGCGCTGCTTCTTTAGTACTTTAGACCTGTAGATGTGTTGCCCCTATGATTGGTATGGAAATGGAGAAGCTTTGATCAATTGAATGCTTGATAGAGTGCTTTTGATAAGTTGCTTTGGTCTCTTTGGTTTTTTGCTAAGTGAGGAATGAATGAGGGTTGATTTTGTATTTATATCAATTCCTTTGGAGTAATAACTTGCATTAAAGCACTTAGGCCGACCATTAGGATACGTTTCATTTGCAAATTGGATGACTTTAGGGCATTAGACACTTGCATCAAGACATGACAGTAATGTCGACGCTACTGTTTGTCCCGAATGTAAGTGTCCAGGAAGCAAGTACAGGTTTTGAACTTGTAGAGATGGAAGATAAGTACATTTTAAGCATTCTGGGCAAGATAGAAGACCTGGGTCATCAACATAAGATTGGTCGGATTAAGAGATATAGGCTAAGGGGCACAAAAATAGAGCAGATGCGAGACTTGCAGAAGCAGGAAAGGTAAAGAATTGAGACGAACAACTGTGGTCTGAGTTTGTTAAGTGTATAAGACTGAGGTGCTATGTAATCGTAAAATATCATCTATAGGTCCGAGGACACAAACGGCTAGTTTTCCTAAATATTCACCATATAGATCTCTATTTTTTAGGCTAGTAATGTGGCGATGTGCTCCTCCCTATCTTTTAGGTAAGCTAATCTTAGAAACTCATCTCATCCCTAATCAATTTTCAAGACATTATCATTTTCTCTCAATATTGTTTGATTGACTAGCTCTCTTGTTTTGCTACAATTGTATATTTCAGAGTTATTAGATCTATAGTGTGATCATGAAGGATTTTATAGCCTTTGCTCTAACATTCCATTGTTCTTCACATCATCATAGACATTCTAGTAGGGAGCATGAGGAGTCGCCATACTTCAGCCTCAAATTGTCGACACATTCTTCCTTCAAGACTACCTTGTGTTTGCAGTACTCTTGTCGTCATTTGGACATCTATACAACTTCATGCAACAGTGCACCGGCTCACGCCATCACAATTGGTAAATCCTCACTTGACACTCCACTTGATCGACCCCCAAAGGTAGCTCATGATGTTGATGACTTCTTGACTGGTTGATATTCACACCAACCTTTGCGCCATCATCCCAACATATTGGTGCTCTCCTATGGATCACTTAGCTCGATTGGCACAACCCCAAGTTGAGGCCAAGCACTAAGGAACACTGTGCAGTGTCGTGCAACCTCGTTCATCCTCATGCACTCCATGTATCCTGCACATCTCTATTGACAATGCAAATCATCCATGATTGCACAACCTCCATGTGGAGACATTGCATCGCATCATACCTTGCCGTAGAGCATATGGTATTGCGCAACCGCCATGTGGAGACATCATGCCATATTGTAGAACATCCAAGATTGTGCAACTGCCATGTGGAGACCTTGTGACATGCCACAAAACATTCAGGATTGCATAGTCCTCGTGGAGACATCACACTATACTGCAAAACATCTAGATTGTGCAACTGCCACATGGAGACTTTACGCCACGTCATGCCATGCACAAAACATCACTCGCAGAATGCACGCCATGCCTGCATCTAAACGACATACATGTTTGGAAGTCTAACTGTCACACCTACAGGAAGGTGAGTTGTCATCCGTTGCAGAAGTTGAACAATATTCTTTTGTAATTGCCTTCTTGTAATGATATATCTAGCAACCATTCGACCCCAAGAGAGAGGGGCAGGCATGTAATGATCATTTGTAAACACACTTCTGTCTAGGAAAATCAATATTAGTATAGGAAAATCAGTTAGGCAGTGTTACACCCTTTCTGATCACGAGAATCCTCATTCTCAAGCTTGCTGGACAATGTACACATATGTACCATACCCATTCATGTCTCATTATTGATCATCACACTAATGCTAGCACACCCGAGTATCTAGCTTCGAATGGTCGTTTGTATTTTCATGGCAGCCATGGTAAATCAGTTACAGAGTGTTACCCCCTTGCTGATCATGGGAATCTTCATTCTCAGCCTTGTTGAACATTGTACACCCATGTACGCTACCCTGTTCTTCCTCATTGAATAGAAGTTGCACTATTCTGCATTCGAATGTGTTTTAGTTTATTGCTATAATAATTTTCTATTGCATGTTCAATAACTTGTTCTTTGCTAGCCAGAATATAGGGTTGTCCTTTGAGCTTCCATCCCAGGCCCTGTGGTTTATATCACACCTGATTTGTTGTTTTCCCCCTTGTGCATTATTACTAGATGGAACTGCTGCAAGTATGCCATCCAATTCATGTGCCTTGTGTTCTCTAGCTTACTTTGTGTGTGAAGAAACTGAATATGTTTATGATCAAAGTGAATGATGGTCTCCTTACCCAAGACATAGTGTCATCATTGCTTCATTGTTTGAACAATCATGTAGAGCTTCTTCTTGTAGGTATTCTTCACATGTTATCATCGAATGTTTTTGAATGGAATGCAACAAGATGTCCATGTTGAGTGAGTACAACACCTAGTGTAAAATCAAATGTTTCGGTCTCGATTTTGAAGGGTTGATTGATGTAGGCCCTACAAGTAAGTGTGTAAACTAGAGTTCGGTTTTGAGATATTTAGATGCTTGATGTTGTGCAGGTGTCCATTGAAATGCTGATTTAGTTGGCATAAACTGATTCAACAGCAAGGAGGTGTCCAAAATCCCAATATAAACTGTTGATAGAAATTGGTGAATCCAAGAGAATTTCAAAGTTCTATGTGGCTACGAGGAGTTGACCAACCTAGGATAATTTTAATCTTGTTTGGATCCACATGAATTCCTTACTATCAATGATGTAGCCCAAGTATTGAACCTGAGTGACACCAAGGGTTCCTTTGCCTAAGTTGGCTTGCAACTAGTGGGTGCAAAGTGTGTCAAGAAACTTCTTAACATGTGCGATGTGCCCTTCCCAAGTCTTTGTTGTAGATGAGAATGTCATCTAAATAGAGAATGCTGAAGGTATTAATGAAGGGTCAGAATATATCATTCACAGGCAGCATTAAAGTTGCAAATGTGTTGGTCATACCAAACGGCGTTTCCAAGTACAAGCCTTCCTTTGTCTGGAATGTAGTCTTCAAGATGTATTCTGGGTTGAATGGAACTTGGTGGTATCTGAAATTGAGATCAATTTTAGTAAAGTATTGTGCACCTTGGAGCTGGTTGAAAAGATCATCAATTTGGGTAGTGGATACTTGTTTTTCACAATGATGTTGAGTGCACTATAGTGATGTAGAGTCACCACGAACCATCCTTCTTGAGTGTGAGGACAATCAAGCTACCACAAGGGGAGGAAACTGGCTAAATCACCCCTTTGTCACTGAAATCTTGGAGTGCCTGTGAATCTTGTCATTTTCCCAAACTGTTTGGAAGTGGAGATCCCAAAATTTGATGAATTTGATGCTTGATGGAGCAATGTTTAGGAATGCCTTTGGACTTTTCAAAGACATCTTCATATTGTAGCAGATTGTCAAGTTGTTGTTGCTGACTTAGTGAACTCAACAAATTGAGCTTCAACCTTAACAGATTGGGCTACAAGAGAGTATGCTTCTTCGCAATGTTTCATATTGATTCTAGGTGGATCTTGAGTAGTACAAAATTATGTGCATGAGATATGAACTTTCTGCATTGCTTTGCAGTGACCGATGAGATGTTTGTCTTCGGAGGGGACTCCATAATGTGATAGAGAAAATTGTTGACCTTGATAGACCAACATCGTGGCTTCACTCCGTAGGTAGCATCTTGGTCATATAAGTATGGTATGCTAAGAACAACATTGCAGATTCATAGTGGTGCTAAATTGCAAATAGGGAATCTGCATGGGTGAGATACCATACTCAAATGTGCATTGGTGAGTTGCCTTGAGCTTATGTCATTGTTGAAACCATCCGAGTAGTTTTGAGGCCTAGATGTTTCACATTGTCTTTTCTGATGATATACTTATGGTTTCTAGTGTCGACAATGACACACAGTTTTTGTCCCTTTACCTAACAATTGGTGTAGAAAAGTTGCTCTTGTTCTTTAGCACTAGTGGGTCCTGGCCAAGCATTGGTGTTCAAGTAGGTTGGAAGACCAGGATTGGTGTATTGCTCTTTCTTAGTTGTTGGCTGCCAAGTTTGAGCAAGTAGTCTTTTGCGCACAACATTCTATCATCATGGGTATCAAACTTGAGATGGCTACTCTATTTTATCTTTCCCCTTTTCTTACGTTGGGGCATGAGCTTTTGGTTGCATGGTTGCCTATGACTTAGGCGAAGGTTGCTGTTGTGTGGTGCAAACTTGATTGTTGCTTAAAGATTTGTTCTTATGTGAGGGATCAAGAGAGGAGGTTGGGCCTTTTTGCTTCTTCTTGGCTTGTTCCTTGATCTTGACGGCATATTATTAAGCTTTCCCCAATGTTTCGCATGAAAGAAGGTCCATAGCGGCTTGTATTTAATGGCGAAGACCGCTAGTGTACTTCAAGACTTTGTGCAACTCTATTTTGCAGAGTTTCAGATGTGCCTGGAATTCATGGATCTCATTAGTGTAATTTGGCACTGATTGGTCCTTTTGTTGCAACAATTGGAATTTCTTGTACACATCATGGTAGTATTGGAGAGTATAGTATTTTGTACACGTATTGTTTTAGTGAATTTGGACCATGTGTCAATAGGTTTGAATTCACTCCTCTTTGTTTGCATTAAAAGACATTCCACTACTAGAGCACCGGATTGGACATCTTCAGAGTTGTGAAGGTTATATTTTATTCATTTGTGAACTTATTAACGGTGTAATAATCCGCCAATTGTCAAAGCTATTCATCTTGCGCCTCGGTGTTGATTTTACCTTGGAACACCAGGATGTCGAGATTGACTTGCACCTCAAACAAATTTTGGCATTGTAAAGAACTAGTAGGGTTTGCAGATGATGTGGGACCTAGTTGGAGCTCTGGGTCTTGGAATTGGGAGAAAAGTTCTTTGCTCTTCCAAAGCTTCTTGGACGAGCTTTTGGTCTTATACCAAAATAGGTTTCTTTGCATCATTAGACGTCTTGCCTTTGTGTCGGTAGAATAGATTGAAACAAAACTGAATTGTGTACCATTTTTCCGACATCGTGCACAAGTAGTCATGCATGACTAGAGACTTGTTGTGGAAACAAAGTGATTGGATGGCAATTTTTGCTTTGACACCAGTGATCCATATCGATCTAAGGAGTTGCATGAATTATAATCCACAAACTAAGTGTTGACGCAATGGATTGCACCCTTTAAAAGAAGGCTCAACTTCTTTCTTCCATGCGGCACAATGGAGACATTCCTCTTGCTGTGGGCTTGACAATTTTGAGGAATGAATCTCTAGATTGGGCTAGCTCCTTATGATGCATCTTTGAGGTCCTTAACTACTACTGCTAATAATGGGGGGGGGTGAAAAGAGAGAAAGATAAAACAAAAGCAGAACCTATCTAAAACGGTGATGCACTAGATGATCTGATCTACTCAGCGTATATCAACACTTTACACCAAAAGAGCGAAATAGACACTTCATCTGAGCAAAAGACCAGACTGCATGGGCGCTTTAACAAGGGGCTTAATGGAGATACAAAGAAAAAGAACCTACCATAGGTGCTCCAGAAGCACACTGTCAGATAATTGCTCTTCTGTCTCTATGCTCTAATTTGGGCACTTCCTGTTAACCTGTAGAAATGGTCTGGGATATACTAGATACGCTGGTGTCGATCTATGAAAACATCAAAATGAAATGACTAAACACAAAGTTGTTACACAAACATTCAAAAGTATAACATATCAGAGGGAGATAAAACATGTTCTTTTGATTAAAAAGGTAAAATTTGGCAGGGCTTCGCCTTACACAAGTGAGAGATATGTTTATTTTTAAGCTGAGAGGTTACAATATATAGCATTAAGAGAAAGACTCTTGGTCCCTCAAAGAACAGGCGGCCCATACTGTATTAAACACCTAGGAAAGAGGAATCCACTCATGCTGCTGTCATCCTTCCATGAATGCCCTGAAAGAACCATGCTGTAGATGTCACAGATATTGACTTTACTGCTCAAACTGTTATTAAATGTTCCTGCTAAAGTATCGGTCACTTTGTTTTTTGAATGACAAGGCCACCTCTTTATGAAACTTATGTAATTGTCCACTCATTAATGCTAAACGAAAAAAAACCGGGCGGCTCTATTGAATGCTTGCGCTCCCTTTGATGACTGCTTGGTGGAGACTATTTCATCTGCAGCAATAACTTCTACCGACGCCTCATGTGCCACTTGGACTGTTCTATTCGTTCCTGCGCTACTTGTCTTTTCCTGGCAACTCGGCCCTCGGGCCTATTGTTCGTCTCTTCCTGGCTCCTTTCCTAGTGGGTCGCTGAGTCTTCGAATTTCCTCGGACAAAACAATCCGAAGGAATTCCTTCGGACACTTGTCCGAAGGAATTCTGTTTTCCTTCGAGCTTTACCACCCGCTTTCGGTGATGCTTAGGTGCTTTGAAATTCTTTCGGACATCTTGTCCGAAAGAAATGTCCTTTGGCTTTTCTTTAACTGTTAACCCATTTCCATGCACGGGCCCGTCCTTAAACATTTGATAATCAACGGCTATCTCTTCATCGTAAAATTGACGTCTGTAGGCCCGTCACCATTTGAAAACTAATGGCTCTTTTGCTACCTTGAATTTGACGTTCGCGTGCACGTCAGTAGACATTTGAACCCTCAATGGTTAGCTCACCATGTTGAAGTTGACGTGCTTGGGCCCATCATCTTTAGTAATTCCTTCGGCCTTTTGCAAAATAAACCTTCTCGGAGGGAAGGTGACCCTTCGAAAAAGAGGAGAGGGTCCCTTTTTGGTAGCAGAGAGCCCTCCGCAAGGGCACCTGCCTTTCGGGTTCCTTCGGGTTCCCTTGTCTTTCAAATTCCTTCGGGCATTTTGCTCGAAGGAAATGTGCCTTCAATGTGTCGGCCTTCTCTTGGTAAATTTATTTGGACAAAAGTCCGAAGGAATTTACCTTTGGTTTCTACATGGGTTTTCTTCGGACAAAATGTCCAAAGAAATCTTTGGTTGTGCCTTGTCACTTTTTCGAAGGAAGCTTCCCTTTCGGCTTTCGACCTTGATCTCTTTCAAATGTGTTCTCTGCCCTCTGCAAGGGCACCTTGGGTCCAAAGTTGTCCTTCGGAGCTTGCTTGAATGGTCCCATTTGTCACCTTCTTGCCCTCCGCAAGGGCACTTGACCTTCGGAGTTTTTGTAAAAGACTTGCATTTCTTTGAAACTGGCCCATTCCTTTGCCAAAAAGGGCTTGTCTGAGGTAATTTGCTCGAAGCGAAATAAGCCCCAGATCAATTCGAAATACTTGCAAGACTCAAATCATTTGGCTCTTTTTAAAAACAGGGCTATTTCAAAGGGAAAACCCACACTTGCAGTAAGGTGAAGACATCAAAGACTGACTAATCAGGTTAGCACGAAAAGAAAAGGAAGACCGATTTTTGGCCTGTAGGACCAAAATTTGGTCAACATATTTGGCGATTCACAGGGGAAGCATGCTTGCTATGCTTAAAAAAACCAATGGCTTACAAGTCCGTTGGGCACGGGGTCAGAATACAGCCTGAAATGCTGACAGTAACCTTGAGAAACTTAAGAGTCAACACAAAACTTTTACCCCAACGGTAAATAGAACACACACAAGGCTAAAAAACTACAAACATGTGCAAAAGCACTTAGGAAAAACAAGGGAAAAAAATGGAGAAAATATGTACATAACAAGAGAAAGCCTAGTGACAATGCTTAAGATATATCCCATTAACTGGGATATGTAGTTCTCCACCATCCAACCTGGAGAGTTGGAATGCGTTATGCTGCTTGCATTGAGTGATGACATATGGGCCACTCCATAAGGCATCGAACTTCGTGTGCTTTCTAGGTTTAGCTCGGTCTTCATTCCATTTCAAGACAATGTCGCGTTCTGAGAAGCCTTTTGATGAGGATTTTTTATCAAAATGCTTCTTCGTTTCTTGCTGATAGCTGTTCATGGAAACCATGGCTCAGTCTCTTGTTTCCTTAAGCTCTATTAATTCACAAAATCTGACCTCCATGCTATTGCTTTCTTCCAATTGTAGTTGGTGGGCAAGATCCAAGGTTGACAATTCAAGCGAAATAAGAAGTTTAGCTTCTCTTCCATACACAAGTGTGTATGGTGAATTACCAACTGCTCTTTTTAGAGTAAATATGTCTGCGCACAAGGCTGTTTTCAACTTGGCGTGCCAAGTTCTCTAATTTTCCTCCATTGTCCTTCTAATGATCCTGATCAGATTCTTACTGGTGGACTCAACGAGCCCATTTCCTTGTGGGTAGTAATTGAAAGAAGTACTAAGATAGATGCCGTATCCTAACATCCACTCGCTTGTTTTGGTTTCCCAAGAAAGCCAATGCGTTGTCTAAGATGATGGTAGCTGAGACTCCAAATCTCGTCACCAGGGCTTCATAAAAGTCTAGGACTGCACTTTCGTTGGCTTCCTTCAAAGCAACAGCTTCTACCCATCTCGTGAAATAATTCGTAGCCGTCAAGACCCACTTGTGGCCAGTACTAGGAGGGTTGATCATTCCTATAAGTCTAAGCCCCATTGCATGAACAATTGTTCTACTTGAATAGGTTATAAAGGCATTGCAACTACCCTTTGCTTTCCATCAAAGAGAGCACATTTCTGGCACTTCCGTACCCATGCATGAGTATCTCTGAGTAAAGTGGGCCAAAAGTAACCAGCCCTCATAATCCTTGCAGCTGTAGGCTTAGGAGCAAAGTGACCACCAGCTGGTCCGTCATGAAATTCGGATAGTACCCTGTTGACCTAATTTGAGTCTATGCATCTCAAGAGTACTCCTGAAAAATCTTTTCTAAACAACACCCCATCAACTAAGACATAAGGAAGGGACTGGAGCCTGAAATACCTCCTCTTAGTCCTATCAAGGCCCTGTGGGCACTCACCAGTGAGAAGGAAATGAGTCATGTCTTGTACCCAGTGCTTTATGATTGCAGGTTCCTCTGCTGCAGCTTCATCATGGAGTAGCAAAATGCCCTCTTTCTGTTGTTTAAGGTTTGCAGCGAGGTGCTCACACAGCCATCTTCCCCTTACCAGCTTGGTGGTTTTGATATCCACATCATATTCAATTACCTTGATGATCCATCTTGCTCTCTTTTCATTTAGATCATGGCTAATCAGGTAATCTTTGACACTAGGATGTGGTATCATAATATGAACCTTGCTATTTGACAACATATGTTTGAATTTTTTCAGGTTTCGTATAACTGCAAGTGCTTGCTTTTCAACATATGTGTACCTAATTTCAAAACCTTCTAGACCTTGGCTAAAGAATGTGAGACGCTGTTCAAGGTTTTCATCATTTGCTTGAGTGAGCATGACAGAGATTACCTCTTCATTTCCGAAGGTGTAAAGGTTGAAATCCTTGGAGAAGTCAGGACTGATCAAAGTGGGAGCCTGGGCAATAGCTTGCTTAATCCTTTCAAAACTATCTTTTGTGCTATCCATGCAAACTTCTCATCTTTCTTCGGCATAGAAGTTAGTGGCTTGACTATCTCGGCAAAATTAGAGATAAATCTCTTAATAAAATTTATTTTGCCAAAGAAGCTTTGTAGACCCTTCTTGTGCTTAGGTAAGGACAACGCTAGGATGGCGCGTACTCTTTCTGGATCAATGGTCAAGACCCTTTTTGGAACAACATGACCATGGAGTTTGACTTGATGGACAGCGAAAACACATTTTTTTGGATTGAGATACCAAACTCTCTACACCTCTGAAAGATTTGCCTCAGGTGTTTCAGATGTTGTCCTGCATCCGTAAAGAAGACTATCACGTCGTCAAGATAGACCAATACAATATTATTTATCAGACCTTGGAAAGCCATGTCCATGGCTTGCTGAAAGGTAGCTCCAACATTTGATAGTTCGAATGACATCTTCCTGTAAGCAAAAGTTTTTCACTTGGTAGTGAACGCTGTCTTGTACTGATTGCAGTCTTGCACTAGAATTTGATTGTACCCTGAATACCCATCCAGGAGGGAGAAACGTTCACAATCTGTCACCATTTGGAGGATCTGCTCCATACTTGGGAGGGGATAGTGATATTTTAACGAGACTATTGAGGTCTCTAAAATCGACACATACTCTGATCTCCCCATTCTTCTTCCTAACAAGGACTAGATTAGCCAGCCAAGAAGAGTGTTTGATAGGAAAAATAATTCTGGATTCAATCAGCTTGGTGAGTTCCTTCTGCATGAGAGGCTCAATCTTCGGATTGATAGGGCTTTGTTTTTGTTTGATGGGTTTGACGCCTTCTTCCAACTCAATGGTGTGTTGGGCCAAGCTTGGGTCAAAACCCTTCAGATCGCTATACTCCCAAGCAAAAACATTGGCAAACTCTTGGCATAACAAAATGAAAGAATGCCTTTCATCATTTGTACATACCTTCCCAAGTGCAAGCAACGTGTTCTTGAATATTTTGACTCTTTCATAATTTTCTTTCTTGGTTGTGATGCTTGCTTTGTCATTTTTTAGTTGGTCATCCTCATTGAAGATGCTTTTGAGAGTGACCAATCTTTTGGAAAGTTTGTTGTTCTTCAGCTGATCAATCTGACCGTCGTACTGCTGTTGCAGCTTGGGTTGATTCCTAGAAGCAAACGCAGCCTCCTCTTGTAAGAAGAGTGCTATCTGCAGGTCACTGTCAAACACCTGCCAATTGATGACATTATCAAGGACGAAGGGTCTTATTATCACTTTTAAATGGTGCGGACTGCTGTCCCGACCTATTCCTTTGGGAATGTCAAACTGAGCACCAACTGCTGCTAGTCTGTCTGCTTGTTTATTTTGTTCTCTTAGAATGGAAATAATGTTGAAAGCCAGAAAACTTTCTATTAGATCCCACACCATGTGTTTGTAAGACTTAAGCAAGGAATTCTTGATCAAGTTTCGACCTTTTACGTGGTTTACAATTAACTCACTGTCTCCAAAAACCTGCAATTCTTTTATTCCTCTTTTCCTTGCTCACTCTAAGCCATGAATGAGAGATTCATATTCTACAACATTGCAAGTGCAGGAGAATTGGACTTTGAAAGTTGAAAAGTATCTCTCCTTTGAGGGTAAAATTAACACTACACCACCAGCTCTCAATTTGTTTCTTGAGCCATCGAAGAAGAGTTGCCACAAACTAGAGCTCTCTTGGTTTGCTTTTATCAAATTTGGCACGAAAGTATCTTCTTCATGCATGCAATAAACTCCAAGACCTGCCTCTTCGATGAACTTGTATGGGTTATGTTCAAAATTGTCACTTCCCCATTCATTTAAGAGCAGGTCAGCAACTCCTTCAAGGGAAGACGGTGGAGATTAGTCTATTTGGAATTCTTTTTCGTCAGTGATGGCGAAACTGACGTTTACTGCCTTGAGTGAGTATGGCTCCAGATGATCTCTGTGGATTGGTTTCGACTCAATCTTCACTTTATTTCCATATTTGGTTATAAAAACCATGTAAGACCAATTTGCTGCTAAGTACCCACCTATCTTAGATGTGAAATCCCTGGATAAGTAGAGAGCAAAGTAGGGAGGAACATCCGCCACTGCCACGTCGTGGGGAACGGAGAAGGTTGGACAGGCGTGAAGCGTTAGATTTAAGCCTCGTATCACTCCTAATGTTTTAGCTGGTGATCTAATTGCAGGACTCCCTTGGTCATTTCCTCATATTTGAGTCCTAGCTTATCTGCTATGCACTTGGGCATTATTGAAGTGCTTGCCCCATTGTCAATAATGCAATTGTGAACCAAAAAATCTTCAATGACTAAGGATAGATAGAAGGGAGGAACCTTTTCATCCTTCTTTGCTTGACCTGCTATGGAAGGGTGCCCATTCATAATCAACACATTATTGGCCTTTGCTGGGATAGTTGGTTCGTTTAGCCCGTGCAATTCTTTCTGGAGTATATTTTTTTGTCTCGGCATTGCTAAGAAATCGCACAATGAGATATTCATGTGTAGCTTCTACATCTGGTCCATCACATTGCTTTGAGGGTTGTCCCCTTTTGGATTTTCTTTGGGGGTATTTGCAGCTTGAAGTGCAAGCTGAGGAGTTGAGGGTGCAACCGACGGCTTGTAATTTGGAAACTTCTGGGTCACTTGTGATGAAGAAGATGCTGCATACGCTTGAGTAGTTGCTTGAGCTTCCTCCATAGCTCTCTTTTTGGACCAAGTATTGGCTGCAACACAATCATCCTGGTTATTCATACTCCCCACATAATTGACTGCATAGAATTTTCCTTCCAGGTGGCTCATGAGAGTGGAATCAGACTGAGCTTGTCTGTTGTCCATCCCAAGTTGTACTGACACCTCAAAACCTGAGAATTGGGTTGTTTGATTGTCTTGTGTGTTCATATATTGATCTGGTAACTCATTAGTATAAGCAAACTGTTCTTGACCATACCCCAGGGGTGGGCAATTACGCTGTTCCTGTACCAAATTATTTTGAATGGGAACAAGAGCTTTGGATGGTGAAGGAGCACCTAGATTGTAACCTTGATATGGTCTTGGGTAATCTGACCCTGTCCTTGGTTATAATTTTGAAAAGGAGGTCTATTCGTTTGTCCGAACTGTTGGTATCCTTGATTCGACCGATAGCTTTGAGTTTGTTGTCTCTTGAGA
The DNA here is from genome assembly GCA_037957365.1 of Torreya grandis. Lineage (NCBI taxonomy): Eukaryota > Viridiplantae > Streptophyta > Pinopsida > Cupressales > Taxaceae > Torreya > Torreya grandis. The sequence continues at coordinate 235,445 of JARHVA010002830.1, forward strand.
GCCATTAATTCATTGGTTACACTTTGTAACAAGCTCTTAACTTCATGGAGGTCATTTGGCAAGGTAGCAGTCGGCTTTTCTACACCAGGCAGAGGAGCTAAAGTGAGTGCAACAATCTGAATTGGTAGTTGTAATTAAGAAAAAATGGCATATGAGGTCTAGGGGCTATCTTCCCTACTTGTACCAGACAATTTTTGGCGGTTATGGTTATTTCATAGGCTGCAGGTAACACTTGTCCTCCCATGGATTGTATCATGACAGCAATGTCGCTGTTCAAAGCCTTTAAGTAGTAAAGGAAAGCATAGCTTGGGGTCGGCCTCACTAAAATGGGGATTCTTTCCCAAGTCTTTTGGAACCTAGTATTAAAATCCTGCATAATTTCATGCAGAGCTCTTTTCATAGTGGTCAATTGCACAGCAAGAGAGAGATGGTCACTCTTCTCTTCGAATCTATTTGTCAAGAGGGTGCCTAATTCGTTCCATGAGCCAACTGAATTCATAGGCAAGGTCCTATACCAGTCCAAAACTTCACCCTTTAAAGACAACGCCAGTAACCTGATGGCTATGTTCTCTTCAGTGACATTATGAATGTTACAGAGGTTGGCTATATTTTTGATATGCTCAATAGCAGTAATAGGCCCCTCTCCATTTAAAAGGAGGAACACTCTTAAGGGCTGTCCCTGGGATTAGGTCGTACTGCAGAAGGTTTAAAGGGCTTTGACCATGGAAGGCTACAATAGGTAAAGCCATGGTGATGACAAGGTTTAACCAGAGTCTTCTCGTGTAGGTATACTTTATGGCAGGTTTAGGAAATTGATTTGTTGTATAGGGATGAATCCTTGCAAACCTTAGCTGCTTTGCTGAGTTTAAGGGCAGCTCAATGAATTCAAAAGGGACACCCTTGACAAAAGATCTTGTGGTGACCTTAGGCATGGGATGTCAGGATGATCTCTAACCAGAGACTGAGTTCTTAAAAATGGAGTTGCCAAATGCTAGGTTAGTTTGCTCACTCTTGCAGTAATAGGACCGACACCAATCCTGAAACTTCCCCCAGAGTATCAAAAAATGTCCCATCGGGTGTGCTAAAAACTGTTGACTCAATGGATTGCACCCTTTAAAAGAAGGCTCAACTTCTTCTATGCGGCACAATGGAGACATTCTTCTTGCTGTGGGCTTGGCAATTTTGAGGAATGAATCTCTAGATATGGGCTAGCTCCCCATGATGCATTTTTGAGGTCCTTAACTACTATTGCTAATAATGTGGGGGGGGGGGTGAAAAGAGAGAAAGATATAACAAAAGTAGAACCTATCTAAAACGGTGATGCACCAAATGATCCGATCTACTAAGCTTATATCAATACTTTACACTAGAAGAGCGAAACATACACTTCATTTGAGCAAAAGACCAGACTGCAGGGACGCTTTAACAAGGGGCTTAATGGAGATACAAAGAAAAAAAACCTACCATAGGTGCTCCAGAAGCACACTGTCAGATAATTGCTCTTCCGTCTCTATGCTCCAATTTGGGCACTTCCTGTTAACCTGTAGAAATGGTCTGGAATATACTAGATAAGTTGGTGTCGATCTATGAAAGCATCAAGATGAAATGACTAAACACAAAGTTGATACACAGACATATTCAAAAGTATTATATATCAGATGGAGGTAGAACATGCTCTTTTGATTAAAAAGGTAAAATTTGGTAGGGCTTCGTCTTACACAAGTGAGAGATGCTTTTTTTTAAGCTGAGAGGTTACAATATATAGGGTTAAGAGAAAGACTCTTGGTCCCTCAAAGAACATGCGGCCCATATTGTATTAAACACCTAGGAAAGAGGAATCTGCTCTTGTTGCTGTCATCCTTCCATGAATGGCCTGAAAGAACCATGCTGTAGATGTCACAGATATTGACTTTACTGGTCAAATTGTGATTAAATGTTCCTGCTAAAGTATGGGTCGCTTTGTTTTTTGAATGACAAGGCCGCCTCTCTATGAAACTTACGTAACTGTATGCTTATTAATGCTAAACGAAGAAAAAATGGACCGCTTTATTGAATGCTTGCACTCCCTTTGATGACTGCTTGGTGGAGACTATTTTATCTACAGCAATAACTTCTCCTGCCGACGCCTCCTGTGCCACCTGGACTGTTCTAATCGTCCCTACGCTACTTCTTGTCTTTTCCTGGCAACTCGGCCCGTGGGGCTATTGTTCGTCTCTTCCTGGCTCCTTTCCTAGCGGGTCACTAAGTCTTCGAATTTCCTTGGACAAAACAATCTGAAGGAAATCCTTCGGACACTTGTCCAAAGGAATTTTGTCTTCCTTCGAGCTTTACGACCCACTTTCGGTGATGCTTAGGTGCTCTGAAAGTCTTTAGGACATCTTGTCCGAAAGAAATGTCCTTTAGCTTTTCTTTAACTGTTAACCCATTTCCATGCGCAGGCCCGTCCTTAAACATTTGAAAATCAACGGCTATCTCATCACCATAAAATTAACGTCTGCAGGCCCATCACCATTTGAAAACTAACGGCTCTTTTGCTGCCTTGAATTTGACGTTTGTGTGCACGTCACCAGACGTTTGAACTCTCAACGGCTAGTTCACCATGTTGAAGTTGATGTGCTCGGGCCCGTCATCTTTAGTAATTCCTTCGGCCTTTTGCAAAATGAACCTTCCCTTCGAGGGTCCCTTTTTGGCAGCTGCGAGCCCTCCACAAGGGCACCTGCCTTTTGGGTTCCCTTGTCTTTCAAATTCCTTTGGACATTTTGCCCGAAGGAAATGTGCCTTCAATGTCTCGACCTTCTCTTGGTAAATTTCTTCGGACAAAAGTCCGAAGGAATTCCTTCGGGCATTTTGTTCGAAGGAATTTACCTTTGGTTTCTACATGGATTTTCTTCGGACAGACAAAATGTCCGAAGAAATCCTTGGTTTTGCCTTGTCACTTTTCCGAAGGAAGCTTCTCTTTTGGCTTTCGGCCTTGATCTCTTTCAAATGTGTTCTCTGATCTCCGCAAGGGCACCTTGGGTCCAAAGTTGTTCTTCGGAGCTTGCTTGAATGGTCGCATTTGTTACTTTTCTGCCCTCTGCAAGGGCACTTGACCTTCGGAGTTTTTGTAAAAGACTTGCATTTCTTTGAAACTGGCCCATTCTTTTGCCAAAAATGGCTTGATCGAGGTAATTTGCTCGAAGCGAAATAAGCCCCAGATCAATTTGAAATACCTGCAAGACTCAAATCACTTTGCTCTTTATAAAAACAGGGCTATTTCAAAGGGAAAACCCACACTTGCAGTAAGGTGAAGACATCAGAGACTGACTAATCAGGACAGCACGGAAAGAAAAGGGAGACCGATTTTTGGCTTGCAGGACCAAAATTTGGTCAATATATTTGGCGATTCACAGGGGAAGCATGCCTGCTATGCTTGAGAAAACCGGTGGCTTACAAGTCCGTTGGGCATGGGGTCAGAATACAGCGTGAAACGTTGACAGTAACTTTGAGGAACTTAATAGTCAACACAAAATTTTTACCCCAACGGTAAACAAAACACACAAGGCTAAAAAACTACAAACATGCGCAAAAGCACTTAGGGAAAACAAGGGGTAAAAATGGAGAAAATTTGTACATAACAAGAGAAGGCCTAGTGACAATGCTGAAGATATATCCCATTAATTGGGATATGTAGTCCTCCACCATCCAACCTGGAGAGTTGGAATGCATTATGCTGCTTGCATTGGGTGATGACATATGGGCTACTCCACAAGGCATTGAACTTCATGTGCTTTCCAGTTTTAGCTCGGTCTTCATCTCATTTCAAGACAATGTCGCCTTCTGAGAAGCCTTTTGATGAGGATTTCTTATCAAAATGCTTCTTCGTTTGCTGCTGATGGCTGGTCATGGAAACCATGGCTCGATCTCTTGTTTCCTTAAGCTCCATTAATTCACAAAATCTGACTTCCATGCTGTTGCTTTCTTCCAATTGCAGCTGGTGGGCAAGATCCAAGGCTGGCAATTCAAGCGAAATAGGAAGTCTAGTTTCTCTTCCATACACAAGTGTGTATGGTGAGTTACCAACTGCTCTTTTTGGAGTAACTCTGTCTGCTCACAGGACTGTTTTCAACTTGGCATGCCACGTTTTCTGATTTTTCTCTATTGTCTTAATGATCATAATCAGATTCTTATTGGTGGACTCAGCCAACCCATTTCTTTGTGTGTAGTAATTGGAAGAAGTACTAAGATAGATGTATCTTAACGTCCACTCGCTTGTTTTGGTTCCCAAGAAAGCCAATGCGTTGTTTGAGATGATGGTAGTTGAGACTCCAAATCTCGTCACCGGGCCTTCATAAAAGTTTAGGACTGCATTTTTGTTGGCTTCCTTCAAAGCAACTGTGTCTACCCATCTCGTGAAATAATCCGTAGCAATCAAGACCCATTTGTGGCCAGCACTAGGAGGGTTGATCATTCCTATGAAGTCTAGGCCCCATTGCATGAATGACTATTCTACTTGAATAAGTTGTAGAGGCATTGCAACTAGCCTTTGCTTTCTATCAAAGAGAGCATATTTCTGGCACTTCCGTACCCAAACATGAGTATCTTTGAATAAAGTGGGCCAAAAATAACCAGTCCTCATAATCCTTGCAGCTGTAGGCTTAGGAGCAGAGTGACCACCAACTGGTCTATCATGAAATTCAGATGGTACCTTGTTGACTTGATTTGAGTCTATGCATCTCAAGAGTACTCAAAAATCTTTTCTAAACAACACCCCATCATCCAGGACATAAGGAAGGGACTGGACCCTGAAATACCTCCTCTTAGTCCTATCAAGACCCTGTGGGCACTCACTAGTGAGAAAGAAATGAGTCATGTCTTGTGCCCAGTCCTTTATGATTGCAGGTTCCTCTATTGCATCTTTATCATGGAGTAACAAAATGCCCTCTTTCTGTTGTTTAAGGTCTGTAGCGAGGTGCTCACACAGCCCTCTTCCCCTTACTAGCTTGGTGGTTTTGATATCCACATCATATTCCATTACCTTGGTGATCCATCATGCTCTGTTTTCATTTAGATCATGGCTAATCAGAAAATCTTTGACACTAGGATGTGGTACCATGATATGAACCTTGCTGTTTGACAACATATGTCTGAATTTTTTCAGGCTTCGTATAACTGCACGTGCTTGCTTTTCAACATATGTGTACCTAATTTCAAAACCATCTAGACCTTGGCTAAAGAATGTGAGAGGCTGTTCAAGGTTTTCATCATTTGCTTGAGTAAGCATGGCAAAGATTACCTCTTCATTTTCGAAGGTGTAAAGGTTGAAATCCTTGGAGAAGTCAGGACTGATCAAGGTGGGAGCTTGGGCAATAGCTTGCTTAATCCCTTCAAAACTATCCTTCCTTTGTGTTGTCCATGCAAACTTCTCATCTTTCTTCAGCTTAGAAGTCAGTGGCTTGACTATCTCGGCAAAATTAGGGATAAATCTGTTAGTAAAATTTATTCTGCCAAAGAAGCTTTGCAGACCTTTCTTGTGCTTAAGTAAGGACAGCGTTAGGATGGCGCATATTCTTTTTGGATCAATGGTCAAGTCCCTTTTTGAAACATGATCAAGGAGTTTGCCTTCATGGACAACGAACACACATTTCTTTGGGTTGAGAGAGATACCAAACTCTCTACACCTCTGAAAGATTTGCCTCAGGTGTTTCAGATGTTGTCCTGCATCCTTAGAGAAGACTATCACGACGTCAAGATAGACTAATACAATATTATTTATCAGACCCTGGAAAGCCATGTCCATGGCTCGCTGAAAGGTAGCTCCAGCATTTGACAGTCCGAATGGCATCTTCCTGTAAGCAAAAGTTTCCCACTTGGTAGTGAACGTTGTCTTGTACTGATCGCAGTCTTGCACTAGAATTTGATTGAAACCTGAATATTCATTCAGGAGGGAGAAACGTTCATAGCCTGTCACAATTTGAAGGATCTGGTCCATACTTGGGAGGGGATAGTGATCTTTTAACGAGACTCTATTGAGGTCTCTAAAATCGACATATAATATGATCTCCCCATTCTTCTTCCTAACAGGGACTAGATTAGCCAGCCAAGAAGAGTGTTTGATAGGGAAAATAATTCTAGACTCAATCAGCTTGGTGAGTTCCTTCTGCATGAGAAGCTCAATCTTCGAATTGCTAAGCCTTTGTTTTTGTTTGATGGGTTTGGCGCCTTTCTCCAGCTCAATGGTGTGTTGGGCCAAGCTTGGGTCAAAACCCTTCAAGTCGCTATACTCCAAAGCAAAAACATCGGCAAACTCTTGGCATAACAAAATGAAAGAATGCCTTTCATCATTTGTATATACCTTCCCAATTGCAAGTAGTTTGTCTTTGAATATTTCGACTCTTTCGTAATTTTCTTTCTTGGTTGTGATGCTTGCTTTGTCATTTTTTAGCTGGTCATCCTCATTGAAGATGCTTTCGAGAGTGACCAATCCTTTGGGAAGTTTGTTGTTCTTCAGCTAAACAATCTGGCCGTCGTACTGTTGCTGTAGTTTGGATTGATTCCTAGAAGCAAATGCAGCCTCCTCTTGTAAGAAGAGTGCTATCTGCAGGTCACTGTCAAACACCTGCCAATTGGTGACATTATCAAGTACGGAGGGTCTTATTATCACTTTTAAATGGCGTGGACTGCTGTCTCGACCTATTCCCTTGGGAATGTCAAACTAAGCACTAATTGTTGCTAGTCTGTCTGCTTATTTTGTTCTCTTGGAATGGAAATAATGTTGAAAGCCAGAAAACTTTCTATTAGGTCCCACACCCTGTGTTTGTAAGACTTAAACAAGGAATTCTTGGTCAAGTTTCGACCTCTTACCTGGTTTACAATTAACTCACTGTCTCTAAAAACTTGCGATTCCTTTATTCCTCTTTTCTTTGCCCACTCTAAGCCATGAATGAGAGATTCATATTCTACAACATTGCAAGTGCAAGAGAATTGGACCCTGAAAGTTGAGAAGTATCTCTCTTTTGAGGGTGAAATTAACACTACTCCACCACCAGCTCTCAATTTGCTAATTGAGCCATCAAAGAAGAGTTGCCACAAACCAGAGCTCTCTTGGTTTGCCTTCATCAAATTTGGCATGAAAGTACCTTCTTCATGCATGCAATAAACTCCAAGACCTTCCTCTTCGATGAACTTGTATGGGTCATGTTCAAAATTGTCACTTCCCCATTCATCTAAGAGCAGGTCAGCAACTCCTTCAAGGGAAGACGGTGGAGATTGGTCTATTTGGAATTCTTCTTCGTCAATGATGGCGTAACTGACGTTTGTCGCCTTGAGTGAGTAGGGCTTTAGATGATCTTTGTGGATTGGCTCCGACTCAATCTTCACTTGAGTACCATATTTGGTTCTAAAAATCATGTAAGACCAATTTGCTGCTAAGTACCCACCTATCTTAGACATGAAATCCCTGGATAAGCAGAGAGCAAAGTAGGGAGGAACATCCGCCACTACCACGTCGTGGGGAACCGAGAAGGTTGGACATGCGTGAAGCGTTAGATTCAAGCCTCTTACTACTCCTAATGTTTTTGCTGGTGATCCATTTAAGTGCAGAACTCCCTTGGTCATTTCCTCATATTTGAGTCCTAGCTTATCTGCTATGCACTTGGGCATTACTGAGGTGCTTGCCCCACTGTCAATAATGCAATTGTGAACCAAGAAATCTCCAATGACTAAGGATAGATATAAGGGAGGAACCTTTTCATCCTTCTTTGCTTGACCTGCTATGGAAGGGTGCCCATTCATAATCAACACATTATCGGCCTTTGTTGGGACAACTTGTTCGTTTAGCTCGTGTAATTCTTTCTGGAGTATATCTTTTTGTCCCGGCATTGCTAAGGAATCCCACAATGAGATATTCATGTGTAGCTTCTTCATCTGGTCCACCACATTGATCTGAGGGTTGCCCCCTTTTGGATTTTCTTTGGAGGTATTTGCAACCTGAGGTGCAAGCCGAGGAGTTGAGGGTGCAATCGGCGGCTTGTAATTTGGAAACTTTCGGTTCACTTGTGATGAGGAAGATGCTGCAGACGCTTGAGTAGTTGCCTGAGCTTCCTCCATAGCTCTCTTTTTGGACCTAGTATTGGCAGCAACACAATCACCTTGGTTATTCATACTCACCACATAATTGACTGCATAAAATTCTCCTTCCAGGTGGTTCATGAGAGTGGAATCAGACTGAGTTTGTCTGTTGTCCATCCCAGGTCGAATTGGCGCCTCAAAACCTGGGAATTGGGTTGTTTGATTGTCTTGTGTGTTCATATATTGATTTGGCAACTCGTTAGTATAAGCAAACTGTTCTTGATCATACCCCAGGGGTGGGCATTTAGGCTGTTCTTGTACCAAATTATTTTGAATGAAAACAAGAGCTTTGGATGGAGCACCTGGATTGTAACCTTGATATGGTCTGGCTTGGGTAATATGACCTTGTCCTTGGTTATAATTTTGGAAAGGAGGTCTATTCGTTTGTCCAAACTGCTGGTATCCTTGATTTGGCCGATAGCTTTGAGCTTGTTGCCTCTTGAGAGCCACTAATTAATTGGTTACACTTTGTAACAAGCTCTTAACTTCATGGAGGTCGTTTGGCGAGATAGCAGTCGACTTTTCTACACTAGGCAAAGGAGCTAAAGTGGGTGCAAAAGTCTGAACTGGTCGTTGTAATTTAGGAAAAAGCGGCATATGAGGTTTAGGGGCTATCTTCCCTGCTTGTACCAAACAATTTTCAACGGCTATAGCTATTTCATAGGCAACAGGTAACACTTGTACTCCCATGGACTATATCATGACAGCAATGTTGCTGTTCAAAGCCTTTAAGTAGTAAAGGAAAGTATAGCTTGGGGTTAGCCTCACTAAAATGGGGATTCTGTCCCAAGTCTTTTGGAACCTGGTATTAAAAACCTGCATAATTTCATGCGGAGCTCTTTTCATAGTGGTTAATTGCTCAGCAAGAGAGACATGGTCACTCTTCTCCCTGAATCTATTTGTCAAAAGGGTGTCTAATTCGTTCCATGAGCCACCTGAATTCATAGGCAAGGTCCCATACCAGTCCAAAACTTTACCCTTAAAAGACAATGCCAGTAATCTGATGGCTATGTTCTCTTTAGTGACATTATGAAGTTACAGAGGTTGGCTATATTTTTTATATGCTCAATAGCAGTAATAGGCCCCTCTCCATTAAAAGGAGGAACACTCTTAAGGGCTGTCCTTGGGATTAGGTCGTACTGCAGAAGGTTTAAAGGGCTTTGAGCATGGAAGGCTACAAAAGGTAAAGCCATGGCGATGATAGGGTTCAATTGGGGTCTTCTTGTGTAGGTATATTTTATGGCAGGTCTGGGAAATCGATTTGCTGAATAGGGATGAGTTCTTGCAACCTTAGCCGCTTTGCTGAGTTTAAGGGCAGCTCAATGAATTCGAAAGGGACACCCTTGACAGAAGATCTTGTGGTGACCTTAGCCATGGGATGTCAGGATGATCTCTGACCAGAGATTGAGTTCTTAAAAATGGAGTCGCCAAATGTTGGGTTAGTTTGCTCACTCTTGCAGTAACAGGACCAACACCAATCTTGAAACTTTTCAGAGTATCAAAAAATGTCCCACTGGATGTGCCAAAAACTGTTGATGCAATGGATTGCACCCTTTAAAAAAAGGCTCAGCGTCTTTCTTCCATGCGGCACAATGGAGACATTCTTCTTGCTATCGGCTTGGCAATTTTGAGGAATGAATCTCTAGATATGGGCTAGCTCTCCATGATGCATCTTTGAGGTCCTTAACTACTACTGCTAATAATGGGGGGGGGTGTGAAAAGAGAGAAAGATATAACAAAAGCAGAACCTATCTAAAACGGTGATGCACCAAATGATTCGATCTACTCAGCTTATATCAACACTTTACACCAAAAGAGCGAAACAGACACTTCATCTGAGCAAAAGACTAGACTGTATGGACACTTTAACAAGGGGCTTAATGGAGACACAAAGAAAAAGAACCTAACATAGGTGCTCCAGAAGCATACTGTCAGATAATTGCTCTTCTATCTCTATGCTCCAATTTGGGCTTTTCCTGTTAACCTGTAGAAATGGTTTGGGATATACTAGATACGCTGGTGTCGATCTATGAAAGCATCAAGATGAAATGACTAAACACAAAGTTGATACATAGACATATTCAAAAGTATTATATATCAGATGGAGGTAAAACACGCTCTTTTGATTAAAAAGGTAAAATTTGGTAGGGCTTTGTCTTACACAAGTGAGAGATATGTTTTTTTTTAAGCTGAGAGGTTACAATATATAGCATTAAGAGAAAGACTCTTGGTCCCTCAAAGAACATGCGACCCATATTGTATTAAACACCTAGGAAAGAAGAATCCGCTCCTGTTGCTGTCATCCTTCCATGAATGCCCTGAAAGAACCATGTTGTAGATGTCACAGATATTGACTTTACTGCTCAAACTGTAATTAAATGTTCTTGCTAAAGTATGGGTCGCTTTGTTTTTTGAATGACAAGGCCGCCTCTCTATGAAACTTACGTAACTGTCCACTCATTAATGCTAAATGAAGAAAAAAGGGCCACTCTATTGAATGCTTGCGCTCCCTTTGATGACTGCTTGGTGGAGACTATTTCATCTACAGCAATAACTTCTCCTGCCGATGCCTCTTGTGCCACCTAGACTGTTCTATTCGTTCCTGTGCTATTTCTTGTCTTTTCTTGGCAACATGGCCCTCGAGGCTATTGTTCATCTCTACCTGGCTCCTTTCCTAGCGGCTCGCTGAGTCTTCGAATTTCCTCGAACAAAATAATCTGAAGGAAATCGTTCGAAGGAATTCTGTCTTCCTTCGAGCTTTACCACCTGCTTTCGGTGATGCTTAGGTGCTCTGAAATTCTTTTGGACATCTTGTTCGAAATAAATGTCCTTTAGCTTTTCTTTAACTGTTAACCCATTTCTATGCGCGGGCCCGTTCTTAAACATTTGAAAATCAACGGCTATCTCATCACCGTAAAATTGACGTCTGCAGGCCTGTCACCATTTGAAAACTAACGGCTCTTTTGGTGTCTTAAATTTGACGTTCGCGTGCACGTCACCAGACGTTTGAACCCTCAACGGCTAGTTCACCATGTTGAAGTTGACGTGCTCGGGCCTGTCATCTTTAGTAATTCCTTCGGCCTTTTGCAAAATGAACCTTCCTGAAGGGAAGGTGACCCTTTGGAAAAGAGGAGAGGGCCCCTTTTTGGCAGCTGAGAGCCCTCCGCAAGGGCACCTGCCTTTCGGGTTCCTTTGGGTTCCCTTGTCTTTCAAATTCCTTCGGACAAAATGTCCGAATGAATTCCTTCAGACATTTTGCCCGAAGGAAATGTGCCTTGAATGTGTCGGCGTTCTCTTGGTAAATTGCTTCGGACAAATGTCCGAAGGAATTCCTTTGGGTATTTTGTCCTAAGGAATTTACCTTTGGTTTCTGCATGGATTTTCTTTGGACATTTGTCCGAAGAAATCCTTGGTTTTGCCTTGTCACTTTTCCGAAGGAAGCTTCCCTTTCGGCTTTCGGCCTTGATGTCTTTCAAATGTGTTCTTTGCTCTCCGCAAGGGCACTTGACCTTCGGAGTGTTTGTAAAAGACTTGCATTTCTTTGAAACTGGCCCATTCCTTTGCCAAAAAGGGCTTGTCTGAGGTAATTTGCTCGAAGCGAAATAAGCCCCAGATCAATTCGAAATCCCTGCTAGACTTAAATCACTTGGCTCTTTATAAAAACAGGGCTATTTCAAAGGGAAAACCCACACTTGCAGTAAGGTGAAGACATCAGAGACTGACTAATCAAGGCATCACGGAAAGAAAAGGGAGACCGATTTTTGGCCTGCAGGACCAAAATTTGGTCAACACTAAGAGACAAATCTACTTAAATAATCTGCAAATTATGTTCAACTTGCAATGTAAATAAATAACAAATGCGGAAGCACCATTATACATTCAATAGAGACAACGGATAGCAAAATGAAGCCCGTCTATTTGTCATGAATATGATATGATACATGAGTACAATGCTGGATTTAGAATCCAAGGTTATGTTATTCTCATGGGCTGAATCTTGAGAAGGATTGTGTGACATTGGGAATGCATATAGATGATGGATTTATGTGTGTATTCAATAATCATCTCATGTCCTCTTTCTCTCTGATTGATTTAGATTGAGGAGACGAGGGATATATATGTTATGATAAGCTACAAGAACAAACAATTACCTATTCATGTTGAAATTGTTTCAACTTTCTTGGGTGTTGCTTGATTGGGAAGGTGAAATATTATTGAATGATGTTGACGTTGTCGATGATTGTCGAGCTCAATGTGTAGACGGCTCAATTTGTATGAGGAGCGAATTTCGCAGTCTGCAAGTTTGTTTGTGGTGGGAGCAATGGATCTAGTTGCGAAGGCTGCTAATTATGCTAATTTCCCTTGGGGAGGTGCAAACCCAACCTGAGTGTGCTTGCGCTAGGATCAATTCTCCAAGGGTTTTCCAATTGGAGTAAGGAAGGATGCCCATACAAGGCTGTCCTAGTGGGAGCAATTTGGACTTCCATCAACGATGCCTTGCAAAGACTAGAGATGAGTTCATGAGATGCATAGGATAGTATGAAAAAAACCAAATCAACACATTTGGCCTAGGGGAATGAAGATGTATAGTTAGGACATTGTATTGAAGAAGACAAAGACATTTGACTATGGTTGATTCTTAAGTATAACGAAGACATCTCAAAGAACTTAGAGAGGATATTTTTAGTAATTGTTGTAGATGTATGGAAGAAGCCAAAAGGATTAGAGCTGTTTGTGAGCACATCCATATGGACCTTCTAAGGGAGGAGGATGTCCTCCTTGGAGATCCAAGTACAGATAGGGCTATATCTTACGAAGATGTCCAATAAAGGCTGAAAATGCTATATTTTTAAGACATAATTACAACAATTTGGAAAGGGTTTGAATAAGATGTTTCAGCAAGGCAAAAGAGGATGCCAAAATAGGGCATCCTAATCAATTTTGGGGAGATGCCCAAGCGGGATGTTATGCTGTGGACTTTGTGGATGATTTCATTGGATTCAATATCTACACAGAGGACTTAGAGAGTCTAGGACATCTTGGAAATTGGTGGAAGGTACAGTTGGAAATATTACTAGGAGTTTGAAGTGGCAGACCAAAGATTGATTAAATTTGAATTATTTGTGACCTTGGAGGTCATTTAGGTAGCTTAAATAATGTTACACAAGTTTCTTGCATCTTTATATTTTTGGCACATTTGGAAGTCCAATCCAAGGTGCATTTCCCCTCCAAGCAACCTATAAGAGGAGGAAGAAAGGAAAAATAAAGCAGTCACTTGGCACAAAATGAATCATTCAGGCACGCAGATGTAGGGGCAGAAAGTGTATTCACAAGATGAATTAATTGAATTGACGAAGGGTAGAGTTTCCCAATGAGTGAACTGCCCAGTTTTACAAAAGCAAAAGGAGATTTTACAAGAGACATTGGCAGTTTTTAGTTTTCAATCTAAACATATTCCTTTTGGATCTTTGAACCTTGTAATTGTATGAGACTTTAGCTAATCACCTTTGAACCTTGTAGTTTTATGAGCTTTAGCAAACAAAACAGTTCCACACCCAATCATCTTAGTTAAATTTGGGGCTCAGCGACTTCTCGCCTTCATAATATTTCACATTATAACTCTGCCATACGGGATTGTTTGCATAGCCAATTCCTTTAGCTGTAACAGGTACCCATATCTAGCTTTTCAATCTTCAACGCATCTTACTATCCATGGATGTATATGTAATTGGTTTGTCAAGTTCACTATTTTCTTCCATAAGTTGATCTTGATATGGAGAATCCTTCCTCTTCAGAGTTCTTTGTTAATAGTCCTTATCTGTTAGGGGGTTGTGAGTATTCTTTGCGACTCAAACTATAATTGTTTTCCAGATATTTGAATTTTAAAAGTATGATGGCTTGAATATGTAATAGTTACGAGGTTATAAGAAAGGTTTATGTGAAACAGATAGAACTATGAAAAGAACTGACATGTAACGGCCGCAAATGATGGATAATTATGGAAAAAGAATGGGATGAGAAATGAATCAGAAAAGAAAAAGGGTGTTTAAATACAAGGCAGCAGGAAATGCAGAAGATGATAGTCAGATGGTTGATAGATTGAGTCTACTGTGATAGAAGTGGGTAGAAGGTTGAGCTGTCACAAGGAAAGCTATTTTAATACTGTATATCTTCTTAAGGAAAGGAAAAAAATTCTGATTCTGTTCCTATTTATGTTGTTCATTGAGTATCTTATCTCTGTTTTGTTTCATTTATTTTTCCTTCTAAATTATTGTTTAGATCTTTTGCAGCAGATTAGTTCCAATGAAATTATTGTATTAACTCCTGAAAAATAGATGAATTCTGTAAGCTTATATTTACCGTGACTAAATCCCCAGTTTTCCTACACTACAACTCTTAGGATGTTCTTGGTAGGCAGCCAGGGAGTCATTAACATAATCTCACCAAGTTCGAAATAAATGGAGATATTTGTGAAGAGATCTACAAGATTTACTTGAATGTAGCTGAGACTGATAAAATTAAGCCTTTAAGATGAAAACTTCTTTACTACTTCTAGTTTACCAACATTTTTAGGATGACCTCGTCCACACTCCAGATTTCATCAGGAGACTGTGCCTTGTTGCTTAAGCATCCCTTTAGCATAGCTTTCGGTTGTCCCCTATAAACATAAAATGGAATCAGATCGTTACCTTCTGATGGAGCAACCCTTTTTGTAATTGAAAGCACGAGTTATAAAGATCATTTTATCATTAAATGTCCCTTTTATTGCAATATCCAAGGATTGTACCAATTTTTTTTAGAGATTCACATGGATCCTAGATGACTTTTTTGCAGTGTGACAAACAGAGACGTATAGATCTATTTATATGAGAAATGTTTTGAGCTTAAGTGGCAAATCTTTAATAAGTAGTTCTCCCACACTTTCAACTCTAGTCTAAGCTCCTCATACTTGCTAATCCTAGATGGCTCTTGCCACAAGAACTTTTATGATCGGGTTGCATCCACGAGTTTGGTCAGGTAGCATAGAGCACAGAAGCCTCAGCCAATTTTCAGTAAAAATCTGATTACTTCTTCTTGGCCTCAAATGCTAGGAGAGCAGTTGGTTGACAAGCATTCCAACATATCTTCATTGAATATTACTATCATTCTCCTCAGTCCCCTTTTATTGGTCCTCAGATTTTTGTTCATGTTTTAGGGCTTTGGCATTCTTACATTACTTTTCTTAGGCTACTCTTTTATGTCTTTGCATTAATGCATTAGGCAGCCCCATTGTATATTCTAGCTATGCTACTTTTGCAGTCTCTTTTGCCATTTATGGCCATTGGTGGACATTAACAACTAAATGATATTCAAATTATTTTTGGGATCTTTCATATTGTGATGTGGGGACAGAGTTTGAATATTGTTTCATTTATCTTTTTTTGTGTTGATTTTCTTAGACTCCTATACTCGACATTTACTTGAGTTCCTGCAATTGGAGGTTTTTCCTGTGGGAGTTATTCCTTCCTTCACTTCATTTCTTCACTTTCTTAATGCATCTCTATAAATGTCTCCTCACCTCCTGTCCCTTAAGAGAAAGAATGTTGTGATTAGGGAGAACATTTATTGGAGATACATTTAGGCCACTTGGATTACCCACAACTAGCCTCTCAACCCAAATCAAATTTTTAGTTTGATCATTATCTTTTTTTGTTTTGACGGTGCTATTGGTCATACAAATTGTCTTGAATGCCATTGATCATTGAGTCCTCGGTTTCCCTCTTGGCCAGTTTAGAGTGGGCTCTCATCAGCTGATAGTTGACGTTGATCACCTTCTCACTTAGGGTGAGGGAACACGTATGCTCTGGTCATTAAAGGAGTTGGTAATAGTGTAATGTCCGCATTAACACATGATTAAATAGGTATTGAAGACCTTTAGTCTATTTTTCCATAGACTAAAGGAGCCTTTTTAGGGGATTATATTTTATTAGTTATTTATTAATTGTCGAAATAGTGATTTTTATCATAAGGCAATTATTATTTAATTAATAGAATATTTAAAAAATGGTTTTTACTACTAAAGTGCTTAAATGAATAAATTATTAATTTATTTGCCTTAAAGTGATTTTAATTACTATTTTAAAATTAAGGTAACTAATTAATATATTATTTAAAAATGAGATGTCGGCATGGGAGCTAAAACAAGGGAAAATAAAAGTGTTTTATCTTCCCAAAATGGTTCACCCTCTTTGGAAGTTATAAATACATGGCGAAAGTTACAATAGAGAATATGCTAAATTTGATAATTTGTTCTTCATGCTTGAAGGAAACTATTGGGATGCATGTTCAATAGAGGTTCACTACTGTTGATGATTGATTAATTTAAAAGGTGTCTTTTGACACCACCTTTTGTTAAAGGAGATCTTATTCTTACCCTAAGGAGTGGGGCGAATCACTTTGGAGGGTTTGTGTGGATTTTTATGAGGATTTCATGGTCTTTTTCTTGCATGTTAAGCTTGCTAATTTATTATACAATTTTTTCAAGTGGAACGAACCACTTGGGGAGCTTGGATTTAGGGTTTGGATGTTTCATTTGATCTATAATTTGTAAATTAAATAATCTGATTTTATTTGTTAATTTTTTGATTATTGGTGTGAAGTTTTGGACGATTTTGTGAAGAGTTTGAAGGAGAAAATTTAATAATAATTTTCAGAATTATTATTTAATTATTTGACATGCTATTGAAGGTTTTTCCATTTGCGGAAGGTAAGAATTTATTTTATAATTTTTTGCTATTTTTTTCATCACTTTGGAAGTGGAGCGATTGGCTTGGAGAGGCTAATTTGGTGATTTCTATGCCCGAAATAAGTTGTCGTAATTCCTTGGTAATTTTCAGAGGTTTGTGGCTATTTTTGGTAGGGGTTCAAAGAGGAAAGTCACTCAAAACAACTGTAATTTTGATAATTAATCAGAATTTTTTGCCATCAAAAAGTGGTGTTTAAGCTTCAGAAATCGAGTAAAAAGGTACTTGTTTTGTGCAAAATAAATTCTGATTTTATCTTGCACATTTTCAGTTATTTTGGAACAAATTATTGGCTGGATTTTACCCATAAAACCCCATTATTTTGGTGCATAGGGTTTCTAGGGATTGGAAAAAAAGCTTGAGCATCCACATCATCTAAAAAATGTTTTGCTCAATATTTTGGAGGAAGCAACAAACTGTTTGTCCCTAATAGGACAATCAGATTCTAAGTCTATGTTTTGGGCAATCAATCCTTTGGTGGTTTATTTGGCTAGACCCAAGATTTTGAGACATTCAGATTAAGATGTGAGACTTGTAGCTATCACTTGTATTAGTGAAATTACAAGGATAATAATTTCAGAGCAACCATACAGTGACAACATCATGAAATAAATATTTCAGTTGATGGTGGAAAGTTTTGAAGGTTTTGGTGACATCACAAGTGCTTTTACTAAGAGGATCACTATTCTGAAAAATATGGCAAAGGTCAGATCTTGTGCTCTAATGTTGGATTAGAGTGTGATACACTTATTCTTGAAATGTTCCAACATTTCTTTATAGCTGCAAGTAAAAATCCTACATAAGGTATGATAACTTCCATACAAAAGGTGATGACCTTAACACTTAATGAAAGCGATGATTTTTTCGAGCCATTGTTGTCTATCTTATTGGCAGGTTTAAGGTTAGAAAAGAATAAATTTTCAATTATCCAAATGTTGTTTGAAAAAGTTGCAAATATTTGCGAGAAAAATTAAGGCTTTATTTGATAGTGGAGCACATAGAAAAAAAGAGTATTGAACAACATGCAGAGTTGGAGGAAAGGACTGAAGGGACAACCCTTCATGAAGAGACCAAATGAAATAGAAAAATCAAAGTTGAAGAAAGAAGGTGAGCTACAAAAAGATGACACTTTGGGGCAGCCCATAGGGGTGCAAGTGGATGATAAAAGAGAAGAGGAAACCAAGGAGCATGAAATAAAAGAAGTGCAAGGTAAGGATATTTTATTGATAAGAGATGTTTATTTATCTTTTAATGATTGTATACATGATAGTGAAGTCACTAAAATTGATAAAATGAAGGATATGGTTTGCAAATTGAGGCATGAGGATTTCTTGATTCAAGTTCACAATTATTGGCACCAAGAGGTATGGGATCCTGATAATTTTCCAAGTTTTACAAAGGTTCTCAATTATGATTTTAAATTTTTTATGACTAATACCATGGGAATAAAAAAAGAATCAAAATTGTGTGAGGCATGGAGGAATATAGGCAGACACAAATTAACATTGGAAGTAGAGTTTAAGGTGGGAGATAATGAGGATATTTTGCATGGTTTGAATGACAAGAAGGCTCCTTCATCTTCATCAATCAACATGATAGGGGGATATTTTATGAGTATGAGGAAGGAGGATGAAAGGAACAATGATAGGACTGTTATGAGACATCATGAATAGCCATGTGCTTGCAAAAAAGGGGATGCTACAACACAATTGGTAAGTTTATCTAGATCTGATTTTTATCATGCATATGTTGGATTGAAGTTTGAATTTTATGACTTAGAAAATTCTGAGACATCTAGTCAATTCCAGCCCCTACATACAAGCATAATATTGCCCTCTTGGAATATGTTTCGGTTCACAAGGAAGAGAGTTCATGTATGGACAAAATCCGAAATCACTTGCTCCCAAAATTCTGAATTAACATGGCAGGTACAACAGTATATAAAAAGGAATAAAATCCAGTATTGGTGGGGTTTGTTTGATGATGCATACATGTGTGAGGAAGCTAACAAAGGGCAGCCAAGTGAAGGACATACAGCCTACATAAGGGGACCCCTACCAATGGGTTTAGATGGTTATGATATGCACTTGCAAAGTATGTTTTCCAATTTGATTAAGCTTGTTTTCTTTCTACAAATGGAAGGACTATATTTTCATAATGAAGAAGGATTGATATGGTATAAAGAAGGTTCTAGCGCACCTTGGAATGCACACTATGGGAGCTCACATCCTCTATTGCTTTTCCATGAGATGAATTTAATTATTGGCAACCTTGTTAAGCATATTAATTTGGTTCAGTTTTGCAATCCTAATCTTCTTCATACAGGGTATAAGTCCATGATGGTTTGTTGGGGAGGCATGGAGTTAGAGAGCCCATTAAGGATACAACTCTCATTGATAAGCATTTGGGGACTTTTGATGAGCTTATGGAGTGTTACATGCATACATGGGAATGTTGATAAGGGACAGCCTTTGGTAGTGCACATGGCGTGCATAGGAAAGCCCATATATGTTGAATTGTACTACCTTGAGACCTCACATCATGGTAAGTTTACAAGATGGTACTTAGCTGATTTTTTTTTGCATGATTGGAGAGTTATAACATGGCATTTAGGGAGTAATTATCCTCGGGGCAGCAAGGTAATCAAATTCTATTATGTTTTTTATTCTAACTTTTGTCCACATATCACTTCCTTGGAGAGTATAAGGGAAAGGAGCTTTCTCATCCACCACTTGGTATTGAAAGGGGTGTTTGGACGAGAACATGTAGAGCCTTGGGAAGGCCATGAGGACGCATCTAGCACTTGGAGGCAGCCCCCAAAGTATAGGAACACAACAATATGAAAAAGATATGTGAGAATTTCCTTCATTAGGAAACAAGTAAATGTGGACATTGTTTGATAAGGAGTGTTGGGACACCCACCTGGATTTTGCAATTGCTTGAGGACAAACAATTTTGATTGGGGAGGACTGTAATGTCCCCATTTTTACATCATGATTAAACAGGTATTGAAGACCTTTAGTCTATTTTCTCATAGACTAAAGGAGCTTTTTTGGGGGATTATATTTTATTGGTTATTTATTAATTGTTGAAATAGTGATTTTTATCATAAGGCCATTATAATTTAATTAATAGAATATTTAAAAAGTGATTTTTACCACTAAAGTCCTTAAAATGAATTAATTATTGATTTATTTGCCTTTTTAATTACTATTTAAAATTAAGGCAACTAATTAATATATTATTCAAAAAGGAGATATCGGCATGGGAGCTAAAGCAAGGGAAAATGAAGGTTTTTATCTTCCCAAAGTTGTTCACTCTCTTTGGAAGTTATAAATACATGGTGAAGGCTACAATAGAAGATATGTTGAATTTGATAATTTGTTCTTCATGCTTGAAGAAAACTATTGGGATGCATGCTCAATAGAGTTTTGCTATTGTTGGTAATTGATCAATCTAATTGGTGTCTTTTGACACCACCTTTTGTTAAAGATCTTGTTTTTGCCCTAAGGAGTGGAGCATATTACTTTGGAGGGTTTGTGTGGATTTTTATGAAGATTTTATGGTTTTTTTCTTTCATGTTAAACTTGCTAATTTATTATACAATTTTTGCAAATGGAGCGAACCAATTGGGGAGCTTGGATCTAGGGTTTGGAGTCCTCATTTGATCTAAAATTTGCAAATTAAATAACCTGATTTTATTTGCTAATTTTTTGATTATTGGTGTGAAGTTTTGGACGATTTTATGAAGGGTTTGAAGGAGCAAATTAAATAATTTTTTTTAGAATTATTATTTAATTATTTGACACGTTATTAAAGGTTTTTCCACTTGCGGAAGGCAAGAATTTATTCTATAATTTTCTGCTATTTTTCCCAGCACTTTGGAAGTGGAGCAATTGGCTTGGAGAGGCTAATTTGGCGATTTCTATGCCCAAAATAAGTCACTATAATTTCCTGGTAATTTTTGGAGGTTTGTGGCTATTTTTGGCAGGGGTTTGAAGAGGAAAGTCACTTGGAACAACAATTATAATTTTGATAATTAATCATAATTTTTTGCCATAAAAAAGTGGCGTTTGAACTTGAAAAAATCGGGTAAAAAGGTACTTGTTTTGTGCAAATTAAATTCTGAATTTTTTCTGCATATTTTCAGTTATTTTGGAACAAGTTATTGGCTAGATTTTACCCATAAAATCCTATTATTCTGATGCCTAGGGTTTTTAGGGCTCATTAAGGGTTTTGTGAGCTTGTTTGGCAATCTAGGGTTTGCTGATTGCATTTTCAGATTTGTGGATTTTGGGGAAAACCCCTTTTGCATTAAATTGTCCCTTTTGGGGACATTAGAAATAGACAAACATCTCTTGTCGTAGTGCTTGATTTATTAAGATTTAGAGGAAATACTTTCATTTTCAGAGAATTAGGGGTCCTTGATTGCCTTTTTCAGATATCTAGACAAGAAACATGTGGCTTTGTTTCTTAGAGAGGTTCTTTTTAGATGATTCTTGCTTCAAAGGTTTCTTGGATCTATTAAACATATCATTCCCTTTTGAAGCGTACAATTAGCGGTGGTAATCTGAAGCGCCCATTCATTACTGCAAATATTTGGGACAAAAATGATATATCAATAAGGGATTGTTCGTTGTTTTGGACTGTTGCAATTGATTCGTGATTCTGTTTCCTCTAGTTGCAGGTGTGTGAGATCCACCCATCGTAGAGATCATTACAATTTATAGTGACCCTGATAGGGGCTGCATTATGAGCTTTGTCATATTTTCCAAGGGATCTTAAGCCTTGCATGTTAGGAGTACTTCATATTCAAACTCTTTTGATTGTACTTCATTGCTATGGAGGATTATAATTTCCTTATTTTATTTTTATTGCTTCCTTGGATTGCCCAAGCGCTATTAGACCAGTTCTCTCTTGAGATGACATCTTCTAGTAGGTTTTTAGTGATCACATTGAAAATATCATAGCATGTTTGCCTGTGATGTAGATTATGCTTTCTATGCATGTTCAAAAGTTGTTAAAAACTCCTCTGATTACAACCTCAGATCTCGCTTTATCTTCCTTTTGTGTATACGAAGGGGTCAATCTCTTCCAGTTATTCATTGTATCATCGATTCTTATATTTTATATGATTGAAATTTCCTTGTATTTTATACATTGCCCTTTAGTTGGGTTTAAGTTGCATTTGCACTCTGTTTGCTAATACACTTGTACTCCTGTTGCCCATTTTGGCAGTTTGTAGACATTAATGTCTTTGTTTCTTTTTCTATGAGCTATTATTGAAAATACAGTTGACCTATAAGTCTTGGTTAAATTGAGCCATTGTACTTAATACACTCTTGCTATCTAAATGAGTGTTTCTTGGGGCTACCTTGTTGTGTCCTGTATTATTCATAGCGACATGCATCTCCATGGAGAAATTATAGTCATTTGAACCAAGTGCCACTATACTTTTATTGCCGTCTTGGATATTCTTCTTATACAGAAAACAATCACTGGGATCATGCCTTGATTTCTTATGAATTTTTAAATATTTGATGGGATTAAATTTGGGCTCCTTGGTAGAAGAAGTTGTGAAAGAAGAATAAGTTGATAGTACCACAGTAGTGTGACAATTCTTTGAACTTGAACCTCCTTGGTTGCTGCATCTCCATTGGTGCTTTGGCTGTCAAAGGTTCTCTTTGAAAAGCTGGGATAAGGATCCATAAGGGTGTTGTTTTGTTTGGACACGAGATTTCTGTAGAAATACTCTGAAATTTCACGATCAGACTGCTCCATGGTCCTTTGTACGTAGTTTGATCCAAAATTTATTGTGTAGTCTTGATCCGGCTAAGTAAAGTTTGCTTTAGCTAGAGCTAAGAAAGAAATAGATCATACTGATGGCTGGAGGGGTAGAATATGGATCTCAATGATATGACTGAGGATTTCTATGTCATTATTGGTTGTAGGTTTGTTCTTGCAAGTTTCAATTTTGTGAAGCTTCAATGATCTAGTTGTTTAGCTTGTCTCTATGTTGCAGGAATCCCCCCCTCCCCCCCGCCCCTCGAATCCAGCCTAGGTATGCCTCCGGTATTGGTACATCCCAGGTAGCTCCCAAAAACGTACCGAAAATGTCACAGACGTTTCTGGGCCCTTTCCGGACGTTTTCAGGAGGTACCCAGGTGTTTCCGGGGTTTGTCTGGGCATGCCCAGTTGTTTCCGGCAAGGAAAAACAGTGGAAGACAACAAAAAATTAAAAAAATGTAAACCCAGTTCGAACCAGACAGTATATAAATAAAATAAACATTTAAGTATAATAATCTAGATGTCCCTTATTAACATTAAGTTATATTTTATTTATATACTTTCAGGGTGTTTGAGAGTGGTCTTGGACCTCTAGGAGCTATAATGCAAATTCTAGGTTTTGGAGGATCCTATCATATTTCAGACTTAGATTCTACGGTTTCAGGGTTTCAGATTTAGCCATATTTCAGGTTTTCAAGATTTCAAGGAGACATCATAGGAGGTACGAAGGCTGCATTAAGGGATGTAGGTATGATAGAATAGTATGAGAACATCTCTCACAAAGTGCCCCAAGCCGATCCCACCCCATTCCCTGTGCACCCCTTAAGGCATACACTCTAGGAGATTCAATGAATTGGCGAGCCCCTAGGAGAGAGTGTCAGTAAATGAAAAAGTTGAAATATAATGGGAGCGACATTCATGATTTTGAGGGCAATCTAGATGATTTATTCTAGATTTGAATGCACATTTTGTCTTTGAACTAATGAAGTAATGAATACTATATATTTTAAAGTTTTCTATCTTTTATAGACAAATATTTTCAAACAATATATTTTCAAGTGTTTTACTCACAAAATGAGTAATATATACACACACACACACACACACACTCACGTGTGTGTGTACCCATGACGTATCCAAATGAAGGTTTTTGAAAAATGGTGTACCCGCGTATGCGTAACCGTACCCAAACAACATAGGCTTGTCTAGATCACAACTTCCTTCATACTCTTAGGCTTTGAATTTCATGTCAACTTTTATGGCAGTGGAGGGAAATTATGATTGAAGGGTTGTGCATCTATGCTTCCAATCACTAATCATTTGCACTAGTTACTGCACGAATGTTTTTAAGGAAACATTATGCTGCCAGACAAGTATCTTCTCAAAACATAAATTAACTTACAACAGTGTATAAGAACGGAAACAACTCTTGTTAGATCAAAAGTATGATATTTCCACAGGTAATCATTTGGAATATATATCTGGAGTCAACTATGTTATATCCTCTTTTCTTTATGATGTTTTAGGGTCTACCTTCTAGATCCCTCTCCAGGGATTTGAATGCCTATGAATAGCATATCCCAATCCCTGAAGAGTGGTCTTGAAGGTAGACCCAAAACTTTGGAAATAAATGAGGATATAACACAGTTGATTCCAGATATATAACATCAAAAGTTTTGTTAGGTGTCTGTGAATAGGATATATGCCACACAGATAATAACACACGTACATCTGAAGTGAATAAGATTAGAGAAAATAGAATAAATATCTCTTTGTATTATGACTATATAAATATACATCAGTGCAATCCAATGTGGATCTGCCACTATAGAAGTCTGGACCAAACTTATAATGACCATCTCATATTAAACCCCTTTACACACCATAGAAAGGTTTCTAAGGTTGTTGAACCACTTAGATACTCGACCATAAGCATAACCATAAGTTATTCGTGCCACCAACATGTCTATAGCCATTAACATCTTGATGCAGCTTTTTTAGCATTTGGCTGTCAATATATAATTATGAACATTATAGCATTCGACATATATACTAAATAGAAAGATTTCACTAGATGTTCATGATGAGATGTTGATATAGACATATAAACTAAAATTGACCCCTAACAACCTCCAAAGAAAGATAAAAACACTTGAGAACATGGAGTTTCGTAAGTCCCTATGGCAGGTTACCCTTAGTCTCTAGGAAAAAGATATTAACTTTATTAATTTTGACGGCAGTTTTACATTGAGAGTACACAAGCAAATTGATTGCCTTGTCTTTTTCTAACAAAATTTTAATGAATAATCCCTAAGAAGTCATTTCTAAAAACTTTTTGACGCATTTTTTAGTTTTGATAAATGCATACAAGTCCTCGTAGGGGTAAAAGGTCTTGCTAAATTTGCCAAATTTTATGGTATTTTGGGGCCCCCTTTTTTTTTAATGTATGGGCACATTTGCTACACTTTGTGCCCAAAGATCGCTAAAATATATATTGAAAATAAAAACTGATTAACAGTGTGCTATTGGTGATCATTGGCCTTAAGAGATGGAAAAATGTTAAGAAACTACATCCGTTGGGCTTTTTCAAACTTGCTCTATAAGCCTCTTAACGCCTTTCTGCCCCATAATATAAGGTGTAATGTACTTTTATCACCAAGGGTTATTCTCCACTAAGCAGCAGATCACAAATGAAAATCCAATTTACATTGATTATGGTAAACTACAGGAATAAAAATGAAACATTATCTTTTTGATGGATATATACATTTTAAAGAACATGTATGTAGCATACTCGAATATTTTTATCTCCTGTAGAATGTCCTCAGTTATTACTACTATAAATCAGTGTACAAGTTCTTAGTTCTGATATATATGTACATATTTATAGAGCTCTTTTATGCAATAACATTTATCCTTTATTTCATATAGGCTTCCCAGACCTTTTGCCTTAGATCATGTTTGTAAAGGAAACCTTCATCCTAGTTATTTAGATGACAGTGCTAAGAAATGATATAT
Source organism: Torreya grandis (assembly GCA_037957365.1). Classification (NCBI taxonomy): domain Eukaryota; kingdom Viridiplantae; phylum Streptophyta; class Pinopsida; order Cupressales; family Taxaceae; genus Torreya; species Torreya grandis. The sequence continues at coordinate 261,142 of JARHVA010002830.1, forward strand.
AAGAAGACTCACAATATGATACACTCTGAATTTTCACTCGAGACCAAGATATAAAAGAAATATCTTCTGAAATAAGTGATCAACTTTGTCAGGAGGACTTGTTTCATAATTTCAGAACGTTTTATGTTCATGTAATCTACAAACGTGCACAAAAGAAAGAGCGTTGGAATAATTTCACATTCTTATTTTTGAATTCCATTTTTCCCGCATTTGGAAATAATAAAATAATGCATTCACAATTTTTTTTCTATTTGTAGTAAACTTTCTTCTTTTGAAGGTATTCATGTGTAGTTTCTTCTGAAACACCAGAGCATTTTATTGTGTTCATGTACAGAAAATTCACACAAAAACGAGAACACTGAAATGATTATTGAGTCTTGTTTTTCAGTTATGTTTTTGTTGCATCTCAGAAAATAATCGTTTATTGCATTCCAAACTTTCCTCCAGGATATTTCTTCTGGAAGATTATCTCTGAGCTTTACCTATGTATTAAAAAAGGAATCTATTTTTGTTTTCTTACCCTGGACAACCTACGATATGCTAGCTAACGTGTTAGTATCTCATGTCATAATTATGTTTTTCATTATTGACAATTTTGTGGTTATAACAGAGTTGGAAACTTTGAGGCTGCATTTTTGGGCTTCATGTGCTTGCAGCTTGGGTGTGCTATTTTTCCTTATTTTTGTTCTATGGTACTCCGGTGATGGAGGCAAGCACCATTCTTCAGCAAAGAGGATGCAAATTTCCGTTATTAGCATAGCTTTTGCAGTTGCCCTTGGCATACAATGTTCCTTTTCATTGGTGAGAGGCAAAGTATTAGGTCAGTGGCTTGGTAAAATCTCATTTAGTTTGGAAAAAATAAAATCAGTTTACCTGTTCTTCGTGTTAATGATTCTCGTCAATTGCTTGTTGTTTTTAGTTTATACTATAGAGTATATCAAACTTTGTCAGTTGGAATGTTATTTTAACGATGATTATCTGAAGCTTTTGGACTGGTCAATAACTATTCAATCTAATTGGGAGGGGATTTGTCTTGTAGGGCCTTTCATATCCATGGCAATGTTATGGCTCCTGCTGCATGCTTTGGCATCTGGAACTGTTCTGCAGTACATAATTCATAAATTTCCTTCCTGTGCTTCTATAGGTCTGTCATTTAATTAACTTGTATGGATTTTCATGTGTACTGGGTTTTCTGATGTTGGATGTAGATATGCTGAGGATCGAATCCTCATTTTAGTTTTTAGTTTATTTTGTTTTGCAACTCATGTATCAGATGCAATTTTGAAATGCATTACTCATTGTTTTCAGGTGAAACCCTACTAGTTACCAGTGGGCTAGTTCTTTATTTGTCTGATGTGCTAGCTTTTATCCTCTCAAAGGTTTGTATTTCAGTAACATCAAGTTTGTTGAATTCCTTAATGGCATATTTATTGGAGTCTAAACTTTGAAAACAACTACAAGATACATCAGTCTATTGCCTTTACAGGTTAAGATGTATCCTCCATTGTCAAATCAATTTCTTGGAGGACTAAATGAAAAGGGACATGAGATTGGTATGATCATTCAGGTTTTCATCCACAACTCTTTTAAATAGCCAAAATAATCTGGTTTTCATCATCATCTTCAGCATTTTATCACTCATTATCTTATGAAAGCCAGTGTATGAAATTTTGAGAATTCTTCTTTATGCAGGCATTGTTGGGTAGCCTATTACTGATGTCAATGGCTTACAGTCCTCTCCTCCGTATTTGGATATGTTTTATGAACCTTACAAGGACTCGAACTTCAAGAAATAATGAAAGGGCCTCAGAAGATTTTCAAAGCTCCATTATGTTCTATTTGGCTCTTGGGATAATATTAATCATGATTACACCGCAGTGGTTGTATCATATCAAAGATTTTCAAACACACCCTCTGTTATGGTAAGCTCTTGTTCATTTATTTTTTTCAAGCTTTAAAAGTCTGCTGGAGCATTCTCCAAAGCCTTTGAAATATTGATTGAGCTCTTGATAAATCTGTTGTAATCTGGTGCCAGTCTTTTATTCGCCTGTCTACTTGGTGAGTCAGAGTGTTTTTCAAGAAGTTATTGCTATTTATCTAATTACTCACGGACTTTTCCTTTCCCTGAGTCTGCAAGCTTCAATGAAAATTGATAACTTGGGTAGATGCTCCTAACAATATTCTCAACTAGGAATTGGAGTTCCTTTTTCTTGTGGTGTTCAGGGTACTGTTAACATACTCCCATGAACATTTTATAATATATATAGCTGGCTTCTTAATGCAAATGAGGTTCACATCTGATTTTTTCAGACCTTTTGTTTTGGTATAGCTAGACATGGAGACATTAAGCTTCCCATACCATTCAAAAATCATGGATGTAAAATGAGGGTTTTTATCTCCAAAGGTTGACCCAGCTATTCTAAGGTTTGTTTACATTCGCTGCATTAGGTTGGGTTAGATGCACAATTTTGTATATAATGATTTTTATTGTTTGCTGGAAAATTTCTATGGTTACCAAGTTGTTTTTACATACAAACTGTTTGCTTGAACCCTAAACTTGTAATGCCATGTATTAAAAGCATTACAAATAACCATGAGAAAGGATGACCAATATCCAAAGAAGATAGGGCTAATGAAGGCCATGAATGGAGGCAAAGGATATCAGGGATCAATTGCTTGCGGTTGGTAAGGAGGTTCTGGATGACGATTTGGTTGTGAGCTTTTTGAACGTTCTACCAAAATCCTTTGAAGATTTTCTTACTCTTTTAAATATGATGTTTGATAGTACTACTGCTTGATGGGCTTGTGGAGAGAGAGTAGTATGGAAAGCTGTGTGAAGATGGAGAATCCTTAGTAAATATTTTTTTAGCTGAGTACAGAAGAAAAGGAATGTGATAGAAGGGTAAAAAAGCTGGTACATCTTAGAAGTAGGTGTAGCTTTACATGAGGTTGTTAGAGAGTTGTCAATGATGTCATGGTGATGTCATTCATGGAGGTGTCCTAGTGAGTGGATGAAGTGCCTTGATAGACTATGTGACAATGACAAAGTGTGCAATGTGCTTGTCCTAGTATGCTTAAAAGATGCTTGGTTGATCTTTAGAGTTTGCATGGTTTAGAGATGTTCAGGGATGAGTATGATGATTTGAAGATGTGCAAGAGGTCTCTAAGATGTTTTCTAAGCTTTGAGTGCTTGTGTGCATAAGTGAAATTCATCTGGTAGTTCATAGTTTTCATCTAGACACTTTGGGTCTAGTGGTAGAAAATCTGAGTAGGCAGTTTGATGATGTCACCATTGCCACATGTGGATGAGTTAGGGGAGTTGGTCATATGGTTGTAATCACATTAGTCCCTAGTTGATTTGTACCAAATTTTAGATCATGCACCGAAACGCGTCAAAAGATATGCAAGGGCAAAGTTGGGCTCTTAGGTATTTTGACATTGTTTTCCCATATTTAGCCAAATTTGCATGAGGCAAGAAAGAGCCGAGTAAGCATTTTTATGATGGCATATCTCGCACGTGTGGACGTTTCAGGGGAAGGTGATCATACGGGTTTGTTCAGTTTTGTACCTAGTTGATTTGCGCTAACTTTTAGGTCAAGTGCCATAGCGCAACAAAAGATATGCATGTTCAAATTTGGCCTTGCAGACAAGTTTTTGACATAGTTGGCTCTGTGGCGGAAAGATCTGAGTGAGCATTTTAATGTTGTTATATCTCACACGTGTGAGGGTTCCAGGAGCAGTTTGCCATATGGTTGGATTCTCCTATGTGAGGAGATCATATGGTCCAAATTTGAGAACATACGAGTGAGCAAGGTAAAAGATATGACTGTGCAAAGTTGGCCTTCCAGATAGATAAGCAAGGTTCCCATACTTTGTCAAATTTGCACAAGTTAAAGTTTGAGCAACATCGACGGAGCGCATTTCTCCAAGAAGTCAGGAAGCAATGAGATGGTGCCAAGTGTCATGATCACGGGGGTTCTGAGCAAGATTGAACGGTGAGTGCTGCATGATAAGGACATGACTAATCCACAGAGATCGACAGTGCACGATGAGTCAACATTGCATGAGATGAGGTCAACATGTTCAAGGTTTAACGTTTGGAATTGGCGAACTGTGTGTTAAAGGTCGAGCTTCGTACAATAAGATCGACAGTCCATATTTAATCTGAGTAGCGAGGACTCGAGATGCGAACAAAGTGTTCGAGGTTCAACTATGACCGTTTGCATTTAAATATTCAAATTTAACAAGGGAAAAACCAGTATGTGGTTTTTGGACCATATCTTTTGATTAAGGACGAATTTGCCCATACTGTAAAAAGCAAAGATGAAGAGGATTCCATGGCGCATCTAATGAACCTAATTTGAAGATCTGGAAGTGTGTATAGTCAAAGATATTAAGGTTCAAAGTTGTTTGTGTTCGTGCATGGACTGAAAGTGCCTTGAGAAGATAGTTTGAGCTAGTTTTGATATCTCTTGATGAATTAGCTATTGGGGAGTGTTGTAGACTCCATGAGGATGATTTGTGTGCATTATGAAGGCTTGACCATTCATATGCAGTATGAACAAAGGTTTAGAAGTCAACTGTGTATTCGTTTATGGTGACTGTGTGCACAGTATGTTGTTTGAGCAAATTGTGCTTAAGTAGAAGGGTACTATGTTGGTTGTTGACACTTAAGGGGGATCTATAGATCATATGGAATGGGTCCATGCATTTTGGTAGTGGTTTTGTGTTCTTGTTTTGTTCGATGAAGTGCTAAAGCAGTGAATGGGTTCACATGAGACCTATAAGGGCTACAAGGGCTTAATTGAAAGGGTTAGTTCCTTAAGGGTGACCCATAAATGCAATGGCTGACCTATGAAGATTGTTTCTGAGCTGTGTCTTGATGTGAGAGATGACTTAAGGATTAAGGCATGCCTAATGGCTGAGCAAGGTAGTGATTATCACTCTATAAATGGTGAAACCAAATGTGCTGGTTTCTAGACTTGGAGATAGATTTTGAGTGAGAGACTTGGGAGAGATTTGAGAGAGGCTTGCGTGTGTGAATTGTAGAGCGAAGGAGGGGTAGAGTGCCCTGTAGATGAGTTAATGAGCAGATCAGATTGAGGACTGTTTGTATGACCTTTAGGTCAATTTTGTTGTCAGAATAGTGCTCTTGCAGATTGAGTATGAGCGAAGGTAAAGGGTGATAATCAGAGGTCCATCATCAGGGGTTGAAGACATCAATTCAAAGGTGGATGTGTTCATAGGTGTTATTGTGGCAGCTCAACATCTAGTGGGGTTGCAATCTCCTTGCAAGGTGAAACTTGCTAAAAGTCTGGTTGTTGCAGCTTAACTAGACAGGTGTGGTAGCACCTTGTGGGATTGTAGTCTCACTAAATAGGGATTGTAGTTCCTTGATCAGTTGTAGCTGGTTTAAATTGATTCTTGTTATTATAGGACAATAGTCTAATTGTAGGTTCCAATGGGTTTGCCACCCAAAGAGGGTTTCCCACCCGAAGAGGGTTTCCCACCCGAAGAGGGTTTCCCACATATGTCATGTGTTATGTGATTGATCTTGCATTGTCTCTCTTGCTCATTGCTATGAATGATGTGTATGCTTCATGAATGCTTATGGTAATTGATTAAGAACTTGAAAGTGATTGAAATTGAAGTTGGATTATTTGGGCTCACTGATTCAATCTCCCCGTCGCCCCTGCTGCCCGCCTGCGCTCTCAGTGATTGTACCTCTAACAGAGGTAACTCTGATAATAAAAAGGGAAAGCTCTCTATTATTGCCAAAAACCAGGTCCTTTAAAGAGCTTGCAAAAAGATTGTGGGGGATCTTTAGAACATGAGTGAAAGTCAAAATAAGCAGGATATGAAGCAATATGCTGAAAATGTTGTGGAGCATAGTGGAAAGGAAGATAGCAGATAAGGCAATATTGTTGAGGAGAATGCCTTAATTACACCAATAGGCATTCTACAATGGCAGCAAGGTAGTATAATGGAGTGAGTTGTTCACAATTATCTTCGACTTTAAATTTGATGTCTATTTGACTATTACAGGGAAATTTCAACCTTAAATTTGACGTTCATTTGGTCGTCACTTAGAAGTTTTTTTCTTTTTGCTTGGAGAAGTCAATTGAAAATTTGTAATACCTTTGCCATAAAGTGGATTTCGGAGCCCGACACAGTAGTGTTATTGGATTGATGCCATTTATCACTAGTCAATGGGAAATTGGTGGAGAAAGTAATGGAATTATTAATCAATGTGATTTGTAAAAAATCCAAAATAATAACCTTGAGATAGATATCTATCAACATATTTTAGATAGATGAATTTAAGATATCTATATTAGTAAAACATATTACGGTGCATGAAAAATGAATGCATGGTTTTTTTTATTCCATAGCTACTAAGCACATGTTAATGGGAAGGATTCGTTTGTTTCCAAGAAAGAAAAATCAACTCTATAATGGTTGTTTTGAGTATTGGCAAAGTACATGATATTCAATAGTGTAGGTTGTGGGGTGGTCCATGTCAAGTCCATGTCAAATTGTCCATTGGAAGGTAATAAAAGATTTAGAATGTACTTTACATTTTGGGTGATCTGCACCACATGGCCTAGGATGCTAGTGTTGTGGACAATGCTATCCTTGGCAAGCTAAGGGTTGTAGAATGTGCAGAGGTAAACTTAAATGACAGTAAACCAATAACACACTCAAATCCAGAAGTCTGATATGTAGAATAATGCAACTTCTATTCAATATGCAAAATAGAGAAATGTACTGTACACGATTCAATAAAATTATGAATGCAAGTTTCTGTGATTAGAAGGGGAATTACTTGCTGATTTGTCTCGATTGAAAAATAATGCAGAACTATAGATGTGCCTGAATACTAGTACACAAAGCATGCTAACAATCTCCTATTTGGACGGCGTGTGAACTCTCTCTTTTCTGATCCCTTAACGGTTACAATATACACATTGTTACAAGAAGCAGTTACAACAAACAACAATTAAAAAAGGTGGTGGTTCATCTTTGGGTTGAGTGACAATTGGTCTTCTTGCAAGTGTGTAGATGGAATTCTAATTGTGCAATGTTGTTGATAGATTCCTTGACATGCCATAGATATGGAGAATACCAGTTGGCATACCGCGGGGTAGGTTAATTTGACACGTGGATGTTGAGTGTGTATGTTTGTACGCGACACCACAGAGATTTGTGTGGTAATTAGCAAGGTGATGTGGCTACTCAAAGATGTACTATGAGGCGAGTCAAGTGATGCGTGCGTGCCATAGGTGGATGCGTGTTGCGCAAAATTCAGCTATGCATGCGCGGTGTTAGGCTGTTGCGAGGCAAGGAGCAAGGTGTTGTGGCATCTTAGAAAGGTACAACAAAATTGCATGTGTGCCATGAGATACCACCCACATGGGAAACTAAGTCTTTGTGAGGAGTGTGTAGGCCCAAGTGGAAACTGGCATGGATCATTCGCCCTTTCCTTAGGAGCAATGATCCCCATTGCTTCATTGGTTAGTTGTGGAAACTGAATCTGAAGTTGCTAAAGGTTGCACCACTTAGCTTGATCAACATATTGTTCTATGGTTCTACCTTTACCACTATGAACAATTGATATGTGCCTTGGCGGGTGCTTGTTGTCACTTCAATAATCCGATCCTTTGGTGTTGGATGCAACTGTTCAGGATCTAAATCTGAAAGATACTATGTTGTTGTTGGCTTAAGCCAAGGTGGAAAGCAAGGCTTAAGTAATTCCACATTGAAGACTAAGTGCGGACCCAAGTTTTGCAGTAGGTCAAGAACAAATGCGTTCTCTCTTGTTGTGTGCAGAATAATGTATGGACCATAGCGCAAAGGCTTGATCTTGCGGTGTGGACCCTTGAAGTGTTCCTTCTGAAGATGCATCTAGACCTTATCTCCCACCTTGAACTCGTGAGGTGTGTAGTGTGCATCATGGCGCTCTTTTGTATTTCCACAGTTGGCGCAAGAGAATCTGAGGGACTTGTTGATGAGTGTCCTAAATGTGCTGTAGAAATTTCTGTGCCTTGTCCACTAACTTTTCCTATGTGTGTGATTTGTATGGTGCATGGTTGGATATGTCTAGGGGTGTCGTTGGTTGGAACCCAAGACATGCTTGGAATTGACTATGCCCTGTAGATCTGTGTAAAGCTCTGTTATAGGCATGTTGAATGTATAGAAAATCATCCCAAGTGCACAATTGTGCACTATTGTACATGTGCAATAGATGAACAACTGTGCGGTTGACAACTTTCATTTGCCCATCTATTTGGGGATGAAATGCTATAGATTGGTTCCATTGTGTATCCATCATATCTCACAAAGCTTGCTAGAAGTGGTTGACAAACCGTGGGTCATGGTAAGACACAATGGATGTGGGTCAAACCAAAACAAATCCAAACATGGGTGAAGAAAGAGCATGCAGTTTCCTACGCGTTGATACTCTTCTTGCAGGAAACCATGATGTCCATCTTAGAGAACCTATCCACTACTACAGACAATCATATTGGTGTTTTGTCATAAGCAGTCTAGTAATGAAATTCATGTTGATGGATTCCCATGGCTTGGATGGAATCGACAGGGGTGTGTAATGTCCTAGTCTTCTGTTCGTGGGCTTGGTGATGCAACAAGGAATGCAAGACTTGATATGGTTCTAAACATTTGTGCACATGTGCGACTAGTAGAAGTGCTGTTGTAATGTTGCTAGTGTTTTTGTAATGCTGAAGTGTCCTGTTGTATTGGTGTAGTGTGCCTCCCAAATGAGTCTTTGGCGATTTGCCATTCGGAACACAAAGATGTCCAAGCTTGTAAAGAAGCTGATCGCATATGTAGAACTCCCAAACATGCTCACCTTGCACAAGGGTGGTGTTGACGCAGGGAAATGCACCCAGTGGCAGGAAGTCGAACTCCTGCCTTCTCGCAACATGGAAACTCCCCTCTCGCCTGTGGGACTGGCGAAGCTGGAGGGGAGAGTCTCTAGATAAGGGCTAGCTCCCTTTGATGCATCGTGTTTGTTCCAGCAAGTGCAAAACGCAGATATATATATATATATATATATATATATATATAATGGGGGGGATGAAAAGGGAAAAAGGTACAGGCAAACAAACTACTCTAAAGAGGTGATGCACCAAAAATAAGTCGATCTTCTCACATCCACACTTGAAACCAGACAAATGCATACATACACTTCACATTTGGCAGAAGGACCAGGCTGCAGGAATCTGGCAGGGAGGCTTTCATGAAAACCTAGAAAAACAGAGGTTCACCAAGGTGCTGTGAAATGCACACTGTAAGTAATCTCCTCTGCTCCTGCACTTCCAAATACTGCTCTTCTCCTATCAGCTGCAGAGATGGCGCCTTGTAGACAACAGGTACGCTGGTGTTGAACCTGTGAGAGCATCAAGAAACAATGACTGAACACAAACAACACTCAAGACATACTCAGAAAAGTCTATCCAAGATGGAGGTAAAACTGCGTTTATTGATTCAGGTGAAAATTTTTGCCAGGGCTATGCCTTACAAAAATGTGGAAGATGATTTTTACAAATGACAAGTCTTCAATATATAGGAGAAGCAAGGAGGCCCATTTGGCACTCCTTGTTTACAAGTGGCCTATTGTGTCCCTTCATTGGGAAGAGGAAAAACACTGTTGCCGATGTCATCTTTCTAGAAGAGGCCTGCTTGAACCATGCTGTATGAGTGCTGAATTTGACTTTGGCGTTCGAGCATTAACGTGGAAACACAGATTGCACCCTCCTTTTCTGCAAATAGATTGAAATTTGTCCCCTTTTAAATGCACGGGCCATGCCGTTCATTGTTTGCGCCATTTGGGGATTATCAAGCAATAAATCGCCTTCACTTTGCCACTTGGACTGCTTCGTCCCTTCTTGCACCCTGTCATTCTCCTGCTTTGTCACCTGGGATTTGTCCTTTTCCTATCTTGTCTTTTCTGGCTCTTTCGGCCCTTGGGGGCAGATTCTTAGTGAGTCGTTGCATTCTGGCCCCTTGGTTAGCTCTCTCTTTGCTTTGAAAACAAATGGCCATTTCGCTTTGTCAATTTTGACGGCCTCTGGGACGTCCTTGTCCCTGTCAAAACACTATCGGGCCTTCGTTGGCTTTCTTCGGGCACTTCTCTGCCTTTGCATTTTCCTTGGCACCTTCCCGAAGGGAAGGTGACCCTTCGGCCTTTGGAACAGTCCCTTTGCATTTGGCCGGAAGTCCCCCACAAGGGCACCTGCCCTTCGGGGTCATTCAACGAGTCCTTCGCTTGCATTGTGATTTCCTCGGGCTCCCGCAGACTTTGTGTCCGCGGACAATTTCCCCGGGTTTGTTTTGCCTTGTATTTTGACTGCGCCCGAATTCCTTGTGAACCAAAGGCCGTTGAACCACTTGCACCAAGCTATGAATCGGACTCATTGAACTTGTGCAACCGAAAATGACTGGCATTGAACAACAAGAGAAGAAGGTGACCAAAATTTTTGCCTGTGGGCAAAATTGGTCAACAGATTGGCGACTCACAGGGGAAGCATCCCTGCTATGCTTAAAGACCAGTTGCCTCGCATTCCATTGGGCGCGGAGTCAGATGCAGCTATGAAAGAGTTAGCAACAGCCCCAAAAGATCCGAGAATCAAACACGAAGCCTTTACCCCACACGCGAAGGGAAACACACAAGGCTAAAAACACTACCTGTGCAAACCGCACTTAGGGAAAGCAGGAAAAGAAACTGAAAACAAACTACTATATACAGCTAACCAGGAATGTTCGCCTCCCTCCTGGATCAAAGGGGAAACTTCTCAAGTTCCCTTCCTAGCAAGAAGACTTATGGTGCCAGGCAAATAGCTGAACGAAAAAGAGAGTTGGTGACCTGCTCCTCTTGCTTGCCACCTGAGTTGGCTGGTATCTGAGTGGATCAGATTCAAACATGCCTCCGACGTATATGTATTCTGCTTGTCCTTGGAACCCTGTTGAATGCTGGTCCTTCATATTGGTGCTCCTCACCAAGAAATCAATGGCTATTGGCTCATCACCATAAGCCCTTTGATCTGCACATTCCCTCTGCAATGTATCATGGTCTGACTTGTTTCCTTTTGCCTCATTGAAAACTCTGTCAGACTCGTCCTCTGCTTCCTCTTGGCTTTCTTGAAGAAGGGTGACTGTGGTGATGTCTGAAATGGACTCACAAAATGACTGCTCATCCCACAGAACATCACCTCTCTGTTTAAAGCTCTCTTCTTCAAGGCATTCCTCCAAAAAGACAGACCTCTCCTTTTCCTCTTTGCTGATCAGAATTTCTAGATTTTCAAAAATATCCTCCTGATCCTCATCTAACTCATGCTCTTCAGTGTAGTCGTCCTCCTCATCAAAGCAGCAAGGAAGTTCACAAACAGAGGGGAAGAGAGCTTACTGTGCATTTGTTCCTCCTCGTATTGCTGGAACATCTGCATATATGCAAGACCTGCATCTTCTCCACTGCTGATAAGGTCTTCACAAGGATCATCAATGATGATTCCGTCTTCGTTGTTGCTCATGACAGCGTCTTGAAGAACTGCAAATTGGATCTTCTGCTCCTCACTCGCTTCCTGCAAAACAGGTTCCTCCTTGAGAAGGGGTGAAGTGGAGAAAACATGTGGAAGAGAAGGTAGTCCTTGAGCTAGAATCGAATGATTCTCCTCCTTCCACTGGGTCAGCACTTCATCAATATCAGGTATGGCCTGATAGCTCTCTTGGAGGTGTGTGGACGGGCTGGGTTCATACAGGTCCACCACACGTTGGCTGAGGAATCTCGTTTGGGACTCCAACTCTGCAATTCTCCTGGCTATATTTTCTTGAAGGAGCCTTTCTTGGAGATCACCAGCATTATCCTCTTCAAAGCTCTGAGCTGGTTCCTGGGATTCCTTCCTCCAACTTGGAATCTGCACATCATGCTGAAGGACTTGGGGAGGTTGAGGAATGCAAGGAAGAGGCTGTTGATGCACTGAAAGAGTCTCTAGAAGAGGGACGTGCTGGTTGGTGGTACTCCCTTCAATGGAAGATTCACAATCTAAGGAGTTGAGAAGATTCATCTCCATGGGAGGCTGTTTTGATGTCTTCTGGTGTTGGAAAGCCGGGCGCACGGGATTGAGAGCGAATGCATTTGATGAGCTGGAGTGAGCAAGCGCTATCTGATAGAAAGGATTTGGTGCAAAAGAGGGGGTTTTCTTCAGAATAGGAGGGGGTGCGCAAGGCTGACTGCGTTGAAAAAATGGATTTCTCCATTTTGCTGCCTTCTCTTTGATGGGTTGCAAGGCCTGTGCTTGCCCAAACAAGCACTCCTCTTTATACATCAGCTCCTGCTGATATCTGTACTGCTCTTCCAGCCTGTTAATCTCCAATTCCAGGGCCACTTCCCTTATCATTGCAGGGCAACTAGGAGGGCTGCTTGAGGGGATTGCATAAATATTTGGAACCTGATCATATTCACATGAAGGAAAACAAGACCCATGATTTTGAGCAAAGGAAATATACATACAAGAATTGATTTCTGATGGCACCAGGGTGCTTAACCAGCAGATTTAACTCGGAGTCGCCAGATGCTGAAAATATTCGATTTGCTGTAACAGGACCAGCATCAATCCTGAGACTTTACTGCATTGTTAAACTGTGTCCCACCGGGCGTGCCAGAATTGTTGACGCAAGAAAATGCACCCAGTGGCAGGAAGTCGAACTCCTGCCTTCTCCTCGCAACATGGAAACTCCCCTCTCGCCTATGGGATTGGCGAAGCTGGAGGGGAGAGTCTCTAGATAAGGGCTAGCTCCCTTTGATGCATCGTGTTTGTTCCAGCAAGTGCAAAACGTATATATATATATATATATATATATATATATATATATATAGCTATATAATGGGGGGATGAAAAGGGAGAAAGGTACAGGCAAACAAACTACTCTAAAGAGGTGATGCACCAAAAATAAGTCGATCTTCTCACATCCACACTTGAAACCAGACAAATGCATACATACACTTCACATTTGGCAGAAGGACCAGGCTGCAAGAATTTGGCAGGGAGGCTTTCATGAAAACATAGAAAAACAGGGGTTCACCAAGGTGCTGTGAAATGCACACTGTAAGTAATCTCCTCTGCTCCTGCACTTCCGAATACTGCTCTTCTCCTATCAGCTGCAGAGATGGTGCCTTGTAGACAACTGATACGCGGGTGTTGAACTTGTGAGAGCATCAAGAAACAATGACTGAACACAAACAACTCTCAAGACATACTCATAAAAGTCTATCCAAGATGGAGGTAAAACTGCGTTTATTGATTCAGGTGAAAAATTTTCCCAGGGCTACGCCTTACAAAAATGTGGAAGATGATTTTTACAAATGACAAGTCTTCAATATATAGGAGAAGCAAGGAGGCCCATTTGGCGCTCCTTGTTTACAAGTGGCCTATCGCGTCCCTTCATTGGGAAGAGGAAAAACGCTGTTGCCAATGTCATCTTTCTAGAAGAGGCCCGCTGGAACCATGCTGTATGAGCGTCGAATTTGACTTTGGCGTTCGAGCATTAACGTGGAAACACAGACTGCACCCTCCTTTTCTGCAAATAGATTGAAATTTGTCCCCTTTTAAATGCACGGGCCATGCCGTTCGCTGTTTGCACCATTTGGGGATTATCAGGCAATAAATCGCCTTCACTTTGCCACTTGGACTGCTTCGTCCCTTCCTGCACCCTGTCATTCTCCTGCTTTGTCACCTGGGATTTGTCCTTTTCCTATCTTGTCTTTTCTGGGTCTTTCGGCCCTTGGGGGCGGATTCTTAGCGAGTCGCTGCGTTCTGGCCCCTTGGTTAGCTCTCTCTTTGCTTTGAAAACAAACGGCCATTTCGCTTTGTCAATTTTGATGACCTCCGGGACGTCCTCGTCCCTGTCAAAACACTATTGGGCCTTCGTTGGCTTTCTTCGGGCACTTCTCTGCCTTTGCATTTTCCTTGGCACCTTCCCGAAGGGAAGGTGACCCTCTGGCCTTTGGAACAGTCCCTTTGCATTTGGCTGGAAGTCCCCCGCAAGGGCACCTGCCCTTCGGGGTCATTCGACGAGTCCTTCGCTTGCATTGTGATTTCCCCGGGCTCCCGCGGACTTTGTGTCCATGGACAATTTCCCCGAGTCTGTTTTGCCTTATATTTTGACTGCGCCCGAATTCCTTGTGAACCAAAGGCTGAACCACTTGCACTAGGCTATGAATCAGACTCATTGAACTTGTGCAACCGAAAATGACTGGCATTGAACAACAGGAGAAGGTGACCAAAATTTTTGCCTGTGGGCAAAATTGGTCAACAGGTGGTGTAGGCTTTTGAGAAGTCCTTGTTTTGCTGAGTAGAGAGCTACCATTCAGTGAAGTTGTGGTTGTGCGTGTCCAACATTGTGATGGGCACGTGTACTAGTGGTCAACTAAGGCAATTTGCGACCTTATTACTGTTTACCTTGTGCTTTATCCTTCCGCTTCTTGTGCAAGATTTGATCGAGAGAAAATGTTGTGTGAGAAACCAAGAGCAAACTTGTGGTAGAAGTTAGCAGGTCCAAAAAAACTCCTCAATTCAATGAGATTGTGTGGAGTCAGCCAATCTTGGATTACCTTGATCTTCTTTGTATCTACATGCATGCTTGCATGGTCAATGACGTAGCTTGGGTATTGAATATGCATAGCTCCAAATGTACACTTTGTTGCAACTTGTGTTTACGCAATGTGTCTAAGATGCACAAGATGTGCTCCACATGCTCCTCCCATGTCTTGTTGACGATGAGGATGTCATCCAAGTAGATGATGATGGAGGAGTTGAGGAAAGCCGTGAGAATGTTCTCCATCAAGTGCATGAATGTTGTTGGTTCATTGGTCAAGCCGAAAGGCATAACCAACCATTTGTACAATCCTTCTCGTGTCTTGAACATTGTCTTCCAAACAACCTCAGGATGGATTGGTACTTGATGATTATTTGACTTATAGGCGATTTTGTTGAAGTATTGTGCACCTCAAAGCTGGTCCAAGAGGTCATCGATATGCGGTATTGGGTGTTGATTCTCCACCATTATCTTGTAGAGCGTGCGGTAATCTATGCACAAATATAAAGTACCATCTTTCTTTGGTGTGAAGACTTTCAAGATTCCACAAGGAGAAGAGCTAGGCTTGATCTTGCTTTGATCAAGAAGCTCTTAGATTTGGCATTGGACATCATCATTCTCCCAAATGAACCTGTGATATAGTGGACAATTTGGAAGAAGGGATCCAAGAACCAAATTGATGTGATGCTTTATCATCCAATGTGTTCACAGATCTTTTGGCTCTTCAAAGATGTCTCCACATTGCTGCAATATTTTACTGAGCTATTGCTATTGTGACAATGTTTGCATGGCTTGGTACGTTGCCAATGTGCGCTTGTTGTCCTGCGCAGGTGCTTCTGGGCGGACTTTGTATTGGAAAGGGCATTGTTGCCTTACCGGTATATCCTTCCCTTGTTGAAGCCAACACAAAGAGTATGGCTTAGGATGTGCTTTAGTGGTGAGACCTAGGCATTGGGTTGTTGCTTGTGCAAGGATGTTCTTCAGGGTCCCACTGTCAATGATGATATAGAGAGTTTGACCTTTCACCTAGAACTTGGTGTGGAAGAGATGCTCTTGTTCCTTAGAGGTGTTTATGGCAGTGGTGTTGGTGCTCAAACAAGTGGCATATGGATTAGTATCATTTGTTGGCGTGAGACATGATGTAGATTGCACAATCAAATATTGTTGTGTGCAACATTTAGAATCATTGTGTGAGCTTGTTTAATGTTGGTGGCATCGCTTGTCACCTTGGTTCTTCTTGCATTTGTTTGGCGTAGAAGGTGCTGAAGTCTTTTGGTGTTGCACGACATGTTTTGCTAATGCACGACAAGGTTAGATGGTGAGTTATGCATGAGTTAGCTCTGACACACAATATTGGATAAAGAAGGGAACCTTTGCTTCATCTTTGCCTTGGCTTTGATCTTGGCAACATTGTGATTTGCTTGCCCCATTGTGTTAGAATTCAAGAACAACTTCGCACAAATATAAGGCGAGTTTGTTGATGAACTTCAACACCTTATGTTGCTTTGTCAAGTCCTTGCGCAAACACGTAGTGTAATCATGGAACTCGTTGGTATAATCTTCAACTGACTGCTCCTTGGATTGGTGCAATTGTTGGAACTTGATGTATTCATCCTCATAGTGCTTGAGCATCCAATACTCACCCTTCAAGAAGTTGACAAAGGACTTTCAAGACTTAATGGGCTTGTAGTCCTTTTCACGCTTTGTGCTGAAGGTTTCTCGCAAATGGGACATTGAAATGGACATCTTCAACACTGTGAATGTGATCTTATTCACATTAGTGAAACGATCGACTGAGAAGTATGCCTAAGTTATCGAGTCCCTACATCCAATCTTGCGATGTTGATTTTGCTATTGGGATGTTGAGATTGACTTGCACTTTGAAGGGGATTTGTTGCTAAAATGATGGATGCACAAGCTGCACATAACAAGGATTGGATTGTAACCTGAGATGCATTATGAGTTTGTGAAATTAGCTAAAGGGTTCGTTGTGTTGTTTTTCAAGGGCGTTCTGAATGACTTTCTAGACATCAAGGGATGCCTCAGTGTTTCTTTGGGTGTCAACCATTTTGCTCTTGCAACAGTGTTCTTCCATATGCTCTAAAATAGAAGTGACTAGTAGTCCTTTCTTGCATTGTTCCTGTGTGTTTATTGGCATATGAGAGCTCTTGCTTTGACACCAATGATTTGCACCACGGGGCCTAGGATTCCAGTGCGGTGGACAATGTCTTTCTTGGAAACAAGTTGTGGATTGTAGAATGTGCAAAGGTAAACTTAAAAATAGTAAACCAATAATAGACACCAATGTGGAAGTTTGATATTCAAAATAATGCAACTTCTGTTCAATATATAGAATACCATTCAATATGTAGAATAGGGAAACATACAGATGTGCACAAGATTCAGTAAGACTAGGAATGCAAGTTCTTGTGATCGAAAAGTGAAATACTTCCTTGCTGATTTTTCTAGACTGAAATGGAGTGTAAAACTACAAATGTGTGTGAATGCTAGATATAGAAAGCATGCTAACAATCTCCTATTTGGTATGTGTGTGAACTCTCTCGTGTTTGATCCTTTATGGGTTGGATGGTTACAATATATACTTCATTACAAGAAGTGGTTGCAACATGTGACAATTACAAAAGGGTGGTGGTTCATCTTCGGGCTGGGTGACAGTTGGTCTTCTTGAATGTGTGCAATTCAACTCCCACCTGTGCGGTGTTGTTGATAGATTTCCTAATGTGCTGTAGATTTGGAGAATGCTAGCTGGCATGCTGTGTGGCAGAAGAAACTTGACATGTGAATGTTGAGTGTGTATGTTTGCGCATGGCTCACAAAGACTTGCTTGGTAAGCAACAAGGTGTTGTGGCAACTTGGAGAGGTACCATGAGACGAATCAAGTGATGTGTGCATGTTGTAGGTGGATGCGCGGCACATGAAGTTCAGCTACATGTGCGTGGCGTCAGGTTGCTGCACAACAAGGAGCAAGATGTTGCGGCATCTTGGAAAGGTACGACAAAGTTGCACGCCTGCCGTGAGATACCATTCTCACGGGAAACTCAAAAGTCCATGTGAGGAGTGCACAAACCTGTGTGGAAGTTGTGTACAAATCATTAGAGTTGCCAAAAAATTGCTTTCCACTACTGCTTTTCCTAAACATGATCCTAATCTTGAAGTGTTGTATAATTGAAAAAGTTGCATTGTAAAGGAAGGCAAGTGTAATGGTTGGGTGATTGTAGGAGTAATGCATGGTGACTTTTACTAGTTCGAGGTAGCTATGGCAAAGTAATAGGCTTTGGTGGTAAATAAGTTTTGAAAATTATCTGGTATTAGAAATATAAATGTATGAGTTTTGGTGGTGATTGTATAGAAAGATTTGGTGGCTTTTACATGTCTGAGGTAGCTATGGCAAAGCAATAGGTTTTGGTGGTAGATAAAGTTCTGAATATTCTTTTGCACTAGAGATATAGACCTATGAGTTTTAGTTATCTTTTTATTTTTAATGAACTAAGTTGGTTGAATGTCACTGGGAGCAAATCAAATACCAACCATGGTTTAGGTAACAAGAAGTCAAGTTGTTGGTGGGAGGACACTCTAAGTCCACCAAAGCACGAATTCCACTAGGAATTCTATTGACCTGGATAAACAGGGCGAACGTGCTGTCTTCCTTGTCAATGATGGCTACCTTGGGAAAGACATTGGCAATACGATTATGCGCCCAACAAATATGATGCAATGAGACATTGTCCCTTATGTTGAATGTAGAAGTTTGTTCGACTATATTTTCCATTTCCAAATGATAACTAGAGGGGTTTGGTTATGTGAGTCACAATTCCTATTTATGAGATTGATGATCAATTGTGAATCTCCTTCAATGTGCAGGTGTTGCAATTCATATTCCACCGCCGTTTGGACCCCTGCATGTAGAGCTAGGAGTTATGCATAGTTGTTTGTCTAGATTCCAAGCATCTATGTGTAATTGAAAAGCATAGTTTCTTTGGAATTGTGAATAATTCCATCAATTCCTACCTACCATGGGAGCTTCTAGAAGCTCTGTCAAAATTGAGTTTACAATAACTCTCAATGGGCAGGATCCACCATCTTTTTGGAATAATTATGAAGGAAATATAGGAGTATTGAAAGGGTATTTGCCACTTTTGAGTTGTTCCACAATCCATCATGTCTATATGCTTAAAAGCCTTATGTTTGTTCCACTTCTTCTTTGAGCTTGGATTTGTCGAAAGAGTTGATCAACATTTCGATGTATACTTTTAAAAGTCTTGGAGCTGCGTACCTGCCAAATAAACCAAAGAATGCCCCTTAGGGAAACTTGAAACATGAATTTGACACCGTACATACTTATCTTTGGTTGTCGCCACTCGTAAATTTTGGTAGACGGATCATGGAAATTAATGGGGGGGATATTAAATTATCCCAAAACTTGCTCCCGTAGAGGCATTGCTGAAGCACACTGGAAAATCAAATGTTTTGTAGTCTCTTCCCCCTGATTGTAGATTGGACATATATCAAGTCCAATCCATCTCCTCTTTCTCAGATATTATGTGGTAAAAATGCTTTCATGGGAAAATAGGCAGAGAGAACTTTTAATTTTAGGCCATACTAGAAGCTGCCATAGTTGCTCCCTATTATGAGTATTATTTGGAGTCATTGGACTTCAAATCTTATATGCTGAATAAATGATACATACTACTTGATTAGCGTGGGGCCAAGCCCATTCATCAGGATGTGGTGAGTGGAATATCCGTCAATTGATTAATTTATGAAGTTGTTGAGCTTGAGGAAGTTTGTGTTGACAATCAGCGATAATTTTCCCTCTGTCCCAGACACCAAGTCTAGAAGAAAGGAGGTGAAAATAATCTGAGATATAAATCATATTGTGAAGACTTTTGCTCTGAAGTAGGGTTTGTAATCAAACAAAGTCAATTATTTGAAGTTTAGTGACCCCATGGTCGATCACTAGAAAATGTGACAATTTTTTTTCGTATGTGATTGGTACCATTGTTTGAGTTCGGGAATCCATTGACTGCATTGATTACTTGGATTTACCAAAAACAAGGAAACTAAAACAGCCTGAAGGCAAACTAATTATAATTAGGAAACCTATATAACATAAATGAAATTATAAGGTACTGCAATAATGATAATTAATAAACAGTAACAACACGATAAGTAGTCCCGGTACACTAATTCATTGCCCTTTTTGACATTATGGACATAGTACAACCAAGTAAAATTATAATAAATCACCATATGAGTTATCATCCCTATCTTAGATGAGTATCTTTCTTGCAAACAGTAGGTATAAAATACTTGAACAGTTACCAATGCATTCACCTTACTATATGATCATATACATCCTTATCACTGAATAGTTCATTATGCTAAGAGCAACTGGACAATCATTCCGTAAATTCCTTATGGCAGGTATGCACTCTAGGGGCCTAGGAAAGGGTTCCAAAAGTCCGAGAAAAACTTTTTCTGCAATTTTTTTATTAAAGTTGGAGAATCATTTAAGGAAGCTACAGTGAAAAAAAGGGTTTGGTGATAATTTTTGAGCGGGTTATTGCGATTTGAGGGTTTTTTCCTAAATTCACTCTACATGCCTCAATTTTAGGATTTTTTTGTTTTCTTTACATTTTTGAAAATCTCCCAAAAATCTAGTGTGGGTTTGTTCTTTAACTTTTTTGATTTGAGGTTGACATAAGTTTGAAACTGTTTGGTCAAAGGTGAAAATCAGTATGCATTGTCAAGCCTTTGTATGGTAGGGTCGCACTCTAGGGGCTGAGGAAAGGGTTCCAAAAGTGTGGGAAACTCTTAACAAAGAGGAGATGGAGTCAAAAGTAGGAATTAGTGGATTTTTTGTTCCAGGGCTTTCTCCGACAAATCACAAAGTGAGCCAACTTGATATGTGGACAAAATTAATTACTGATTGGATGAGCTCGGGTAGAGACAATCAAATGTTCAATTTACAACTAAATCTGCCAAATCAGCAACGATTCACTAATGCTCAAATCAACTAGTGTGGATCTTTTGGGCAACCCAATGCAAGCTCAAATACAACTTAGTCTCTGCTTTCTGCCGTTTCCCATTCAGGGCCACGAAACATGATGCCAAATGGAGAACTTTTTTGATGTACATCAGATTTCATGTGGACAAAAGGTGGTAATGGCATCTTTATATATGGAACCTAAGCGATTCATTTGGTATCAATGACTTTGTGCTCTAAATAAGAAGGGTCTTAGAGTCAATTGGTCAATTTTTACTGATGAATTGCAGTTGCACTATCACAATAGTGTGATGGAGAATTATTTCAGCCAATTAGCAAAACTATGCCAAACAGGATCTAACAGGGATTATATTCAATAGTTATAGGTTTTATCCTTGTGAGTGGAGACAATCACAGATGAAAATTTTTGTGACTTGTTTCTTGACGGCCCCAAGGATCACATCCAACACAAGGTTTGCATGTTTAATCCAAGTTCTATATCTGAGGCTATTGTCATGACACACAAATGAGAGGAGAGGGCACCAGTCACCAAAAGGCAATTATTCACAAGTATACAAGATAAGAGCACTCCAACACAATCATTCCGTCAGCCTATCATACTGTTTAACCCTTTATTGGATGTGGATCCTACTATGGGTAGATAGGGTTAAGAATATAAAAATGAATAAACACAAGGGTGATAAACAGATCCACAACATGTCAATTAATTGCAAAACTCAAATATAACATATACTTAATTTTTTATGTTGAGATATGCTAAAAATGGGAAGTACAACCATGCTAGATATTGTAATGATAATGAAAACAAGATACTTAGTTGGTTATGATGCTAATACAGATTTAGATCTAGAACAAGCAGGAAGCAGACTGGAAGAATGTTTTGGAACATTCACCAAAATTTGGATTGTGTCTATAGCCACGGACACTTGTGTCAGCCTAGGATGGTTGTGTCGACACTAGTGTCTGGATCAGACGTAGGCGTCCAGTATAGAATAATTGTTGAAACATGATGTGACCACCTAGATGCTTTTGGGTTCGTTGTTGCTTTCACCCTGGTGCATTCAGATCTGGGTCATGGATTGTCGCTCCTTGTTAAATGATCATACCCTAGTTCTTCATCTTCATAGTGGTTGTGGGAAAAATGGGTTAGTGGGTACACGGTGTTGAGCTGCCCCAAAGACCCCTCTATCAATGAGCACTGCCTACATAGCCAATACTCCAAAGAGGGCTTCAAACTTATGTAGTTCTCTCCTACGTGTTAGCTTGTGTGAATCATGCAATATGTGATAAGTACAACAATGACCTAACTTGTAACTTGGCAAATGTAGCTCTTGGGTTGCTCCTTCAGTACTTCAAACCTATAGATGTGCTATCCCTATGACTGATATGGAAATAGAATAAAATAAAGAAGCTTTGCTCACTTGAATGTTTAATAGAATGCTTTTGATAAGCTGCCTTGGTCTGTGCTGGGTGAGGAATGAATAAGGGTTGATCTTATATTTATATCAATCCCTTTGGAGAATATTTCACATAATAGCACTTAGGCTAACCATTATGATATGTTTTATTTGCAAATTAGATGACTTTAGGGCATTGAACACTTGCATTGACGTAGGTGTCTGACTGGGACACAAGTGTTCGGGAAGCTCAAAAGTAGGTACAAGTCCAGAACTTGCAGAGATGGAAGAAAAACGAGTTTTAAGCATTGTGGGAAAGATAGAAGGTCTGGGTCATTAACATAAGATTGGTTTGAGTAAGAGATAGGTCAAGGGACACATGAGATAGCAAATGTGAGACTTGTGGAAGTGGGAAAGGTCTAGAAGTGAGAGGAACAACCAAGGTTTGAGTTTTGCCAAGAGTACAAGACTGAGGTAGTATATAATTCATAAATATCGTGTACATTTCCCCCCTTTAATCTAGTAATGAAATTATTAGTTTAAATGAAATGAATGCGTATCTGGGTGTATAACACACCTTGCCTTTGCTTGAGTCCAACTTGAGTGCTTTGCGAGTGACTGACCTACAACCAAGAACATGTTACAGTATATAATTAGTGCATATAATATGAAATTGAAAACATTGAAATGATTGAAATTTAAAGAGAGCAAGGCTTATGAGTATATTTGTGTATCGATGCAACCATTTTGCCTTTTGACAATTTCATTTGAAAGATGTATCATTATAAATCATTGAAATTGAGATTATGACAGATATAAATTTGAGAAGTGCATGTATCTAAGGAGATAGAGAGAGAGAAAAATAGGAGGGCCCATGCCCTAAACTTTGGAGAAAAGAGAGATTGCCACCTGGCAGTTGAGAGTAGCTCAACCATGCAACCTAATCATACTTATAACCTGGTGAGTGTGAGTGAACCAAGTCACACTATCAAACTGGTGAGGCTGGATGATACAATCAAGTCCAACTTACAAACTTGACAAGATTGAGTGATTTAATCATCTCAACTATACCAAAAAGCGAACCAACTACTATTGTAGATTGGGTCAATGTAGTCTGTAAAGTCCAACTTGGTGGGTGGTGATAGTCCTTGAAAGTGTTTGAAATCTGAAATTGATTTGATTTTGCAATATTAAACACACATTGCATAGCATATGCACCTTAGATATGTCTTATGCTGAAATTGTGTATTACAATGGTACCAATGTATAGAATTCTACCACAAATGTGTATTTGAATCATATAATTGTGCAATTTGACCAATTTTAAAATATTTAAGTGTGGAGAACATGCTTCCAAAGCATGCCCCCACTATAATTTGAAACTGAAAACTGATATAAATGCCAACGTGGAGGACATGTTTCCAAAATATGCCCTCACTATAATATGGAGATGTTGAATACTGAGTACGTGTGGAGAACATGTTTTTAAAACATGCCCCCATTGAATCTGAGATTGTGAATATGTGGAAGCCATCCCTATATGACATGCCCCCATTGAATTTGAAACCGTGAATGTGTGGAAGCTATGCTTCAATGACATGCCCCTGTTGATATGCCCCCCTTTGAGGTAAGGGAAGAATAGAAATTGGTAGTTACCTCATCTCAAAAGGATAAGATAACCATATAACTGTGAATGAAGCGTGTAGCATATAGGAGAACATGTTTAGGTAAATGTATTATTGAAGCGCAAAGAATGTGATCACATCAAGGCTTAAGATGCATGATAAAGATCATGGCAACATTTAGGTAGTAACAGTACAAGCTCAATAAACAATCAAGCACACATGCAAGGGCACTCAAAAGCAAATCAAAAGACAATGGTCCAAGGAGACTGCGAACAAGGGGCATGTTCGAATGCCGCACAATCGAATGGACATGACTTAGTCAAATGTCCACAAAGGCAAGAATGACATATTCAAATGTCCATACAATAAGTAATGACATTGAAATGTCAAATAGGCAAAGGCTCGTGGGTTGCAAACAATGGAGCATATTCAAATGCTCAACAAACAAGACAATAGCAAGGCAAGACTCTCAAAGAAGTGCATAAATGAAAACATAAGCAATCATTATAAACTTATCATAGTAGCCCATGTATCAAATGTGTTAGCAAAAAAAATGTCAAAGTACATGGCATATCAAGTGCATTGTAGAAGATACAAGCATGGATAAATGCATGTGTAAGTACATATTAGCTCAAACATGATAATGTAAGGTGACCATAGAATGATGTAACTTGGATGTATCATGTTCATAGAGGTAAATGCCTCCAACGTCTTGGTGACATGAGTAGAGGGAAAGCCCAACATCCAAAAGTGCATAGATCATATATCTATGTATGCCTATATCACACCCAAATAGAAGCGTGAAACACATGTATGTAGAAGTAACTGATATGTTATCCATCAACATGGAGCTAACACATAGATGTCAAGAAGCCAATAGAATATGTAGATGCCGAAAATATTTATGGATTTTTGAATGTTTTTGATTTTTTTGGTATTTTTGGAATATGTGAAGATGTATAATCAAGGAAGTCCTCATCATCAAAAGGTGGACCACCTGGGAAAAATTTTAAACTTTGTTTATAGCGATGCATTGCCATTTCTTCATTGTTTCTGTGAAGCCAATGGTGTAGGCAAATAACCATACTCATCATGTTGTATGCAAATCACTGTATCCATATCAAAAAAAGTAATACACATATTTGTTGTATCTAGCTTGGCATTCCATCGACTAGCCATTTTTGTCCAAGTTTTAATTTCAAATGTGGTTCCCGATCTAATATCCATATGGTCGAGGTTACTACATGTGGACCATAGACGACAGGTAATTGGATGTATCCTTGAGATTCAGGCATCAATGGAGAGTATATTTGTTCATTTGTCGTATGTCCCAACTGTTCGAGAAATGTACTGCCACAAATTTTATCTCACTTGTTTTTATCAAACTGGAGATGGCGACAATATCCCCATCAATATTAGCAGTAATAGTCAAATCTTGCTGCCTTTGTCGCTTTGAAAAAATAGTTCTCTTTTGAAAGATAAGAAGGATTTTGCCCCTTGCACGTTTCAGACACAATTTGTATGCGTCCCTCATTCTTATATTTTTGAATTCAGTTTCTCAATCCCTCACATTGATTGGTATTATGGCCAATGATCCGATGATAGTTACAATGTGGTACTCCCTTTGTAAGTAAAAGTCTACTCCCTGATCTGTGTCTAGTATAAGGTAAAGAGATCATTCTATGTTCAAGTAATATAGATAATATGGTATTTGAAGTATCCTATTGTGCCGTGATCTGTAAAGTTTGCATTGAAACCTTTTGAGAAGACTCCACATTGTTCACATGATGTACTTGCATTTGACCCTTGTAAGGTTAACTCAATGTTTTTAACCAAGAGAGATGTATGGAATAACGAGCATTTACATGGTTGTCTGTCATTTTTGTTTTTCTCTTATCTATATTCAGTTTTGTATCTTTTGTGAGTGGATTTAATTTATATGTACCAGGATCTGTACGTTCGAATAGGTTATGTGATAGGTAATCAAGTGGATCAAATTTTAGTTTTCTCATTTTTTCATTTGTCATATCATAAGTGGTATCATCATTACCGTCATAGTAATCTGAAACATGGCCATATTTCTAATTAGTATTGACCAATAAAGGAAGCCCAAATGTTGGGGGCTCTTGTGGTTTTATTGGCTCCTTTGGTAATGGTTCTTGTTCTTGATGTGCATCTGTGTACCTTAGTATTGAGTGCCTTATTCGCATCTGGAGATGGAGCCATTGTACTTGACTCACCTATTTCATGTGTGTATATGCTCAAGAGGAATGCATTGTTTAGGTGGCACCTCTGTAGGAATGTCTTCGGTTTCAGAATGTATCATTTTGCAAATTTGAAAGGTAGGGTTAATAATGTTCACTTGTATGAATTTTACACATCAGTGAAGTGTAGATGGGACAACTTCCATTGAATTTATCTAAGGTCTGCCTAAAAGTAAATAATAATTTAATGATTGAGACATTACTTAAAAAGTAGTTGATACCATTTTTTGTACCAATGCCACATCCAATGTGATTTGACCAACTGGAGGGATATGTGAATTATCAAACCCTTTTATATGCATAACCACTTTTTGAAGAAGATTGGTGCTAATACTCGGGTGGTTAGGAAGTTTATGCTACAAATATTTAGGCCCGATCCATTATCAACGAGCACCCTTTTGATGCCCTTATTTTACATGGTCACTTGTATGAATAAAGGCAAATCTTGGCCAATAATATATTTGGATGGTAAATTTGTTGGTTCCAAGGTAATGAGCTTTGCATTGTTCTTGAAATCTTTCATGATGTCCGCAAAATAAGTGGGTTCAATAGCACTTGGAACTTGGGTCTCATGCAATGCCTCATATAGGATATCCTTGTAAATAGTAGATTGATTTAGGAGCTCAATTGGTCAACAAGGTCATATCCCTTAGATTTTATCACAAACTTAGGCTTAGGAGGCCCCTGTTGTATATTAACAGGTAATGGATTAGGTTGAGAAACCTTACCTATTTGAATAGTAACATCATGGACGACGGAATTCAATATAAGCCATGGGTGAATAATGGGTGCAGGATGGTAGCTGTCATTCAAATAAGACTTAGGTAGAACAAATGGTTGAGAGCATGCACGTTGACATCTAGATACCAACTCTATAGTATTACAAAAGGAATTATGAAGAGAGATCAAGTGTTGTCTCCGTTTTAAAATCCTCTCATGATGTTTACGGATTTGTTTAATAGATGTGACAAGGCAAGTGATGTAGCAAACCACAACTATTAAAAATTGGAACTCAAAGTGGGTGATAGATGCATCCATATTGCACATATTGATAGAAAAGGAAATCTAATTTTTTCTTTTGCAAATTTTTATGGAAAATCAGAAATCATATTTTTTTTCCAGAAAACAGAAAACCCTAAGCCAACGAAGGTTTTGAAATCAAAGATCGAGCTCACCAAATGTTTAACCCTTTATTGGATGTGGATCATACTATGGGTAGATAGGGTTAAAAATATAGAAATGAATAAGCACAAGTGTGATAAACAGATCTATAGTAGACCAATTAATTGCAAAACTCAGAAATAACATATACTGAATTATTATGCTGAGATATGGTAAAAATGGAAACTACAACTATGTTAGATATTGCAATGACAATGAAAACAAGATACTTAGCTGGTTCTGATGTCAATATAGATTTGGATCTGGAACAAGCAGGAAGTAGATTGGAAGAGTGTTTTGGAACAATTGCCATATTCTGGATTAAGTGCCTTTGTAGCTGTGGACACTTGTGTTAACCTGGGATGTTGCGTCAATGCTAGTGTTTGGATTGGACGCAGGTATCTAGTACGAAATAACTGCTGAAACAAGATGCAACCACTTGGATGCTTCTGGATTCGTCGTTGTCTTTGCTCTGGGGCATTCAGATCTAGGTCATGGACTATCGTTCTTTGTCAAATGATCAAAACCTTAGTTCTTCATAGTGGATGTGGGAAAAATAGGTTAATGGACACACGGTGTCGAGTTATCCCAAATACCCGTCTTTCAATGAGCATTGCCTACATAATCAATACTTCGAAAAGGCCTCAGACTTACGTAGTTCTCCTTTATGCATTGGCTTGTGTGTGAATCATACGATATATGATAAGCAAGTACAACAGTGACCTAGCTTGTAACTTGGTAAATATAGCTCTTGGGTTGCTTCTTTAGTTATTCAGACCTGCATATGTGCTATCCCTATGAGAGATATGGAAATAGGAGAAAATGGGGAAGCTTTGCTCACTTGAATGCTTAATAGAACGTTTTTGATAAGCTGCATTGGTTTGTGCTAGGTGAGGAATGAATGAGGGTTGATCTTATATTTATACCAATCTCTTTGGAAAATATCTCGTAAATAACACTTAGGTTGATGATTAGGATATGTTTCATTTGCAAATTAGATGACTTTAGGGCATTGGGCACTTGTGTTGGGTAAGGACACTTGCATCGACATAGGCGTCTGATTGGGACACAAGTGTTCGAGAAGCACAAAAGTAGGTACTCGTTCAAAACTTGTAGAGATGGAAGATAAACAGGTTTAAGCATTCTGGGCAAGATAGAAGGCTTGAGTCATCAACATAAGATTGGTTGGACTAAAATATAGGCCATGGGGCACAAGAGAGAGCAAATGCGAGACTTGTGGAAGCGGAAAATGTCTAGAACTGAGAGGAATAGCCAAGGTCTGAGTTTTGCCAAGTGTACAAGATTGAGGTGCTATATAATTCATAAATATCGTCTACACAAACTGACTCTTCATCAAATTGAAATGAAGAGAGTAAAGTGTTATGTTTTAACTATGATAACAAATACGGTCGAGGACATAAGTGTGCAGAAAAGAAATTGTTCTACATTGAAGGTGCCAATGAAGAAGAAGATGATGAACAAGTAGCATGGGACGATAATGATGAGCCAGGGGAGGAATCAGAAGTTCTTGCCATGTACTTTCAAACATTAGCACTCCACAAACCCTCAAGGTATAGGGTTTTTGAAAAAACAAAAGGTGATAGTTTTGATTGACTCATGCAACACTCACAACTTCATCAATGATAAATTCTCTATATGCTTGAACTGTTTTGTTTATTCAGCGTCAAAGTTTCAAGTCATGATTACAAATGGTGGCACAGTTAGTTGTTTTGGAAAATGCCATAGTATTAAACTCTCCATGGGAGATTATTGATTGGATAGCCCTATATTTTTCATTTTTATGGGTGGAGCAGACATTGTGTCGGGTGTCCAATGGGTAACTACGTTGGGAATGATTGAGTTGAATTTGCAAGAACTATTCATGCATTTCCATTCAGATGGCATGAAATTTGAACTGCATGGGTTACGTGCAAAGTCCCCACAATTGTTGAATTATCATTAGGTGCATAAGATTCTAAAAGACGGAGCGGATGGTTTTGTGCCTCAACTATTTTCAATAGGGGCACAACCACCAAAGGGGTCTACACCGCTATATTGTGGAGGAGTACGTAGTAGTTTCCAGAGATATGCCGAAAGGACTTCCAAAAGGGATCGTGATCATGACATTCGATTAGTGCCAGGATGCAAACCACCCAACATCATGCCTTACAGGGACCCACTCATCATCCTATAGTTATTATCCACTATTTTATCAGCCTTTTCTCTTCTTTTGATAAATCTTATTTCGGGCATAACATCGGTTGAATCAACATTCTTTGTCTTCGATCAGCTGTCTGAAGTGCTTTACCTCTTTTCTAAAATCTTCAATTTTATGCTGCTATTGCAATCCTCTCATCAATGCTAACAACAACTTCCTCTCCACATTCTATAGAGTGTTGAGCAGTGTGTGCAACTTTATTCTCAAAGCCTTGAGACATCCATGAACTCAGTAAGCCACAATATGTTAGTGGATTCAACTCTTCTTTGTCTACCAATAAGTTTGCTCGTCCTTATCGGCCTGAGTGTACTGGACCATTTTTGTGTCCTCTTCATTGGTCAATTGGCTTACAACCTCATTTGACGTACTGCTTTTTACCTTTGCTTGTCACATTACATTGCCACCATTAGCTTTCCATTAAATGACCAAACTATTTGACTGGCAATATACTACATTTTTTGTTGCTTTTTTTACCCTTCTTGCTTTGTGGAAAACATCTGTTGATTGTTCCTTACTGAATTTGAAGACAAAGGTCATTTATCACTGCTTTTTTCTTAATTTTTTCAATTTGTCTCCTGTCTTCCACTTAGTCTCTTTGCAATACTGGATTCTTACTAGAGATTTTATTTTTGTTGTCATGCATTGCATTGCTTTTTCAATTCAATGAATCTGCTTGTAAGAAACTGTGGAAGGTCATTGTTGATTTAGTGGGAGAGCCGTGGTGGCTTAGAAGCACTTTGCATGCAGGATTCTTACCAACCCAAATTAATCCTAAAGTCTGAGACTGATTGAACCGTACCAATTGGCCAGTCGGCAACTATTCGGCGGAGTTAAAAAATCATTCACTAAAATTTCCATGCACAGGATCGTGGATTTTTATTTGTACAGGCAAAACTTTCACTTGGAGTTGCGTAACATGAAAGATGCATTGTAATTTGTTTTACACTTCCTTGCTGCCTTTGGCAGGGTCATTGATTTTATATTGGAGAAACCATTGGAAAGATTAGCAGTCTGCATCTACTGGCTGGCTGTTATTTGCGTGTCTGTTTTGCGCTTTTACAATATTTCAAAGGACAGTAAGATTGAACGGATACTTCTTCGGAAATATTACCATTTGCTGGCTGTCATAATGTTTGTGCCAGCTCTTCTCTTTGATGTGAGTTAACTATTCTACATTCTTTTTAACGTTTTGAAGTCTTTTTTGCTTAATATCTTACAAGAATGGGTTCTTATAGCTGTAGGTGGTTGTTACTTTTATATATGTTAAGATTGGCCCAACAGCTTCCGACAAGAATTTGATGATTGCTGCAGCCAGACTTCTTGAAACTCGCTTTTGGAGCAGCTTTGGCAACATTTTTGGTCTTGGAAATGATTAGGGTAATTCTGTTTTTCTTTCTATCAAAAGCTTAACATTATGACTAGATATTTTGAGGATCACTAAACATTGGATGGATGAAAATGTTTCAGTTTTTTGTTTTATAATTGAAGTTTATAAACTACTAATATGTTATTTAATATTATTCGCTTGTCAAGAGCATACCTATGATAACATCTTGGCCATCTAGACATGGATTGCACAACACCGGTAACAGCTTGGATTTTTAAATTTCAAGGAGCTTGAGCCAGGGTTCCGTTGAGTTTATACAATTGATTCTATTGTCATATCTAGTGAGAGTCAAGTCTACACATTGGAGACCATGTACATCATGATTATATCAATCAATAAGATATCCCGTTTTATCTATTCTGTTGTGTTTTTATATGACGTGATGATGACTTTATGTAAATTCTTGCAGTTATTTTAGTTTTGGTATATATATTGTTCACAATTCTATTTTGTTTTGTAGCACACCATCCTGCATTACCACATTTATGCAAAAGACGAGAATTTTGTTTCATTTTTTATTTGCTTGCTACAGGCGTCTAGCTTAGGAAATTCCTAAAGTATCACATATTTCATTTTACCTGGTTAGTTTGACACAATTGCTAAAAGCCTGATGTGTAGTTTATTAATTTTACAATTGCTCGTGTTGATAATGATTATAGTCCCACAGTTCATCGTGCTGGTAATCATTTTCTTCTTCATAGCAATTGTTTCCTATGGGAACATCTTAGCCATCAGACATAGATTGCAAAACACTGGTAACAGCTCGGATTTTTACATTTCAAGGAGCTTGGCCTAGGGACTCATTGAGTTTGAACAATTGATTCTATTTTCATATCTAGTGAGAGTCAAGTCTACATTGGAGACCATGTACATCATGATTATACGGATACCAATCAATAAGACATTCTGTTTTATCTATTCTGTTGTGTTGTTATATGATGTGACGATGATTTTATATAAATTCTTGCAGTTAGTTTTCTGGGGTATATATAGTGTTCACAATTCTATTTTGTTTTTGTTGCACACCTACATCCTGCAATACTACATTTATGTAAAAGATGAGAATTTTGTTTCATTTTTCATTTGCTTGCTACAGGTGTCTAGCTTAGGAGATTCCTAAAGTATTACATATTTCATTTTCTCTGGTTAGTTTGACACAATAGCTAAAATCTTGTTGTATAAGTTTACAATTGATTGTGTTGATAATGATTATATTTCCACAATTCGCCATGCTGATAATCATTTTCTTCTTCACAGCAATCGTTTTTTTCCCTAGTTATCATATCTTCAGCTTCTTTATTGACCATGTTTTGGCATGTTCAAAGTGCATATCTTGTTGCACGAAAGTTTTTTAATACTAGCTATCTAGTTTATTTTTATAACACAACTAACGGATACATGGTTTTTGTGGACAGGTATGGCGAATTTTACCATTAGGAGATCTCGTTAACCAATTCATGAATGCTTTTACAGATCATCGTGACTCAGAAATTCTTATTATAAGGTAGGTTACCTTTTTTGCACACATTTGGCTGATGATTTTGCTGTAGGATACCATGGTACAATGCAAGATTTTGTCTCCTCATTATATTGTGCTGGCTTAGCTAATGTCAAGCTTTGTGTTTTGACAGCCATTTTTCTCTCCTACTTGGTTGTGCAATTCCTATATGGATGCCTGCTCACTTCAACGATCGTCCTTTAGCTCCATTTGCAGGACTTTTGAGTTTAGGCATTGGAGATACCATGGTATGCAATTTAATAAGCAGTGAATTAGCTGAGGAAGTTCATAGAAATACTACTGATGTTCATAACTCTGTTATATATTCTGAATGCAGGGAAATTTAAATAGTGTTGGGGAAAATATTCAAATTTCATTCTGTCAAATTTTATTCATGCAATGTTTTCTTGTATGAATTCTTTATTGAAAGATTGTTGTAATGCTCCTGACCAAATGTTATATCCTTTTTCCCCTAATAGTTACTTAGTTTTTCTAATACATTCAACTTTATGACAGTTGTTGGCCATCTCTGCTTCTGTTTTTATACCTTACTTGTATTGCGTATATGTTCAATCTCATCCTTAAAAGAAGAGTCTGTTTGTTTTATCCAATGGCTTCTTGTATAGTAAAATCAGCAGCCATCTAGGTACTATTTGCAGCCACCACAGGTTGTCATCTCTTGTGATTGAGCATCTAAGCACACAAATCAGATGTCATTAGAGTTAATATTTTTCATTGGGTAGTTGTCTGACCACAATTTGCAGGCTGTCTAAGAACCAGGGTTCCAGATCATACAAGGAAGCTTTTTCAGCTGCCTTGGATGTCAAACCTCCAACATCAGACACCAGAGTCTACCATAAGGTTGTTCAAGTCTGTTAGGAGGCTATCTGAGCATGATTGACATCTGGCCTTTTGCTGTTTCTTCTAATGAGGTTTTGATTTACCAAAATCTCCGATTATCTATGCATCTCCTAATTGCGCCCCTTTCCATCACAAGGGGCTCACAAAACATGTGATGTATTCCTCTAGGATCTACTTCAGGAAAAATCTAGCTGTTTTACATTGCAAAAAGATAATGTAATGCTATTTCTTCCTGCTGGCACATAGCACAAGCAGCATCTGTGAAACCTGAAACAGTATTGCCTTGACTGGGATGTTCTGTTGGAGTTGCAGCCACTCCAATACTTTCCACTTGAAGGCAGTTCTTGTTTCCTAGATGTCTTTCCTGTTTTGATGATTGTCATTAACTTTACTGCCTTTTTCTACATTACGTTTATGTAGATAGCCATCAGGGACACTTGAGTTGTGTTGCTTTATTTCTTTCTAGCTAATAATTATTTTTGGTGTTCTTATAGGCATCGATGGTTGGGCATAAATATGGAGTTCTGAGATGGACCAAGTGTGGAAGTATGTGATTGTTTTTGGCTTGTAATTTGATATGACTGATTCAACCAACAAGATTCTTGACGAGCTTAATTTTTCATTGTGTGCGCTTCAAGCAACATGCTCGTTTACATGTTTACTGAACTATTTGTTTCTTTGTATTACCGTAAATCTTTGTTGTTTGTTCATCGATGTGCAGATAAAACAATAGAAGGAACAGCAGCTGGTATAACGTCTGTGCTGTTTGCATGTTTGGTGCTTATCCCATGGCTAACATGGACAAGCTTTTCTTCTTCTCAGGTTATATTAAAAAAAATGTAATCTGCATTTGTTGCTATTGATTTTTTATAAGCTTGTGATTTATCTACTTTACATGAAATTTTGACTAAATTTTGTGTTTTGATTGACATTTCCAGGATTGGTTATCATTGGTTATTGCAGTGATTTCTGCTGGTTTATTGGAGGCTTATACAACACAACTAGACAATGCATTTATTCCGCTTATTTTTTACAGTCTTCTCTGTCTATAAGGTAAACAAGAAATAAAAGTTCTTAAGAATTTAATTTGTGATTCAAAAAAAGCTTTATTAGTCTTTCTTTTGTTAGCTGTGAAAATTTCAGGAATTATTTATTTCTTGATGAAAATTAAAATAAAATGCATTGCAATGTCAATTGAAGAACGCACTGGCATTGCAGTGCAGATTTTAATATCATGAACTATAATATCATCTGTAAATTGGGACTTGGCTATTGAAGGGTAGAGTTTAATAAAATTCATATCTTCTTTGATTCTGTTTAGATTCACAATAGCTTTGTTCAAGGCTTTTAGTTGTGTGGCTTACCTCTTAAATGGTCTAGAGACAGCTGTGCTTCTTGTAGCGATTGAGGCTCTCAAATTATCAATTAACTTGTCCAGTTTATAGAATAACAAAATTGTCAAAATACTACATTTTTTTTGGTTTGTTAAAACTTGCTGCCTAATTATACATAAATTTTTACAAGGAACCAAACATAAATCACGGTTTTTTCAAAACACCTGATTGGAGTACCCAATCAAATATCTCGGTTTAAAATTTAACTACAGATAATATATTCCAGCCTAACAGCTGATTCACTATCAATCTGAATCCATACCCTTTGGTATTTGCTAATCTTCTCGTTGGTATGTTCTGTCTTGTAGATTTTGAATACTGTTGGTTCCTCGCACTGGTGAGTTTGTATGAGCTGGCTTTGCCTCTTAAGTAATGTCTATTTGCGTCATCTGTCCTCCATTATTGTCTACATCTTTAGGGTTTTGTCTTGTTATTTCTGTCACATATTGTATACCACTCATTATTTTTGATTGGTAAAATGGGGGTTGTAATGGGGTCCCCACCTGTAAAAACCTGCAGAAATGCATCAAAATATGAAATTGACCAACCATGTTCACTGGTTTCAACTGCCAAAGTGGTTATCTATTCATAAGTTATATTTTGCTGTTGCCATACAAATTTAGCTCAATTTGGGAGCAAAAGAAGAGGAAGGCATATGGAAAACATTACAATCACTGATCCATAAAGAGAAGCAATGGATATCAACTGTAATCTGGTTTGTCTTTACTTGGGTCATTGAAAATGGTCCGTACCCTCCTATTAGGATGCAACAATTGATCTATATTATAAAAAAATATTCCAAATGCCTTAATACTGGGCATATCATTAGAAAGCACAAGTCCTACCACATATGACCAATGTTTAACAACACCAGAGAGGAGGCCACTGCAACTGACCCGACCAACTCACTGTTTCACCGATGCTCATAGTTGGGAGTCTACACCTAACTGGTTCTCCATAGGTGGGGCTGGAGCCCCCTTCACTCCTTCAGTCAGCTGAACATTCATGACAACCGCAGAATCCCATTGGGGAGAAATGGGACAGTGAGCACACGAGCCTGATTTGGTGGCTTTTGGAGGTAATCACCCTAGGCTCCTGAATCCCATGTCACTTAGGTGACTAGTACATGAACTCCGGATGCTTCATTACCAGGAAAGACATAGTGCTAGTTACCGTCAGGTGCTCCTCCTTGTCAACAACCTTCAGTTTCTTGATACATTTGCTGACATCCCTGTGGTGGATTTCCATCGCTTCGAGGTTGTTATGACCTGCCTGAATTTCCTTCCCGAGCACCACAATCTCCTCTTTTGCACTTGGTTCCTTCTCCTCATCCTCAATCTCTGCTGTGTTCTACTTTGAAACACCCTCATCTCCCTCAACATTCGACGGCGGATCCATTCATACAACATCTCCTTGTTCATATGATCCTAAGGCCTCTTGAATCACGCCCATAGTATCAGACTCTTTGGCATTGAAGGTTCATTTGAAACTCCTATGAGAAACACCGCCTGATTGAAAATGGTCACGCACAACATTCTCTCCCATGGTTGCAGGCAGATTCAGTGGAAGATGTGTGAAGATGACACGCATGATGAGGAGTGGACAGCTGAGCAAAGTAAATGCCTCTTCAAAATCTAGGGGCATACAATCATTATTTCAAATTTCAATACATAATTGCCCCACACGCATGACCAAATGAAGATCCCATTGTGATCCCAGAGAATGCACCCAGCTTTAGCAGGCCCTGGGTTGCCCCTTGATGCTCCATTAAAATTCATCTTTGCCCAGCCTGGGGGCGTGGAGATCCACTTTGCCAATTTTCTCTTTTCCAAGGAGTTGCTCAATCCATTAATGATGAATTGTATAACTGTCATTATCTGCACCCAACTTTCAAATACTAATCATGGTAATATGCGTTTGTAAAGAATAAATCCTGTTCAAGGAATTCTTACAAGTTACAACAAATCCATCCCAAGACATGTCTTCATAGATTTTCATGGCTATCTTCTCGTTGTGGTCAAACTTGCTAAGTTGGAATTCCAACCAAATTGTCATAGTTGACTATCTTTTATAAATAATAATCTTTTGGGTTTCAAAATAATATTTTCAAGATACAAGATTGGTCTTATAGTTTGAGCTTATCCAAAAGCCAATATATATAAACCTTTATGGCCTTGGTCCTCAGAGATGGCCTCGGCCCTCAAGTTAACATAAAAGCCTTGTTGAAGTTTTGGTGGCCTCTGTCCTATTGGGAAATTAGTTATTACACTATAGTAGGATAGGATCAAATATTTGTTATTTAATTCTATTTGCTAAATAATCGGGTAGTTAGGATGTTGTTCAAGCACCCGTACAATAGAAAAGAAATTGAGGAATTACTGGGAGGTGATATAATTATATCCTAAATTGTAGGATATCAAGCTTGCATATATTAATTGATGTTAATATTAAAATTATCCTGGTACGATGTAATTGCAAAATTTATTTTGGCATCAGAGTAGGTAGAGCCTGCAAAGATTAGTTTTGTGACTAGAATATTAATCTGTTCTGTTAAGCTTTTACTGTGCGAAAAAGAACATTTGTGTGGGAAAGATCTGCTTAGTATAGAGGCATTTGTTTGATATTTTATATGCTGTGTTGAATAGAAAAGATTGTTGTAGGTGTTACAGAGGGTGTGATATCAAGAAGTTG
Source organism: Torreya grandis (assembly GCA_037957365.1). Classification (NCBI taxonomy): domain Eukaryota; kingdom Viridiplantae; phylum Streptophyta; class Pinopsida; order Cupressales; family Taxaceae; genus Torreya; species Torreya grandis. The sequence goes on from JARHVA010002830.1 coordinate 298,279, forward strand.
AATGCAGCAGTTGTAGTTGGAGTTCATCATTTTCGGCCTGAGGTGCACAAAGAAATAAAAAAGGCGTGTAGCTTTGTGGGTTCCTGGCTTCTTAGAAAGAGCTGTACATTAAGTACGGTGCCATACAAGAAGGCACAAAGAAGATTAATTTTCTGATTTTTCTGCATTGAAGTGAGCTTGTCAACATGAGGTACAGTTACACCATATGTGTTGTCGGAGTGAGAGGCCAACTGTGTGCATTCTGATCTGAGTTATAGAAGAGGTGCTGGTGTGAGCAGCACAAGTGCAGAGGTGCTGGTAAAGAGTGCGGCGTGTAAAAACAAGAAGAGAGGCATTGCATAGATGGTAGAGAAGCACATCAAAGCCCAAAATGGCACAACACCACCAATGGCTGAGCAACATAGTGTTGGTTCAAACAAATCGAAGTTTAATATGTGTTGTTTTATTAAAATTTAGGGCCAAAATTTGAGTATATATATAGTTTTTTTTTTGAGAACTATAGAAATCATGATAACTAGGGCTTATGGATAAACCGTGTGCAAGATTACTGATCGACGCGTTTCAGATCACAACATGCGATAAATTTTTCCCTGATGATGGATCACGGGTTGTGATCCGAAATTTGTCGATCAAATAATCTTGCACACAATTTATTTAGAAGCCCTATTTATCATTTCATGGACTGTGGAAACATAAAATCTCTTATAGAAATCATTTAAAGTTTTTTCCTATAGTCTACATGGAAAGCGGATTAATTCTTTTCCTAAAGCAAAAAGATTCAATCCCTGAAAATTTACCAAGTTGTGTCTAGTATCATCGTGAAGTACCCTTAAAACAATTTTCACTTCATTGTTTTTAGATCTCTATATTTAATTGTTTTTTCTGAAAATTTGTCTATAGTTGAATTAATTTGTTTTCTCCATCATCGGTTCAAATCTTACCACAAAAATTGGTCAGTTTGTGTCAAATATCATTGTCAAACATCATCCATAAGCTTTTTTGTACAGCTCAAATAGGGTTTCCGAATTAATTGTTTAAATGTATTTTTCCTACATAGTTGTGCGGAAAAGTCGTGTTAATTCCATATCTTTTGATCCGAGAGTCAATTTCAAGCAAAATTTTGCCACATTGTGCAAAATTATATTTCGCTCATATCGGCAAAAAGATTTCTCCCAAACATTTACAATTTGTGAGAAACAATAGTTTTTAAGAAAAATATAAGCTTAAAAAGATTTATTTGTACACGGGTACCCGACACTCATACAAGTATTTTTGCTTGAGGGGGGGAAGTTTATTGAATAAACAAACATAATGCAAAAACTGTTGGCGTGCATCATGGAGTGATATGTGGCTCACATGACCATTAGGTTCAGTGCAGGTGAGTGAGCCGAGTCCAGAGGAAGTTGGAGGACCACAAGAGGTTGGAGGCTAACTATTGATTTGGAGTTCGTTGCAAACTACAATATTGGTTTATTGCTTTAGTGGCGGTCTAGAACCAAAAAGAGTAAAGCTGAAGATGGTAATCAGTGATAGTGGTGACCATACCCTAACTTGTGATCAATAAAAGTGGCTGTAAATGATAAATTCAGTGAGGTCAATTTCTACTGATAAAAGTGTAGTGAGGTCCTGGTCCCACTATTGTCAGTTTGTTACTGCTTGGTGAGGCCCAGTCTAACCAGAGGAGCAGTGGTTCAGGTTTGGCCAATCCTACTTGATGATGTAGTGTAATCTGTCACACTATGGATATGGACAATGAGGTATCCCCTTGTTAACATTTGCATGAGAGTATGAATTTGGGGGTGTCTCATTTCATTACTTGTTGATGTTTATTTTAGAACGATCTGTTTGTCCACGTTCACATGTTTTGTTGATGTTGAATGGTGTTTTTGTCCATGTTCATCTATTGTTCATCAATGATGCTATTTCCCGCTGAGTGGATGTAGTTCACCTATTGTTCATCAACCATGCCATTTTCCATGGAGTAGATGTAGTGAAGCCATTCCCACTACAAGTGTATTTATAAGTATGTTGAACTCCGAGTGTGTTTGAGTTCACATGTAAGCGTGCATTCTCTCTCGTCTTTGTACCATATGTAAGGGGGTAATGTTGGGAAATTAGTTATTACACTATTGTAGGATACGATTAAATATTTGTTATTTAATCCAATTTGCTAATTAGTTGGGTAGTTAGGATGTTGTTGGGTGATTTGTTATAACACCCAAAATATAGAAAAGAGATTGAGGATTTAGTTGTAGGTGATAGAATCATATCCTGAACTGTGGGATATCAAACTTTTATATATTTGTTGATGTTAATATTAGAATTAGCCTGGTACAATGTAATTACAAAATCTATGGAGCTTACCTATGAACCGACATATAAGCCTCGTAGCCTTGGTTCATCGGGATTTCTTGAGCCAGCATATGAGTTTTATTGACAACCTATGTTCTCAAGGAGGCATGGTTTTGAGTTCTAGCCAAAATAGTTTAGGACATTTTCTATTCTAGAACATGCAGCCAAGGTGCCACTTCTTGCATGATACATAATCCATCAAACATACTTTTGTTCTATGTTGCTTTTTATTGACAATTCATATTAATGTTTTACGTTGGAATGTTAGCTATAAGAAACTTGGAGCATTAATACTTAAATTGAAGAAGTGCTTATCTAAAAAAGATATATTCAAAATACTGTAGATGTACCCCAAATATACAATTTCCACACATCGTTTTGTCAAACACAAGATAGTTAGTAGACCGATCTTACTATTAATGATTTTGCAATTAAGCAGAAAATGCATGTAATGAGCTTGTTGGAGATTCTACAATTTGTAAATAGTACAATAATAATTGATGTGGCTCACTAGGACTCCATTTTGGTTATATTTGATGACATTATTAAAATAGTTTGAAATCTCAAATAGTTTCCCTACACGGAAGTGACCTATTCTTAAAGGCTAGGCTTCTCAAAAGCTTAGGATTAAGCAATCAAAGAAAATCGTAGATTTGGCTTTCTTAGTAGGTATCCCACCTCATGAAGTAATTTGGAGTTATCTATATAATGAGCTCCTATTTGCAATTTAATTATTCATCTTAATGGTGTGGCTCAAAGTGTGGCCTAAAATGTCGATCTAAATCCTTTCCCTATGCATTTTTTCCAAAATATCTTCTAAATACTATGGATTGCGGAAGTTTGAAATCTCAAATAGTTTTCCTACATAGAAGGGACCTATTCTTAAAGGCTATGCTTATAGAGAATCTTTGGATTAATATAGCAAAGAAGATTGCAGATTTGGCTTTCTTAAAGAGGCATAGGTGTCCCATCTTGTGATGTAATTTGGAGTCATCTATATAAAGAGCTCCTATTTGCAATCTTATCATTCATCTTGGTGATGGGCCACAAAGTCTGCCACAAAACGTCGATCTAAATCCTTTCTCTATGTAATTTCTCCAAAAAATCTTTTCTAAATACTATCTACGTTGCGAGGAAATGAAAACGGAAACATGCAAGAAAACGGGTATGAAACGTGGAAACGCAGATTTTCAAAAACCTTTGGTTTGGAAATGTCATGGAATTGTCTGTATAAATATATATATATATATATATATATAAACAATGCATAATACTTATTTTTAGTCCATAAAATATAAAAAACTTAAAAAATTATAAACATAGTATTCATTCAAACTTCAAATATAAAATGTACATTCAAATCTAGAATAAATCATCTATATTGTTTTCAAAATCATGAATGCCATTCTCACTAGCTTCATTTCTCCTTGTTGCAATGGCTGCCTCCAAACTCCTCCTTGTTGCAATGGCTGTCTCCTAAATTCCTCCTTGCTCTTGTAAAAAAACAGCAATGATGAGAGTGTTTGTTTTGTCTTTGCATCAAGTGTGTTTATATAGGTTTTAGATAGTGTATTCTAGAAGATTAGGAATTTTAAAAATGTTTTAGCTTTTTTTTTTGACTTGGTAAACTGTTTTTTGGCCGGAAATGCCTTGGCATGTGACGGAACTTTCCGGACGTTTCTGGCATGTGCCCAGGCATTTCCGGCGAGTTTCCATACTGGAAACGTTTCCAATGCTGAAACGGGGGGCCCTGGGATGTTTCCCTGCAACGTAGAATATTATGGATTGCGGGAGTTTAAAATCTCAGTCATATTTTGTGTTACAATTATCTGTCCATATTGCAGAGAGACTCTAATACCACACCATCCTTCCTTGCTAGGGTATTACAGCTATTCTTGGGTCATCGCAGATAAAACACCCAAGTGTGTCTCCTACTCTAGCTTGTAGGATTATGGGACATCCAAACTGAGACTAGAATGATTGTTAACCTAGTCCTTATTTAATATGTAAGCTGAGTAGCCGATACGGGTATGGGTATAAGTATTGGTTACATGGATACGAGGAATTTTTTTTTTTGGGTTTGGGTGTGGCCGTACAAAACTATATATAAAAATTTAAAAATATAGCCATATAAGCAAAATTAATCACATAATATGCATAGAGGAAACATAATAAGTTAAATAACCACAAAAAATGCTGATAATTCGATGCCAAATATCATAATATTCAATTGTCGAACTTAGATTAGTCTTATTACAAGTACATAGTGCAAATGTTACAATGTATGTACAAAAATAAAGACAAAAGAAAGTGCACTCTCTGCAGTTTGGTGAAGATTACAATGAGATGACCTGGTGTTAAATCAACTTAAGACCATGGCCTGTTCTCTTCTTTGAGCTTATTCACGAGTTGAGCTTTCATATTATACCTGTGCAAATGATCTTACTGTATGTACTGCACAAAAAGAGTCCTTGAGAACCATATTTTTGGGACATAGAGAATAAGCAAAAAAATACATTATTGATTTCAACCTCTCCCTCATCTTGATCATGTTACAGACATTTATTCCCTTTATTTTCGCAAGGCTGAAACATGATCAAATAACTGGAAGACTTGCTGACTTGCTCTGGCAACCTTCATAGCTGTTATATACAGCCCTAATAAAGAAGATACAGTTGAATCGACTGAGGCTCACGTTTAGAAAACACAGCCAGCCATTGAAGCTGCAGAGAGGTTTTCATACTTGATTTTGTTTTTTGAAGTCGGTGTTCGACTTTTTATTAAGCAAAATAAGGAGGAAAAAAATTAAAAAAATGTTATTTTGGTGGCAGTACACCCAGCCAATGCCCCAGCCCCTGCGGGTATGCCGGGGTACATCCTCAGATGTACCCGGGCGTACCCTGGGCATTGGCTGGGCGTACCACGCCCCGTATCTGTACCAGGACATTGTATACCCATACCCAGGGTGGCGTAGGGCCGTATCCGGTAATGTAGTAGTTAAGCCAATTGGCAGGCTTGTGAGTTTCCTATCTATGGTGTGTTCTAATTTAGGCTTCTAGGTAAGCAAGTATATATGCTGTGAAAAATTCCAAATATGTTGAAAGCTTTTTGCTAACAAATGAATTGACGTATTTATAATATTGTTCAAAAAGAGATCTAGGCTATTGCATACTTGTGTGCGAGTGATGCAGGAGCATTCTGGGCTAACCAACAATCATGTGTCAAACAAAAACATGAATCGTGATAATTTTAAAAATATTCTGTCATTTGCATTATAAAAAAGTGTCTGATAGTGAGATTGCACTCATTTAGGCTCAGAATGTCAAGAGGTACAAGAAATATTTGGATAGTGTGTCTAATTAGTCCAAACTGAAGAAATTCTAGTGTTGACATTTTGTCAAACACTTAGCGGGCATTTGTCACGGTTTGAGCATTCTAAAGGGAGTTAGTCAGAGCTGTTACTGCAGTTCTGTGGTGTTAGCATGTTGATGGAGTAGGAAAGACCATTTTGGAGGAAGGAGAGTTGTTTGGGAGGGTGCAAGCATAATGAACCACGGGAAAAACATCATTCTTGGAGCCAAAGACCATTTTTTGATGGCTCGGAAAAAATCACCCACTGGGGGTGTAAATAAAGTCTTCTACCTCACAAAAACTCAGAGAAGAGTTAGTTTAAAAAAAAACATAAAAAATATTTCAGGTACAGGCCGAAATAGAGCCAAAATAGGGGCATTTGGGATGTGTACAGGCTGAAGTAATAGGGGCAACTGATCCAAAATCTAAAACTAGATTTGAGATTGTTTTTTCATTTACACGGAGAAGAGGAAACTGTTCCGTAACAGATCTGCTGGTGTAATGAGACTTCTAGTGCTTAAGATTCACTTAACCATTTGACAAAATGCCTAAAATCGCCCTTTTGCTGTCATAATGCAAGGAAAGAGTGCCAAGGACTGTTTTAGGATTGGAATGAGGTGTTTTGGCTCTGAGAATCTTGTTGTAATAGAATAGAAGCTGATCCAAGAGTTTTTGGTTGAATTGAGACTTTTTGTATGCATTTGAAAAGGCCTAAAAACTCCATTTTAATAAGAAAAATCAGTACTTGTTCCAATTGGGTTCTGTATGGCATTGTAAAGCTTCCAGAATACCACTTTAGATTCATTTCGAGTACTCATATCCCATAGATGCTCTTCCATTTCAAGCCAATTTAAAGCTTCAGGCAATTTCCATGCTTCCTAGTTAAACTTTTTCTGTTAGATGATGGATTTTACAAATCTCAAGCAAGTGACCACCAAAGGACTTGGAATAGCATCGTGGGGTAGAACAACAGTTGGGAAGCATTAGTTTGGGCTGCTAGGACACAATATCCATTCATTTGGCCCTCAGCCTAGATGACATTAGTGAGGATGTGCAATACCAATACAATGTTTAAAGTACTAGTGGAGGATCAATCTAAGTGTGGAAGATATTCTGAAACAAGGTCGTAAAATTTTTGAAGAAAACAAAACTACATGGAAGTTTCAGGGAATCATTGCAGTGCCATAAGTATTGATGTTTTGGCTCCAATGGTTTGTCTTGGAACTTACAAACTAAGACTACAACGATTGTGAACCTAACCCTTATTTAAGATTTAAGACAACCAGTAGGCTTGTGAGTTTCTGATTTATGGTTTATACTAATTTAGGTTTGGGTGTGAAATTCCGAATATGTTGATTGCCTTGTGGCCAGCAAATGATTTGATGTATTTATATAATTGTTCAAAAACAGAACTATACTACCGTATAATTGTGTGTGAGAATGTGCAATACCAATACAATGCTTAATGTCCAACTAGAGGACCGATCTAAGTGTGGGGAATCGAGTCTGAAACAAGGTCACAGAACTTTGAAGAAAACTATTGTACAGGGAATTTCCAGGGAACTTACACCACCACAAGTATTGGTGCTTTTGTTCTTGTAGTTAGACATTTCTCTTGATATGGCTGTGTTTTGAATATCCAAGATATATGTTGGTAAAATTCATGATATAGCTGTGGAGACTTTTGCTACTTTGCAAATGGCTTGTGGTTGAGTTGTCGGGAAGTACAGTTGTCACTGAAAGAGCTATTTTGCAGTTGTCATGTATGACTACACTCTAACAATGTTGCCAGTGAGTTTATCATGTTTGTTGTGTAATGAGACTTCCATTGTCACATTCCAAAGCTTTGTGGCTAATGTTGCCTAGACTTGTGGCCCAACAAGATGACTCAGGATTTGTTTTTTGTTAGAGTTGTGGCCCAACAAGATGACTTGGGTTTTATTTTATGTTAAGCCTTCCTATTTTTCTAGTGTTGCACGCCCAACACTTGGTATCTTTTCTTTGAAGACCTTGCTATGGTTAAACTAAGATTTAAAGTAGGATATCATTGCCATGCATGCTCTATTGTATTCAACTTGCCATGTGTAAGAGACATACCTAATCCTTGATGACAGTTGTGTTGTGACATGATGGCTTTGGTGGCTCAATTAATAATATTGTATTTTCTAGAAGTGGTTGGTATTCATCTAGACCGAATTCATCTAGTGAGGGAGTGGTAACATTGTCTTAGATATTCCTCTTGATAATTGGAAATGCCAAAATAATAAAAGAATGGAAGTGAGAGAGGGAGCTCATTGGCTGGCCAAACTTGATGGGGCCTTACAAGGCAACCTGCGCCCTACTTGAGGCGTTCTTAAATGCTCTCTTGGCTGTTTGGCTGGCCCTTGAACCCAATATGATCAAATTGAACTTTGAGGGGGCCTCACAAGGCAACCTGGGCCCTACTTGAGGCATTCTTAATTGTTCTGTTGGCACTTGTATTCATGGTGCTTTCTCGTTCAACATGGGGGTCGACTCTAACAAGACAGCTGAGGCCATGACATTAGTGGAAGGCCTCAAGTTAGTCCATTATCTTGGCATCAAAAAATTGTTCATGGAAGGGGATTCACAGGTTGTTATTGGTACTATGATTGAAGGATCAATCTCATCTTGGCTTCTTAATGCAATTCTAGAAGAAGTTGGAATCCTAGCTTCACTATTTTCCTTCATCTCTTTGTCTCATGTCTACAAATAAGCCAACAAAGTGGCCGACCTCCTAGTAAACCAATGACATTTTCAGATTAAGCTGCACCTGCTGTTCGTCACTCTTATATTGGTTGGGATCAGAGGACTTATTGCTAATTGATGCTATTTCATTAGAGACCTAATGACTAACAAGGTGATTGGTGTGGATATTGTGGTGCACCATGCTCTTTTGGAAGTGCAATTGTTGACGACCCAATTGAAGATGGATGAAAGGAGGAAGTTTGCTCTTGATTGCTACATGTTTTCTTTTGAGAACTTAGATTGGGTCTCCCCTAATGCACCTCAATTGCCTTTGCTTTGGGAGGACCTTGTTGCTCCTCCCTTCGATGTTTTGAACCCCCTTATTGGACTTCTCAGACACCCAATAGGTGGGCGTACCATGGCACAAGAGGCTTGGCTTTGTTAGGTACAATATCATGTCCTCAACTTTGAGCTAGAATGCGTCGGGGACCCCTATTGATGCTTTTGGTTTGTTTGTTGGCGTTTTGAATGTTGCCATCTCATGAGGTAGGTAGGGCAACATCGCACTCGCTTGTGGTGACATTGGCATGAGAGCTAACCTTGTTGTGGCTTCTAGTAGCAGTCCTCGAGGAGAATATTCAGACACTTGGATCTAGATGGGTTGGCTATGTATGGTTAATAATGTTAGTTTTTTTGTCATGCAATAGTGTTTTGTCATGGGTTTAGTCAAGTTTTGGTGCATTATTTGGTTAGCTCTCTCTAGTTTTCGCCCATCTTTTGTATCTGGGCTACTAATTTTGAGCTTTTGCCACCCATTTCATCTGTTGGGTTGTTACTGTAAATAATTTTCCTTTCTAGGGATGATGCAACTATCACATGCGCACTATAATGGTGACTCAAACCAATGATCCATGTGCTTTTTTCCTTTACAAATACAAGGGTGAGGGACCCACCAACCCTCATTTGCAAAAAAAGATGTCTTAGAGATTTGCATCCCCATCTAACAGGTGGATTTTAGTGGTTCCTAGATTCCACATGGAAGACTAGATGAATGTCACAACATTAATGCACGTCCAATTTGAATGCATGAATGTCTACTTGCTTCGTGATTTTGTATGCATCTATACTAGATAAGATCAGCATTTGTGGTTGGTTCTTTTAATAACTCCTTTCTGACTTGGAACTTGATTAAATATATTGTGGGTAGTGTTACCACTTGTATGTATTACTATTGGTCAGTCTGTCTTGTACAAATTGGTGAACGTGTTAGATACATTATATGAATCCAAGGGCCCACTGTTTTCCTAGACAATCCTTCACGAAGATAGCATCTGAAAATTTGGCACCATTCTCAAAAATTATTGGAACAAAAAACCAAGATATGCCTCGAAAGGGCATTGTCTGTGCAGAATTGTGCATTTCCCTATTCTAAATCTGTTGGATGTATTGAGGAGCTAAGATTCCATGTTGCTTGATACCTATTACTGCATGCTCGAAGCATTTGCATGATGGTCTTATTGACAACCCCAATAATTTGTAGCAGCATAAACAGATAAACAAACACCACCTTGCATTCCTTACAACTTCATCTCCAAACTAATAACCAACTTCAACCCCTCGAACCAAAACAAGACAGACATTCGGGTTTGACAATAACCTCATATGTTTAGGAGGTGTAGGTAGGCTTATCTCCAACACATATCTAGAGGCCCATTGAATAACGTCACCTTGAACTTAGGAAGGGTGAGCTATATGTATAGGAGGCACCGAGACCCCAAAGAGTGCATATGTAGGGACTTCTACACAATACTACCTCATGCTAAGATGTAGATAGGCTCAACGCATTCATCTATCTCTTTAGGAGTATTGGATCCTTCCAACTGTTATGCTTAAGTGCAAAAGGTATATCACCATGCAAAAGTTCACATCAAACCCTTAGAACTGATTAATAATAGCAAGGATGATGAAATATATAAGGAGGTAAAAGGAAATAAACTAGAATTATATTAATTTTAATCACAAAGTGTTCGAACAATTCAAGGATTTTCGCCGCAGATTTGGGCCCCCATCATTCACTTGAAAATGGTTTTATACGATACATGAAGTAGGTAGTTAGTTGTCAATACAGTTAACTACCAACTAGAACCAACAGATCCTAACTACCACTTAGACTCACGGCACTTTATAACAATCTCATCACTAGTTCTTGACTCGACCTTAAGTAATGATATGCTTTTAGCCACCTTTTGCAATAACCATAGGCTCATAAATAAATTGGTCACCCATAAATAATAAAATTTCACTTGAATCAAGTTAAAATGCATAAATGGACCTGCCTTGAAATTTGGTTTATTTAGGACTCTATTACCTTAAGCCCTTCCTTTAATAAATTAGTCAATAACAAAGTGGGAAAAATTCATAATTCACTCTAGGACTTAGGACACCAACAATGGCTTTTAATGACATGTTTATGTTTGTAACTCTGACTTCATAATTGGATGCAAAATCAATTATGTAGGCTTCAAGATGATTTATTTAAATAAAGTTTAAATAAATTTATACAATAGCATGTCTTCAGATTATATCACCATATGACCTTCGAACATTTTTGAAGTTCTGTTTTTAAACTTTGACACCATTTTGGAGGGGCTCCAAAATGGAGTTCAACAGATTGCTATGCTGTACTATGCCAAAGGTGATGGTCAATTATAGTCGACAATGCCTCCTAGGTCTTGAAGAGTTGGCTGTCCTCATTGGAGATAAAGGATATCAGTGACTTGAAATGTATGTAGAGTGTGTTGAGGATTACTTTGCAATGTGCTGTCTTGTAATGATGTTCTTACATAGGTTCAAGGTCATAATTTTTCTTATCTTGTTCACTACTACCATGATTTAGTCATGCTAGTGTTGCTTCATGTTTTGAAGCATGTGAAGAATGTGTCAACAAACTCTTAGGGGCATTTTGGGAGTGGTAGGCATAGACATTTGCAAATATTGTATGATTTAATAAAATTTTGTACATTTAGAAGCTTGAGTTGGTAAACTTGTGGAAGTGATTGGAATTTCTACACAGGTAAATAGATAAATCTACATGTTATTAATCTAAAGAAAGCTTCCATGATATAAAATGCTTAGGTATACCAACTACCAATTTTATTTCTCATACAAGCTTTAATAAGCTTGTATACATGCCAAATTACTTGAGGGGTCCAACTTTTGTGATTCAACTTACCCCCAATTCACTAATTAGCATTGTTAACTCTAAAGGGTATTATTAACTCTAAAGGGGGTGTCTCACTAGGAGATGCGTGCCCTGTACATAACACTAACATTTAATTACAATCTATATAACATTGGATCATAAAACCCAAAAAACCCCCTTGATCCAAAGGGGACAAAAGGATGTTTGCGTGAGTGAATAGTCACAACCTTTGATGAAACCATTACAACTTGCAAATTATACCCTGTACTGATCAACCTGTGTTGACACATCCACTGCAATCTGTGCAGTGTGAACTTATGTACCTTGTGTCTACTGCAATCCTTGCAATATCCTGACACCACTTGGCACGTGGATGAGCATCATCCTTAGAATACTCATTCCTTTGATCATCTATACCTGTATTGTAGTATAAGCATCATCCTAGGAATACTCAACTACGTCGATCTATCTCAATGATTCTTTTGTACCTCATGTATGGAATATTTTCTACTGATGTCACAACTCTGACCACTTTGCAAACACTATGAGTGCTTACAACCCTAGTCAGTATGTACCATAGTTATCAAAATCGCAATTAAACTTGAATCACCCAAAAAAATGCTTTTTTGTCGAATAAATTGCGGTTAATTCCCAGTCAACCCTTGCAGGGGTCAAAATTGTTGACTTTGGCGATTAAAATGTGGAAATTTTGATTTAAACGCAAAAAAATTGCGATTTTTTAAAATTTTCGATTTAAACACAATTTAAACTTGGAGCGGGCCTAGGGTTAAGTACGATTAGGGTTAGGGTTTTAAGTTTTTCGATTTTTCTTGATTAATCACAATTTTTTGAAAAACACTTACACTTTTGAAAAAATGATTTTTTTCTCAGACGATTAATGCTACTATGGTATGTACAATCACCTCAAATATTGATTTAAACCCCGTTTCCCCCATCAGACGTGAGGTGAGAAGCCTATGCAGACCTGGATCACCAACCTATTGCACATTGCTAAAAAGCTAAAAAACAACTGAGAAAACTATTAAACAGCAGAAAACTAACAAAATTGGGAAAACTAAAATTGCCACTACATCACTTTCCCTATCATTGGGCTAGCCGCTGAGTCAAGATGGGTCTCTATAGGGCTCTGTCAACTAGGTCCATCTCTATGGACTTGTAAATCCAAAAAATGGACCCTGTTTTTATTCGATAGCACCGACGGTGGGAAAGTGCAATATTACATTCATAGTGTTCAAGCAAGAACTTTCCATTGTCAAATTCAAAGCAACATTAGGGTGTCAAATGTAATTGAAAATGCAACCTTCATGCATTTTTGCACTACTTATTTCTTTGTTTTAACACATTTAAAAAAAAAAGGGAGACCTTTGAACCAAAAAAAGGGAGACCTCTGAACCAAAAAAAACCTTTTCCAATAGACTTGGAATGTTCCAAAACTTACAAATCAAGTGGTCACATGCCTACTTTCACAAAAAGATGCAAAATGACTAAAACTATCATAAACATAGGGTAAATTACTTAAAATGACAGAATTTAGAAAAACAACTTTGCACTTAATGAGATTTGATCTCAACCACCAGGTGAGTAATGACCTATTAATTGAAACCTACCACTTCTTCTACACAACCACTTTTACATATAAGGGCTAAAATTGGTAAATAACTCACACTTGCATGTTCATGTTTGCACTCCATACAAAACAAGATAACTAAGAGATAAGTGGGAGTGTAACTCTAGACTTGTTTGTTTTCAACAACTTTAGCACAAGCTTCTGCCACTTCAACTATAGTTCTATTTGAAGCATATTTGAAGATTGTTTATATAACAACATGTTTGAAAATAAATTTCAAATAAAAATGAATAAAATATGACATGGCAGTAAAAGTTACGCAGTACTAAAAAAATGCGGCACACAAGTTTTTATTTGGCAATGGATTTATTATTTTCTTTTGGCCAGCTCAGCATTCAAATTTTTTCTCACAACTACAGCAATAAAAAATGTTTTTACTCTGCAAAACACATGCCCTCCTTCCAAGCTCCAACAAATTTTTGATTTGTGAGGCTAAAACAACTTTTAACGCCCTCTGTAGCTATTTGTCATGCTCATGACTTGTTAGAGATCATCATGCATTTTTTTGCCAGCTTCCACCTTTTTTAAAATCATCTCAACACTTTTTTTTTTCAGCTTCATACAAATTTCAATTCTCCAGGTAGTAGTTTATTACTTCTCAGTATCTGATCATTGGGCCTTTCTTCTGATTCAACACTCTTCATTCCATTTTCCAAATCAGACAGGCCATGCTTCAGCATTTTTTAATCAGTAAAATAATAAACAAAAAACAGTTTTCAATATATTTTCTGGCAAATGATGCTTTAAAACAACAGTTTTCAATGTATTTTCAGGCAAATGGTGCTTCAAAAAAACTTTGACACCTTCCAAAACACTTCCAACACTCCTTTAGGCTGAACTTTCAGGCTCCTAGGCATAAACCCAAAAAAAAAAACACTCGGAAATAAACAACAATATAGAAATCCATAAAATACTTATTCAAACAAAATCATCTAAAAATTTCTCTTCATCTTTTTCATGGCTCTTCCATGGATTCATCTTCAACCTCCATCATAAACAACAATATAGAAATTCATAAAAAACTTCTTCAAGCAAAATCATTGAAAAATTTCTGTTCATCTTTTTCATGGCTCTTCCATGGCTTCATCTTCAACCTCCATCATTGCCCTTCTCACGGTCCATTATCAACTGCTTTGATACCACTGATAGGAATTTATTCACAGGTAAATAGATAAATCTACATATTTTTAATCTAAATAGATCTTATATAATATAAAATGTTTGGGCATGCTCACTCCCAATCTTATTTCTCATATAAGTTTTAATAAGATTATTTACATACCAAACTACCTAATGGGTCCAACTAACCGTGATTCAACTTACCCCTAATTCACTAATTAACATTGTCAACCCCAAAGGGCATTATTAACTCCAAGGAGGTGTCTTATTGGGAGATGCATTCTTTGTACATACCACTATCATTTAATTACAAACTATATAACCTTGGACCATAAAACCCAACAAGTACTTTTACATGTTTTAGCGGTAGTGAATATATTTTCTCATCATTCTTGAGTGTTTCTTTAGAAAGGTTTGGGTATCCTTCCTAAAGGAAAAATTGCATATATAATATATGCGAACACTTTATGGAGTTCAAGGAGATGCTCGAAAGGCAGATTAGGAAGAAGATGAAGATCCCATGCTTCAAATAGAGGAGATAATATTACAAATTCAGGAAGTTACTATTGTGAAAACACCTTAGCAAAATGGCATTTTTGAAAGGAATAATAGAGACATTATTTAGATGGTGAGGTGAATGGTGAATGGTAGTGGCTTAGAAAGGATATTTTAGGGAGAAGCTAGAAATTCTGGGCGAATATGGAAAGAGAAAAACCCTAAAACAATGTTTTGGACATTTTGGAAGCATCTGGGGTTGTACTGAGGAAAATAAATAGTTGATCTATTGGTTTTTAGGCATTTTGGATTGAATGGAGGTGTTATCATTGACCCAAAGTGACTAGAAGGTAGAGTTGAAATTAAAATTTAAGTCAAGGGAAGACAATACGGAGCTCAACACAAGGGGAAATTGTATCGAAAATATCCAAATGTACACAAATGAGCGAAATGCACAAAGGCATGACAGATGTTGCGACTACATTGCCTCTACCAATATTAGGTGTCTACATAATGCCCTCACTTTGATGCGTGTGCATGAATGCATGCGAGCATATCAAAGTCAAACAAAAATAAGCACGTACTTGAACATTATTTGATAGATTTGGAAGGATGAAGACTCTATTCTTGGAATTGGTTCACTCACGCTTCAATGTTAACAAGTTGAGTGTACATGCAAGCAAATGCAAATGCATGCAAATAGATCAATGTGCCAGTAAATCAGTGTAAATGTAACAAAATGAAACAAGTACAATTGAAAATGAGCAAAGGAAGGAATACACCTAGTGGTATGCAAACCATGATCTCATTCTTGGATCTCTAGTATTGAAACTAAAAATTGGAATTGAAACTAGTATCAAAAATTGGGATTCAACTGTGCAAAGTCAAAACTCTACTTTTTGATCAGAGAAGTGGACATATGATGACTCTTGGTCTCACTTGGTCTAGTTAGTTCAACTTGGTCTATTTATTTCAACTAGGACAACTAGAAATCTGTAATTGGTGATAGAATAGTCTAGATAGATGCCCCCAATTTTGAGGCAAGGGATGGTTCTACAAATCACTCATCTCAAAAGAAAAGGATTAGACATACCATTTGTAACATAGAGAATAAACTTAGTTGTTTTAATTATTGAAAGCACATATAAAACACATGAATGTAACTATAGAAAGATGTCATCATGTAAGGCTCAGTAGGAATATGTAACCCATGTGAGGGTGTGAAGGGGAGGGGCAAAATATATGCCCCAATGTAACAATATGCCCCAATATGGACAAGCTATGGCAATACATGTACGCAATATAGTAACTGTAATGTGACTAGGTGTATGAAGGAGATTGGCCGCAAAGCTTGTCCTGATATAAGGTATGTAGGATCAACATGCACGTGGGTGTAATAGGACATGCCCTCATGAAGGAGGATGACATGTTTGTAATATGGAGATAAAATTGATGTAATAATGTGGCATCCTTGATAGTATAAGATGTAATCAACGAAACTCATGCAAATTGTGTGGGTATGATGCCCCCAATGGCAATTTATAGGCAATAAGCTTGATAAGGAGAGGGACAAATAATATGCCTTCATATAACTGCAAAGAGGGACAAATGATATGCCCCAATGCAACAGTGTGCCTCTAGGGGGACGAGGTATAGCAATGAAGCACACACATTAATATACTCCAATAGATGCACGGTAGAAACCATGGCAACATAGGCATCAAACATAATATGCCCTCAATAGTAGCTTCAAGCTTGCATGATATAGATCATGGCACCAAGCATCTGATGTCACATACTAAAGGCAATGAAATCACACACAATTATGTAACCACATAGAGTAATTAAAACCATCGAGTAAGCAATGTGAGGGACAAGCAATCAATCAACCAGATGTGTTACAACATGACTAGAGGATCCTCTATGGACAACACAGGACAAGACATAACAAAAATGATTGAAATATTTATAAGCATGGAAAAACAATTTAACCTTGAGAACTTCTATTAAAGATGTATTGTTTCTCTAGATCTGTTGGTTGATATATCAAACAATGCATGCTAACATTGAATCTAAGAATATAATCACGAATAGGCTCAGATTGACCTTGATGAAGGTTTAGAATATGCTCAAATGTAGTAAGTGGTCCCTTATTATTTGATAAAGTGTATAGGAAAGCCTCTTCTAATTTAAGGAAGGTATGTAAGGACCACTAGGGATAGTGTGAAACCAATCTAAAGCATGACTCGTTGAACTTTTAGGAAATATTTTAAGCAATATTCTATCGTTAGCATCATATTTCTTGAGAGAAGCACCAACATACTTAAGATGCAAGTAAAAATCTCCATACCCATCAAATAAGGAAAATGTAGGCATAGTAAAACCACGTGGGAAAGGAGAATCAAGAATCTCACACACAAAATTTTGACCATATATAACATTAGAATCAGCCCAATAATTGGATGCATTGGGCTCTAGAGATAAAGCTTGTACTAGACTTTGTGATTCACCTATTGCATGTTCCATGCTAACAATTTCATGGGTTGGCACAACCAGACTATGAAGGGGTTCATTCAATGGTCTATTCTTGTTATTTGTTTCAAAGATGGGAGTGTTAGAGCTGGAAGGAGAAGAAGAAAATCATTAGAAAGCATAGGTGCATCATATGACAGATTTGTACTAGCTACTTCTTTCAACAATTCCATAATTTGAGCAACACGAGAAGGATGTTCCATAACATACATTTGAATTTTTCCAATAAAGTCATGACTATGTTGTTCATTCATTTCCTTGGTATTTTCATCTTGAGAGACATCATTAATATGGGCATTCAAGGAAGGAGGATGAAGAGAAAATTTACATTCAAAGAATCATTTACAACATTTGCTTTCAAGGGAAAGGGAGGAAGACAATCATTTTCGTCATTGGCATTATTTTCAACATTTGTATTTGGAGGAAGAGTAGGAAGACAATCATTTTCATCAATAACATCATTTTCAACATGTGCATTCAATGAAAGGGCAGGAACACACATTTTTGACATTTTCATTCACATGAGAGTTTTCACAAAAATCAACATTGGATTGCATGCATTAAGGCTTAAAACCAAATTGCTCTAAGTTAATGTTCTTAAGACTATTTTATTTTTATTTTTTTATTTGTGCTAGGTAAAGATGGGTTGGCAAGTCCTCACTTGATTTATTTTTGACATTTTCATTTACATGAGAGTTTTCACAAAAATCAACATTGGATTGCATACATTAAGGTTTAAAACCAAATTGCTCTAAGTTAATGTTCTTAAGACTATTTTATTTTTGCTAGGTAAAGAGGGTTGGTAGGTCCTCATTTGATTTATTAAAACGAAAAAGCAAAAAATACAAATTAACCGAGACCAATACAATAACAAACCCTCTAAAGAGGATAGCCAAAAGGGACTAAAATGTGGACCCAGTCCACCCGATCCCAAAAAACCTAGGACAAAAAAACCACAACTTGCCTAGGACCCAACCCACACAGGTCCCACAGGGCACACGCTCTCCCAACACCTTGGAACCTCAAGGATCCATTATGTTCATCCCTCACTATTCCCATCGTGGGAGCAAAGAGATCTGGAGGATGGTTCTGAGGCTACTTGCCCCTTTTTCTTCTTTCTTATCATTGTCCAATCTTATTTTTCATCCACAACTCCAAGCCCCATCCCACCAGAAAGGGGGTCTTCAGAAGTTGCTATGTCATTATCTCTATCGCTTGTGAACCAACCCCTCCAATTTTCTCCAAAGGTTATCTTGGTTCACAACGTTGTGCTGCTGCCAAACCATTCACAAGTGTTTCTGGAGCATTGGATACAAATATCGTAAGGTGTGAGGGAAGGTTGTCCTTCCACCAAGAGGATTCGGTCTTTTGCTTGGAGCTGTGGCAATCCACAGCCACATCCCTGTTCTCAAAACACTTTTGGCATCTAAATAGTAGCCCTTCATAATCAAGTGCTTGGATCCAACACCGGTCTTTGACTTTTAGCTTAATTGTGGTTGGAAGGTCTTGGGAAACATCCATACAAACCAGAATACGTGCAAACGTAATATGATGGAAGTATGACGTAGAGGCATCAAATGCCATTCACTCCCCCAAAACATTTCCAATGAACGAGAGACAAGGCACATCCCAAAACTTTAACGGAAGGTGTGGCAATCGAACCCAAACAAGTCTGGTGTAAAGGGTTTCCAATAGGTGATTGAAGTCTACAAACTAGGGCTTCATGAAAAGGTGGTGTTGGTCCCAACTCCAGGTTTGGTCTTGAAACACCTTATCATGGTCCTTCAGGGAATTGAAAACCATAACAAAGAAGCCCCTTGCACAGGGGTATATCTCTAGGCTATCTTCCATAAATGGCCTCCACGAATTTGAGACCCAGGGGTGCAGAGCAGGTAGGCTTGGTTAGAACTGATCAAATCTGCATATCAAACCCCTGGTGGCAAACCAATTTTTCATTCTTAAGCACCTCTTATAGTGCCTCATCCCCAAAGGAGATAGAAGGATTGGTTTTAGCTGCTCTCAGAGGTTTTACTTCGGCATTATCCTTCCGTCCTAGTTTGGAAGCCACTTCAACAAAAGATTTCCCAATGCCTTTGGTGGCCTTGCTTGACCCAACCAAACTAGCGGAATCCCTGGGGAGAGATAGATCCTGACCACCAACAACAAGCGACCCAATCGCCACCCCTGCTTGTTCACGAAGCCATCCACCTATCTGCTCTTTTGGAAGCCTCGACGTCTCCAGTTCACCTCCCTTTTCCTTGTCTACTAGACAAACCCCATTGCTTGTGACCGCCTTCACCACTAGTGTCGAAGACTTTGGCATAGTCCTGCAAACATTTTTTGCTGTGTCCCCTGGGCAAACCTTGACATCTGCCACCGCTGCAGTAACTGCCCCTGTCTTCCCAAACAGACCTATCGCTGCTCCTTTGCCAACCCTAACCCTAGTAGATTCCAAAAGCGAATGGAGCTCGTTGCTACTCCTTTTTGATTTGAATAATTTTTAGTATTTACTAGAACTTATTTTCTTAGTAACTGATTTTTGCATTTAAAATTTGGGATTTCATGCTCAAGAGGGCTTATAGAAAGACAACCAACTCCCAAGACATTCATATTATTTTGATTTTCACATGCTTTGATAGGGTTGAAATTAAGTTGTCCTAATATTTCATCTAGGTCATCTTCACTATCATAATAAAAAGATATATCATCATTCCAATCATTACCACTATCATGTATAGCAAATTAAATAGGCATGGCATTCATAGAAGCATTTGCATCATCCAAAGAGCAAGCCATCACATATATACTAGGGTTTGAAAGATATGTACAGTAAGTTAGAACTAATGATATTACAATAAAACACAACACTAGGAAAAAAATCAGATCTGAAACAACCACAACAACAAACCCTAGAGGGAAAGAGAGCATGAAACTCTATGGTTGATAGGTTTGAAAATGGTGGGGTTTGCCAAAATGTTTTATCAAAAGGGTACAAAAGTGTTCAAAACGCTATGCCAATTAGGTAAAACTTTGACACAAGACAAATCTATGCAACTCATTAAATACAATAGATAATATAGATATGGAATGTGTCAAAATGGAGATTAAGATGTTTGAAACTTGACAAAAGAGGTTTCTAGAAAAATATTTGATTCCTAACTTAGTTGTGCACTGTCGGAGACTGAAAATAATGAAAAATAAATCCAAAAGCAGTCTTGGAACAAACCCCCCAAAATTGTGCTGATTAGAGTAGTTGCAGAATTTGACCATTAACCGTAGTGGCCGATTTCAGACCACTATTAGATGGCCAATTATGTCAGTTTTGGCAGATTTTGTAAGGTTCTGCGATTTTGGTATGCTTTGTTAAGGGCAAGTGCACAATCCTCGCTTGGATTGATCCGATGAGGTTCGTAAATGGCAAAATGTCTTCTCCTTTGATGTAGCCCTAATTTTACACAATGGATCCAAAACTATAGAAAATTGGCATTGTTAGTGCCCTGGGCCTCCTCGAGGTTTGCAACTACATATTTGACATGCTCAGAATTAGGGTTCATTTAATTGTAGTGCTTGTGAGTGTTTCCAACCCAAGTGAGAGAATGGACTTCACCTCTTCTCCCTAGATAATCAAATGCAACTACATGTTTTGTAATGCAAACTTATTTTGGTACAAGTATGCATCCACAATACTAGATAGGAAGGGTAATAGCAACAAAAAATGATCATTTTGTAGGCTCCTTGACAAGTGTACGAAAGACATAATGATGTAATTCATCATTGAATGGCTTAGGGAACATTTGAATTAAAATTTAGACACATTCGAGAGCGGGCCAACCATGGGAAAGAGTGGACCGATAATCAAGGCATGGGAAATCAATACATGGCGCAAATGACCCACAAAAGACAAACGACCACAATTGGCCACTGTTGATAACGATCAAACTAGAATTGTAGGGTCGATTATGGAAATTTTGGCTGAAGGTGGCAATTTTGGCCGAATATGGAAAGAGAAAAACCTTAAAACAATGTTTTGGACATTTTGGGAGCATTCAAGATCGTACTAGGAAAAATAAATAGTGAATTTGTTAGTTTTTAAGCAGTATGAATTGAATGGAGGTACTATCATTGGCCCAAAGTGACCAAAAAGTAAAGTTGTAGGGAAAACTTAAGTCAAGGGAAAACAATATGGGGCTCGACACAAGGGGAAAATATATTGAAAGATCCAAATGTACTTACACAAATGAGCCAAGTGCACAAAAGCATGACAAAGATGCTACAACTATATGGTTTGTACCAAAAATTAGGTGTCCACAACATGTTATGAATGAGGGTTGCAATAATTTATCATTGATGGCCACATTGAAATAGTTATAGGTGTACAAGTTTTACAATCTTACAACTCAAGATGCTCATCAGTCTAGATATGATGTTTAATGAAAACACAAAGGAAATGAGGCAGATCAAGTTGGTATATGACGAAGTGACAACAACTTTCCAAAGAAGGTTGATGAGGGGACGAAACCAATTATGAAAGTTGATGCAGGGAATCTCAACTAGAGTGTTCTAGACAAAGAGCTGGTGTTGCTAGTGTTGGGAAGAAGACCTAGAGTTACATTAGGTGTAATGAGGTTATTTAGTGTAGCAAAATCAAGATCTGTGAACCAAATCAATTTGGCTTTCATGGTATGATAGTAAGTTCCTCTAAACAATGGAGAAGAGGGAGTAGATACACCAAAGGTGGAGTATAAAGCTCAAACGAAGAACACCACAAAAAGAAGCAAAAGGTTGTGAGTGGGTTTTCTAAACTGGGTACAAGTTTGATAGAACAATGGATAAGCACAAAGCAAGATTGGCAGTGAAGGGTTATGCTCTAAAAGATGATGGCCTAGGGGCAATAGAGAAAGATGCAAAAATTACATTGCGAACATTGTATTTCACACAAAAATATTACTATATTATTTCGAGATCATTTTTACAAAGCACGTGAAAAGCTTTATAGGCTTTTCACGAGTGGTTACGGGATGCAACTAACTTTCCCGTGAAACCAACTTTATTAAAAAACAAACTAATTAAAAACATTAAAATAAAAATTAATTTAAAATAAGACTTTGGATCATAAACCCAACAAACTCCCCCTTGATCCAAAGGGTTATAGATGATGAAGATCTGGAGCTATGACTATGAAGTCATCAATGAATCTTTGCTACATCTGCAAGCTAGCACACTGTACATCGTGGTACTTATCAAAATTGATGCCACTCCATACAGAAGCCCGTCCTACGAGTTGTGGCATAAAACGCTGATGAACACGATCAAGCCCTGCTCATCCCCTATGATCATCGTACTGTACTATAGTAGAACCCGATTAAACCCTGTCCAACTACATCGACTCACATAAAGTCCCACACAGGAACTTGTGCAAATGATCCTCTAGTACTCTATATGGCACATCTCTTAGATGCCCAACAATCACCAACATCTCACGCATGCCTTTGCTCAACACTCAAAATGCTAGCAAATCTAATGTTGACTCGTACAACCACTGATGACTGATCAAAGGCCATTATGCAATATCTTCCCCCCATCAGGTGAGAGGAGAGACGCTGTGTAGCATAAAAATAAATTCAAATTACTATGTCTGCTCCTCAGCAATCATATCAACACACTGAAAGAAAATCAAAACTGTAAGCAAAGTACACAAACTAAAAATTGCTATCCCGACAATGAACCCATACTCCAATCGAATAGCGAACTGGAGAATGAAAATTATCTTCCAATCTCTGTAGATGCTCCATTCTCTAGTTGGCTCTATTTAGCTAGTTAGATCCTCAAGGACCTATGAACGTCGAAATATAACACCATCGTTAGTGACAACACAAGTGATGGGACACGTTACAATCTTAATTTGGTGTATACAATGCATTTGAAGAAATTTTGCAAAGATAGGGTGTCGGATTCCACCGATAATGCACCTGTACAACATTATGTTCAATACATTTAGCATAAAAATCACACGAGGCTCCAAAACAGAAATTTGACCATTTCAATGTGTCCGGAATGTCGAAAACCATGAAGATCGCTTCACACGACCACCTTTCATCTAGAAGAGTCGCAAAAATGTTGCAATTACACCCTTATATCGCCAAAATCACTTTACAAACCCTTTGAAAAAGGAATATTCTCTTCAAAAAGCACATACCAAAAAGAAAAGATTCTTCCAAAAGGGAGATCGGAACCCTTGATCTCCTTCTTACAAAGCTTTTTACAAAATAAGCCTTTCCAATTGCTCTAAGAGCATTTACAAGTCATAAAGACATAAAACTTATATATAAACCAGTTTTTTTTGCTCTATGTGAATTAAAAAAAAATTTCTTGGGCGTGGAAAATGATTTATCTGTGGTTGATTTTGCCAAGTAAATCACAACGCTTGCATAGTTTGATTGGGACCCACAAACCCTATAATTTTTGAAAAATTAAACTGGAAACTTTACCAAATGAATTTTCTAATTTGTCATGAGTCTTCAACGCTTTTCACAGACTTCCAACGCCATGGCTGCTCTGAATTTTTTTTGAAACTAGTTAATCACTCCTCCTGGCCGTACAATTCCGTACGATTTAGGATTTGGCTTTGTTTAAGACTGTCAGAAAGATTTTTAATGAAGTAAATCTGATTTTAGAATGCTAGGGCGCTGAGGAGGCCATACAAGTTCATGTATGGGCTTGAAAAACTCAAAAAAACATCTGTGATAACATCTTAGGCCATTTTGATTTCAGATTTAACCTTTTAGCAATTTAAACACAACAAAAGGCTGGCCAGATGGATTTTTAGAAAAATGGAGGCCGTACTATTTGATTAGGGAAGTTTCCATATTTGAAAAAGCTGTACAAATGACTATTTGGCATAAAAAAGGGTTTGAAAATCAAATATGATCAAATTTCAGCCTTTAAAATCATTCCATACTATTGAAAAATGAATTATCCAAGTCTAATAAAAAACTGAGAGCTTCTCTAGGCTCATGGCCGTACATCACAAGGTTATTCACTAATATTTACTCATAGGTCAAGTAAAATATTTGAAAAATTTAATATTTTGATAATTTTTCAAAATATTAACACAAAGAGCATACCACATGTATTTTTTCAGAAATGACTTCACGTGAGGCTTCTTTGTATCTCCATGAACAAATCTTTCACCTTTGCTTTCACCCGAATTCACCGTGCTCTCAATAACCACGCTCTGATACCACTGATGGCCTAGGGGCAATAGAGCAAGATTCAAAAATTACATTGCGAACATTGTATTTCACACAAAAATATTACTATATTATTTCGAGATCATTTTTACAAAGCATGTGAAAAGCTTTATAGGCTTTTCATGAATGGTTACGGGATGCAACCAACTTTCCTGTGAAACCAACTTTATTAAAAAACAAACTAATTAAAAACATTAAAAATAAAAGACTTTGAATCATAAACCCAACAAAAGAAGCCATAGACTATATAGATACATTCACTCCAACTGCAAGGATTTTGACAACCAAAATGGTGTTTGCATCTCTAGCACAACATGGGCGGAAAGTAGCATGTACAAAAAGAGTATATTTCTGAATAGAGATCTAGAAGAAAGATGTGCGTGGAGTTGCTAGAGGGTTTTGGCAAAATGAAAGGAACACTTAGGAGTTTTTCACATTCAAATTTTTATGTGAAATGAAATGAATATGATCCACTGATTCTCGTTAGTGATCATTATAATTTAGTGTATGTTAGTATATGTAAGAGAGTTTTTTGGGTTTCAAATTGACTCTTACTGATCATCCTCTGCTGCTGCTAGAACCCACATAAACAAGGGCCACATAGTGGCTAGTCCCTGCCATTGTATTGAGAATTGTTTGTGCTTGAGTTTGCATGTAATTTCGCAATGAAAGCTTGCTTAATAATTTGAACTTGCAAATATAAATTTAATATTGTGTAACTTGTTGCAATTTGAATGTGATTAGCAATAGTTCTTTTGGAGAGGTCCTATCAAGCTAGAATCTAGCTTAAACCAAAATTGAAACAGAAATTGTATTTTTTACAAACATTTTTCCCTAATGTGGGTGTTGATATAGCAGCTAGGACACAACTGTGCAAATGACTGCAAAATTTCTATTGCAAAATAAACAATTTTGTTATAGAATTAATATAATATTTCATACAAAGACCATGTAAATTGCACAAAAATGAAGGAAAAACCTGTGACGCAGATAGTTCAGGAGGGTGCTTTGACAGCTTCAGCATATTCTGATACTTGACTATATGATGCCCTGAATTGTGATGATAATTGATACCTATAAAAAGAATTGTATGCTGCATGTGAAGGCTATGGAATGTATTATAAGGAAAAAAAAATAGATAAAAAATGATTTACAGTGATACGGCTATCAAAGTTAATCGCTGTGTGAAGCAAATGGTTCAGGGGGGTGCTTTGACAGCGTTAGCATCTTCTGATACTTGACTATATGATGCACCCAATTAGCATGATAATTGATACCTAAATACAACTTGTATGCTGCATGTGAAGGCTGTGGAATGCATTAGCTAAATGATTTCAAAAAATAATACTGAAGTATAAGTAACATGTAAAGTGGTCCTACCAGACAAACGACTATGAGCAGTTATATCAACAGCCACATTAAGGTATAAGAAAAAAATTAGAAATGATGCTAAACAACAACTTTTAGCTATTGTCTATGGGCAACTAACCATTGTTAATAGGTTTCTGTATAATTTGCCACTACAATTGCTTCTTCAGCTTGCTTCTGCACCATTGTTAAAGCAGCTCTTTCCCTCTCATCAAGAACAACAGTAAGTAGAATAATAATGTGAGAGTGTGCTGTTTTGCATAGAACAGAGCAACATTTGTATCATAAGACTATTATGTTAATAGGCTGTATTTAAAGGACATTTCAAAGTGACTTTTTTGTTGAGCTATCTCTAAGAAATTGACAGCTTGCACACATAAAAACAACAATTAAACAGTCGTAAAAAGAACCATTCTTACATAATGAACCACCAAGCTGATGGATACCTATTGCCAAGATGTCTATGTAACTACTATAGAAACCACTCGTGAATCCGAATTTCTGGTATTGTGATTCTTTGTTGGCATACATTAAAATCAGTTAGTATATGTGTGTGTGTGTATACTTTCTCTGGAAAATGAAAAGCTGACCTTGGCAGGATCTGCAAGAAAAATCCCTGATAGAAGATGACGGCATTCTGCAGAGGTGTGAACATAATCTGGAATTGTATATCACACACTCAAAATATGCTCAATAGTCTTTCTAAAATTCCTTTGGTCATCAGGATCCTCGAAGGGATAAGCCCCTACTAACATAACATACAATGTTACGCCACATGACCACATATCCGCAACCTTGCCATCATATTCTTTCTTTGATAGAACCTCCGGGGCTATGTAAGCAGGCCTCCCCCCAGTGGATTTAGGCTGAGAATGAATCAAAGACGACTGCAAAAACAAGATTATCACAAAACTATTAAGGTCGGATTAAGTACAAAAGATATTCCCCTTTTAAAACAGACCCATTAAAACGGCAACAACGCACTTGGTCTAAAAAGCACTTTTGAGTAACCAAAGTCTCAGATCTTGAGACGAAGTGCTGGACTCCCATCCAACAATGTGTTTTCCAGTTTCAAATCTCGGTGACAAATTTGCTGTCAATCTCCAAAAGCTAATTAGAAATTAATTTTTAAAAAAATGTCAATCTAATGACCACTACTCTGCTTGCCATAGAATGACAATAACTCACCCCTGATATAAGTTGTTGAAAGAAGAAATGGGCCTGTATTAATATTCACATACAACTAATTGAATACAAAAACTGTTTAACCATCTGTTAAATTGGAGTGGTACAATAAAAAGGAAATTATAGTGTGAATAAGTTATTATAACCTCATCTTCGCTAAAGCGGCCTGCTTTACAAATGTGGTTGAAGAATTCTCCACCTGCTGCATACCTATTGCCAAGTTTTCACATGGGACAGCAGCCACGACAAAAGCCACCCCTGCTCACGCTGCACACTTGGCTACCACTTCCATCTGATATTGAAGATTACAGGCCAGTGGCTTCACTCCCAGAGTTGAAGAATTGTTTAGCAGAAAACAGTCAGGAAAAGGTTCCATCTAATGATATTGAGGAAGTAACTGAAGGCATGGATCAAAATATTTCTGTAGACTTAACTGAAACTCTTATGTGCACCAAAGGAAGAAAAAATGGACCAACCTGTTATATTAACAGTCCCAGTTTCTGAGCCAGAAACTGAGGTCGAACATGTGGATGATACTTCATTACAGCAGGAGGTTCACAGAGACGAGCAGCTTCCTAACTTTGATCTCTTCTAAGTTTGAGGTAGAGATGACTCAGGTGTCTGCATCTAGGGTAGATGCATTTGAAAGATTAGTTGTTGAAGAAACGGATTCACAAGTTGATTCTGTCAATTAGACTAGACAAGAATGTCAGACTGCACAAGAATGTCCTGATGTTACTCGAACATTGCATGGTAGTTCTACTCAGATGTATGTTTTTAAAGTTTATGCCAACATAATTCTTAAAATAATATGTTTTTAAAGTTTTTTCATTGGTTGAACGAAAACTACTTTAATTTAAAACTGATTCCTTTGGTCTTGCCTTGGCAGGGACTAATAAGGGCCCTTTGCGTGAGTAGCATTGCATTAAGTGATTTACATTTCTCATATTCTTACGAAGTCTCTCTTTGATAGGATGACCAATAAACTACTGGGCCTAAAAATCAAATGAAAAAAAAACTGAGAGTATGTGCTAATATATACAGAATTATACTAATGGAGTGAAGTAAGGTATCTCTTCAGATTTGAATTAAATTAATTTTATTTTCACAAGAATGTGTGTATCGTTCATATTTTCCATTTGTAAATTTATTTGTTACAAGAACAGGGTGAGCTTTTATAAGTACAAAATTTGAATATGTCCATTAGGAGAAATTTTGGGTCAAAAAGGACCTTCTAATGTAATAAATATATTCACAAGAGTAGGGGGAGCTATTATAAGCTCAAAATCTTAAAATGTCCATTAGGAGAAATTTGGGGTCAAAAAGGGCCGTATAAGAATCATGTCACTTACTATACTTATAATATGGTATTTAAATTAGGGGTTGATCAAGCACAAATTAGTTGTAAGATTTAGCATATTGGGAAATGAGCGGGATGGACTTGAAGACCTAGTGGAAAATGAAAAACAAATTCTTTTAGTCCCTTCTCATTTAAAACTATACAGAATGTGCAGCCTTGGTGATCGCCTCACTATTTAATATTTATAGCCCATCCTTGATTTGCCTGAGTTGGTCCTTCGTCCTTGGCCGAGGGATGTCCATGATGGCGTTGTTCATTTGTTGTGTTAGTGGTTTGAAATCTGGGGCTTAGCCCTCTGTTTTGTTTTTAGTCCTTTGTTTTATTGCTGGTTTATATGTAGCTGGTTTTTATGTTATTTTGTCATGCCTATGAAGGCTCTTTTGAAGTGTAGCGCTTTTTTTTGGGAGGTAGTAATGTTAGTTTGTAAGGTTGGATTATTTGGAGCCTCTAGGCAGACTTATGTACCCCTCTTTTTCATTTACAAAAATAAACAAATACTTTTATTTATATAATGACCAAAGAAATGACTTGACCGACATCTAAATGAAAAAGTATAATTAAATTAAAACATATTAAATGATACTGTGCTCCAAGAATGAATCTGATCTCAATAGGCGCTCTCTGGTTACAGCAGCCTATCAAACGAGTGAGACAATGGAAGATGCAGCGGATAATAAGAAAGTTGTGGTCGTGGCTGCAGGCAGCTGTGCCGGTCTGGCTGTGGGGTCTTCAACAAAAACAAAATAATACTGCTGACAAAGGCTCACTTTTGACCTCAAATTCTATAATATATTGAATTGAAAGACATTGGTAGTGATTATGTATGATCATGCTGAACACAACAAATATGTTGTGGCAAACTTTTAGACGTTTTTGGTGATCAACACTAGGTACGATACCTTTTATTTTAATTCTGTAACAAATATTTGTGTAGTACTATCTACACTTTGTGGTCAACATTGTGTTATTGTCCATAGAAATTTGCACTCTTTATATTTGTACCCTTAAAAAACAATTTTTTATTATGTTCTTGGAAACAAATTCTTGTTTATGCATGACATACAACCTTTCCATTCATGAAATCTATTGTAATTGATTTGAAGGTGTACATAAGTTCATATCTTCAAAATATTTATTTCAATGTCTTCAATATGACGCAGTTCTCTAAATTCTAAGAACCTATACTTTTAGCTTAACATGATAGTGAAAATGATTTGGAGAATTCTTTAATATAAGCACTGAAAATGATTTTAAAGTCTAATATAACTTCTATCACTATAATTCTATCCACACCATTATCAAATTCATTATGACAATATGTTACATAAATCTTCTTGTGCTTATCTCCTTACATTTGCTAGTACTTCTTGTTTCCTTATATTTGTTAGCACTTCTTTTTTGTTAATATTATTTTAATTGATAATCGTGAAGCTTTTTGTGACAATTTCCCTAAATTAATTGTTCATGACAACAATTATGTCACTTGGAAGAGCGTACTCAAGGACCTTGCATGCTACATTGAGTCCAAGTGGATTAAATTTCCATTTGTGCAGCTTCAACAAATTGAAATTTCTGTTACATGGCCATGCAACTCTTGCCAAAATTTTGTTAAATTATGCTTCGGCATTGTGAAAAGATGCTATTGTCCAATAGAAATATTAGTATTTTTTCAGCTCGAGTGGCACTTCGATCTGCAAGGCTTTAAATCATAGAGTTTTATGTTTGGCATGTGATGCTTTTGTGTTCTTTATACTTGCCCTATTTTATGTTTCTATGAGCATTCTTGTTTATAGATAAATTACATAATGATATTTTAAATTTAATAATCTTAATGGTATGTAGGTTACTAAATTGTATTTTCAAGTTTGTGTTACAATTGAACCAAGTTATTATTATTATTTTAAAAATATAACTAGTGCATAAGCAATCATAATGTTTACATAATTGTGATGTAAAAAATCACCTAAAAGTTATAATTATTATATATGGTTGGATGCCTATTAAGATGACACTATGGACCTTTCTATGATCATTGACATAACACTAGGATTTTAAATTGGAAAATCATTTATATGGATTTATAATATTTCAAATCTAAATTTTTAAAAGTAAAATAACAAACAAAATATAATGAAATTATTTAAATGTTCATACAATAGAATATTATATTTTAGAAATAAGAGTAGAAAATGTAGATCCACAACAAGTAATAGAAAAGCAAAATGCTTGATAAATGTTGTTGAGCCACTTCGAGGGGTGACTTCTACAACAATGTAATAAAAACATAATTCACAATATGATGATAAAATATTAACCACTACTCTTTATATATACTCTATTTAGCCATGGTTATTTTATAAGTTAATTTTACTAAGAATATAAAGAAATAAGACAAGATAATATAAGAGGTATGTAAGCTACAAGTTGGCCACACATATCCATAGACATGCTATATGTTAAGGATGTAGCGTGCCCTTTATATTCAAAACAATGTTGTTCTCAACGTTGAATCAAACCATGATGTAGTTGCAAGAACACTTCATCTTTCTATGTTGCATCTTCAGAATGTAGATTTTTCCATTTGATCAAATACTCTTTAATCGCTTTGGTCTGTAGTTGCTTAGTGTGTGTGTGAAGAATCTCTTTAGGTCGCAAAATGATTTGGCCTGCTTAGTGTGTGTGTGAAGAATCTCTTTAGGTCGCAAAATGATTTGGCCTTCTTTCATCCAATGCAACTCATTTTGAATAGAAATTCTGTGTCCAATTACCTTTTTCAAACAAAAGAATGGAATATCGGATGTATACAAGTTCACAGGTGAAATTTCAGCTTATAGGCCACACTACCAATTTTATGCAAGATTTGACAAGGATCATAATACTTAGGGGACAATTTGTTATATATTTTTTGTTGTCTCAGAGACATTTTTTTATATGGTTGTAAATGCACAAAGACCCAATCACTTATGTCAAAATGTCATTCACTATGATCCATTTGCTGCTTTATTCTATTTTGTGCCATTGCTAAATTCTCTTGCAAACTAGTGAGTACTTCATGTTGATAGTGAATGTGTTTCTCAACAGCTTAAAAATTGAGATGCATCTTCAAGGTTGAAGTGATGGATAGAGGGCGATACCCATATAATGCTACAAATGGAGACATTTTGAAATAAGTGTTATACCATAATTCAACAAGTAATAACTAATGAATCTATTTGTTTTATTTGTTGGAAACAAAACAATGAACATACCCTTCTAGACATTTGTTGACTACCTTTGTTTGTCTATCAGATTGAGAATGACAGGATGAGTTATAAGCCAATTGGGTGCCCAAACATATAAATAATTCAGTTCAAAAGTTACTAATAAATATGGCATCTCGATCATTTACAACGATTTTTGGAGTACCATGCAATTTTTGAATTGTATCGAGAAAAATAGAAGTTATCGTATTGACGACAAATGGTTGTGATAAAGAATAAAAATGAACATACTTGGTGAGTCGATCCACAATTACTATGATAACTTTTTTACAATCCGATCGCAATAACACGATAATGAAATACATGGAAACCTCATCTCATCTTTAGTTAGGGATGAATACCATGCATTCAGTGACATATTTTTGGACATCCCCTTGAGTCCTTCCCCAAAAAAATCTTGCTTGATTTTATGATATGTTTTTAAAAATCTTGAGTGACATCCTATTGGAGATACATGAAGTTCTTGATTGACTTTATGTTTGAGGAGAGAATGCTTACATAGGTATAATCAATTTTTATACCATAACGCGTTTCCTTTCCATGCAATTTTTTAGACCTACTTGAACCAAGTTGAAAATTTTGAATTAAATCTTGGATATCTCTGTCATTCTTCCATTTTGATCTTGCTTCCTCTAGCTAATCTACCTGCCAAATAGTCATTGCATGTAACAATGCCTTACTAATTTAACTCACTCGGACAGTGCATCTACCTCCACATTTTTTTTTTTGTAATACACTATTTTAAATTTATATCTGAACATTTAGTCACCCATTTTTGTTATTCTTCTGATGACAATTTTCGTTCCAAAAAGTATTTGAAGCTATCATGATCAGTGTTTACCTGAAAGTGTTGATCTATCCGATAAGGTCTCCATTGTTTGATTGCATGCAGAATAGCCATCATATCTTTTTCATAGATTGGCTTGAGCTTGATTTTTCCCTTCAATTGATGACTCTTAAATGTAAGTGGTTTGCCTTCTTACATTAGTACAACCCCATGTCATATCTTGATGCATCATAGTCAATAACAAAAGTTTTAGAAAAATTAGAGGTACCTAGAACCAGAGTGGTGCACATAGCCATTTTTAATTGTTCAAACATTTTGGTTGCTATTTTAGTCTACTGGAAGGAATCTTTCTTCAACAAAGATGTGAGTGGGCTTGCAATGCTACTATAATTTTTGACAAACTTGCGATAATAACTTGTTAGCTTCAAAAATCCCCGAAGGTTCTTGAGGGTCTTGGGCACTTGCTATTTCATCATCGCTTGGATCTTTTTGGGATCAACTTTCACACCTTCATGTGAAACAATATGACCCAAGTACTCCACCCCTCAGATGCGAAAAACACATTTGAAAGGTTTGGCCTAAAGATGATGTTGTTTCAAAACCAAAAGTTCCTATTTCACATGCTTCAAATGGTCTTCCCAATTTTTGTTGTAAATGAGAATATCATAAAAAAACACCAACACAAACTTTCTTAAAAATAATATTTCATCAAATTTTGAAATGTAGATGATGCATTTTTGAGACCAAAAGACATGACCATAAACTCATAATAGCCTTTATGAGTTCAGAAAACTATTTTAAGTATGTCCTCTTTGTGGATATGAATCTGATGATACCCAAGATGAAAATCTAATTTGGTAAAATAAACAATGCCATGCAATTCAACTAGCAAATCATCAATTACTGGAATATGAAACTTATCTCTGATGGTGTACTTATGATTCTTTGAAGTATTAACACATCTTATAAGTGTCATCCTTCTTACACAATGAACATCGAGGAGGAATATTTGTTTTGGTTATCTTTGATAATTATTGCCTCTTAGCATCCCTTGTACCATAATTTCAATTTCACTTTTCTAGGCATAGGGATATCTGTAGAATATGATGTTGGGTGGTGTACCATTTGAAAGTAGTCTAATGGCATGATCTTGTGCTCTGCTTGGTAGAAGTCCTTTTGGCATGCCACCAAAAACAATAGAATGGTCATCCAACACCGGTTGTAAATCAGGATGGGTAGATTCATTGGTTAAACTTTTATGGAAAACAATCGTGCAACAAATCCTTTGACGCCTTTCTGAGCATCTTCATCATCTAGTGAGAACTAACCAATTGTGAAGAGTTAGCTTGTAAACCACATAATTCAAATGTCATGCATTTTGAATGAAAGCACATGAATAATTTCAGAAAATTCATCTCAATTGTGCCCAAAGTGGTGAGTCATTGCACTCCCAAAACAATGTCAGTCTTGTCCATGGGAATAACAAACATAGGAGAATCTAACAAATAGTCTTCCATAACAAACTTTATATTATGGTATTTTTCAGAACAATTAATTGTGCACCATTTGCAATCATAATATGAAATTCTACAGTTGGGTAAATGAAATAGTTCAAATAAATAACCTACTTTTGATGAAGTTGTGTACTCTTAGAGTCAATCAACTTAGTCACCTTGTGTATCTTGAGAAAACTTACCACTTTAAGAGTTTGACGAGTACTAATACCTAAAAGTGCATGACAAGAATTAGTACGCTGAGAATCTTTAGATTCATCCTCGTGTTCTTCTAGACCTACACCTGAGGCCTTGTCATCTTCTTCATTCTCATTGGCACCTTCAATGTAAAACTTATTTTCAACACATCTATGTCCTTTGCTCCATTTGCTATCACAACGAAAACATAATCCTTTTGCATGCTTCTCTTCGATTCACTGAGGGGTCAATCTTGTAGGTTGAGAAAAAGATGGGTCAGGGAAATTGCATTCATGAACATTAGCGATTGGTCTTTGTTTGACCAGATATTTTATCTCTACCATGCGTACCATTAGTATGATTTTAGATATTGAATTGGGACTAAACATGCAAAACTCCTTTTGAATGCTATCTTTGAGGCCACCCAAGAACATGGTAGTCATATTTACCTCAGTGAAGTCATCCACAAGTAAGGAGAGATTTTGAAATTGATGAATATAATCTTTCACA
Organism: Torreya grandis; assembly: GCA_037957365.1. Taxonomy (NCBI): domain Eukaryota; kingdom Viridiplantae; phylum Streptophyta; class Pinopsida; order Cupressales; family Taxaceae; genus Torreya; species Torreya grandis. The sequence continues at coordinate 333,095 of JARHVA010002830.1, forward strand.
ATCCCTATTTGACGCAGTTTGGTTAGCTAATTGAAGTAGTTTTCAGAGACACTGTTGCTATAGTGGATCTATAGCTCCTTAAAAAAATATAGACCAAGAAACTTGAAAACCACCTCTTTTTTTGAGCACACAAATATCTATACCAAATGCATTGTTCAGGTTCTAGATATGTAAGAAGCCATGACCACCTTTTGTGCACATGGAGTTTGATGTAGATCAAACAATTTTTCAATTTGATTGATCAAAGCAAGTGGATCCTTACCATCAAACTTCTGCAAGTCCACTTTTGACTACAATTGTTTTAGACTAAGATTGGAGGTGTGATTGTTTGAATGGGGAGAATTGAATTGGAGTGGTGGAGGAATATTTTGTGCAAATTGAGCTGTAAGATTGGACATTTGTCCAGTTATAAGTGTCAATTGATCCTTCAAAACATTCAGGTCCCCTTATAACCAATGATGTCCCCTTTCATCGCATCGAGATCATCTTTTCACACCATGCTTTGTAGTTATGACCGAAGTTGGTGAATCATCTTAGAAACAAACGAATTAAAAGTGTTAGACTCCATGTCATCCTTATGAGGAGTTTTGGGAGTTTCTTTCCCTTTCTCGTGTCCACGAGTGTTAAGACCAACTATGCACAAACCGTATGATGGAGGGTTTTAGCTACGAAAAATAAAAGTGTATCAATATATTATATTGTTGCAATCGTCTCATTGAGGTGAATCCAACATTTGGTAATGTGTACAAGGATGTTAATTTTCAGCCCGAAAAGTGTATCGACATTATACTGTTGTGATTGTCTCTCTGAGATGAATCCAATCACTGCTAATTTGCACAAGGGTGATTTTTTTTCTAGATTTTTTAATATTTTTTTAGTATTTCTTTTCCAAAAAAGCACTTCGAACAATACTGTAGCAATAAAAAAATTAAATTCTTTTTTGATCGCAAGTTATGTTTTTTTGACCTTTTGCTTGCAAGAGATCTGCAACACCAGATCAAAAAAAAAAAGACACGGCAAAAACTTGTCCGAATTAAAGTTTTGATACCACTTATAATGAAATTACTTAGATGGTCGCATAATAGAATATTATATCACACAAATAAAAGTAGAATATATAGATCCACAACAATAAATGACATAAGAGCAAAATGTTTGATAAATATAGTTGAACCATTTTGAGGGGGCAACCTTCACAACAATGTAATAAGCGCAGAATTCATAATACGATCAAATACAAACCATTACCCCTATATATACACTACTTAGCCATGATTATTCCATAGGCCAATATTTAATAAGAACATAGAGAGGTGCAACAAGATAATATAAGAGGTATGTAAGTCACGAATCGACCACACATATCTCTAGACATGCCATAGGTTAAGGGCGTTGTTGGTAGTTTGGCCTGTCAAGGTCAAATGCCAACCCCTACAACTGAAAACTTTCCATGGCATCTACTTAAGCCTCTACATGGTGTTATCCTGAGTCATGATATTTCCTATTTGCTTTTTGAAGTCATTCAAATGTCTTGTCATTGTCATGTTTTCATTTCAATTGGTGTCAAGTATCATCATGATGTTTGAGAATGTTTGGATGTCTCTAACAAAGAATTCAAGTAGTTTTGTGATGTAAAGTGCTTTGATAGGTATGTATGAGGGGTGGTAGCTGATAACTCACTATGATTTTTTTTGGTATATTCGATATATTCAAGTATGAAACGAACTATAAGCATTGAAGGTGTGTTGAAGACATATAAAAGCCTCATTCAAGCCTTTTAAGAAGGCTATAAGGTATTCTTCATGATTCTCATTGACAATTCTCCTTGTGACACTGTATATTTTGGGTCTTTAAATGATAAATTTTGAGTCAAAAGGACACTAAATCATTCATAATACCTTTAATCACCTTCATAGTCATGTCCTTGCTTTAAGTCAAATGTCTTATGCTTTGGAAATTTATCCTCTACAAGTCTAAAGCATAGTTTGGCCCCCAAAGAGCTCCCACATGTGGAATATGCCCCTTTTTTCTCTCAAAATACTTATTACTTGTTTTAATCTCCCTTTTGATTCATACTCTTCCTCTTGTTTCCCTAAATTGGTGGTTTAGTGCTTTAAGTATGGAAAAAATGCAGGAGAAAGAGTATTTTTATGTGTTTCATGCAAGATGTACGAATTTGTACGGATTTTTCCATATAATAGAGGTCATAAATTTGAAGGTGGATTCATTACAGGGGTTTCAGAAAAGATTCATGGCAAAAGGATCTCAAATAGACTCAAAACTGGTTCTCTTATACCACCGAGTTTCTTTGCAGCCCAAGAGAGCCCTTTAGGTTTTTAGATGGTACAACCATGAAAGAGAATATGAAGATCTAAAATTTTGTGCAAAGGAAGGGGTCTTAGAGATATTCCATCTTTGGGCATTGGTTCTCAGTTTGGCTCTCTTCTTTATGAACAATCCCTTACAAGTTAAGGCACTCATAATGACTTCTTCATTCAGGCAAGCAACGAATTTTTTGAGTTTTCTTCTCCCCTGAGCATGATGATAGAAGAATGGAAGTTTATGGAGCTTGTCAATAGTCTACTCCACCTTTCCATATCATTCTAGAACCTCATCTCACATGTGTGAAGTGTGTAGACCTGTAGAAGACAAATGAATGTCAAATCTGCAGTCTGTAGGTAGTTTGGAGAGGTTATACGGTTTATGATGGATCCATGGGTATCAAGACTCATTATGACATTATTTTCAAGTCTCATTCATGTCCATTTTTTCTTCTTAATGTTTCTCAAAGTTTCATCATGCTTAATAGCCTAGAGATCACCAATCAATCTTCAAACACCTTCACACTCTCAAGAGCAAAAGACCCAATCAAGCCTTATATGCTTAGAAGCTCTAATCAGGCATGTGTATGCCATGATTAAAAAGAGTTGTGATGAGCATGTAGGAACAATGGGACACTTCATTTTACCTTTGTATATTATCCAAGGAGTCAAAATGAGCACTATATTGATCATTCTAGTCAACACCTTCATAGAAGCCTTGGTAGGTGAGATGATGATTGGTGTCTTGAGTGAAATCTCCACCTACAATAGTCCTATGAAGTAGAGATCTTGATAAGGTAGATGACTTGATCAGAGTTTAAGAATACTAGTTGAGGTCACCTTGACCATTTCAAGAAACCAATGAAACTATGAAGAGTTCAAGCATGAATAACTAATATTGTGGGAGAGAAGGCAACATTGCATTTCCATTATTAGCATAAGTTAAGGTAATTTTGTATTGTTTAAGGTAATGGAACTTTTCTTGTTCTCATTACTATTCAAAGATCTTATGGCTAGTTGAGGTTTCTTCAAGAAAGGTGTGGACTATGAAGAGTTAATGAGAGTTTTAGAACAACTTTTGCCTCTTGAGGTCAACCTCCTACCTGTCATTAGTCTGTACATATGGTTAGACGACCACCTACAACTGTCATCATAAAGTCACTTCAAAGTATGACATGCAAGTCTATTGAATGACAAGTTGTGATTGGATGAAGGCTTATGATGTGCTTTGAGAAAAGTCCAAATACTAAGTGAATATCATGAACTTGTCTTAAGGCATCCACCTTATGTACTAGGAATTGTCTCAGTTCATACAATAGGGTTTGGATCCTCATGATGACTAAGTTTATTGAAGTGAGATCAAGGTCTAGATTTTAGGCAAAATGAATGGTGAGATTGTTTCAAGATGATTAGTGAAAGTTTCAAGGTTATATCATTTCCAACTCACCTCATGTTCCAATCAACCTTTTGTCTCATACAAGGCTTAAATAAGCACTTACAACCGTTCTTGTTTGGCTCACTCAGAGGTATGAGATGAATATTATTGCTCAAAGGTGGTTGGTGGATGATTAAAGTTTATAAACATCTTCTCAAGGTGAGAATGAAATTCAAAATGCTCATAACACCTACGTGGGGAAACTCTCCTCTCTCACAACCAAAAATGTAGGATGCACACCTACAACCAAGTCATGGGATAAGGATAGGTATAGGGTTCTAAAGGTAGAAGTTGCTTCACTTATATATGTAAGGGTCCTTGATGAATAGAGAGCACTTACATGAAGTAGTGAGTGGTGATAAAGGTTTGAGTATACCTACTCAAGGTCCTAACCATACTCATTCCCTCCATTCAAAGTCAAGGAACTCATTCAAGTCACTCCTTAAAAGCATACACAGACTACAAACTTAAGATAGGCAGTTAAGCCTAAAAGGATAGCTAAATATGAGGTAATGAACACTAGTTTCTATCTCAGACAAATAATATAGTTTATTTAACCATGTTGAAACTAATAATATGGTGAGGAAGATGGTAAAAATGAGATTCACATATAGTCATACCTACACACAATCCACACACACCGTCAAACTCATATAAATAGTCTTGGGGGGAATTTTTGACTTTGAGACATCTACAGGTGTGATCACACCTTCAAAATTGGTACAAATAATTATGGTGATTGGATCATTGTATTCATGCCATTCTCAAACATAAAAAAAATGGTGGAAATAGTCATTGTTTTGTCATAGAGCTTCACTAGTCAGCTAATAGTCATTCATGAGACCAAATGAGCTATTGAGAAGTTTGAGTGAAAGATAGATAGTTGGGACTTAATAAAAGGTTTTAAGTCAAGAATAGATAATGTTAAGCATCTTCAGGTACTCTCTGAAGTATGTGACATTCAGGCTTTCAAGACAACATGCCCTTGGCTAGTTTAAGAAGAGAAACCTAAAACATGCATGTGCACTAAGATTGATGGCATCCATGTGTTTTGAGTGGTATTTGAAGACATCAGGCACATGATAGGAAGGTAAGAAAGGAAAGAGAGGTTAAGTAACATATTTTGATGAGGATAAAGCTTGGGTTAAGCAAGAAAAGTCACCAAACTCAGTCACCTAGGGGTGAAGAAGTTATGACTACTTGCAAACCCTAGGGTAGAGAGATGAAGGGTGTATAGGGCATTGAGCAATTGGAGGCCGAGACTAAGGAATGTTATCAATCCCAAAATGTGTTTTAAAAGTTTAAAATCTGTCAAATTTTTATTAGAAAGATAAATAACCATGTAGACCTTTGTCTTCTCACACACAGACTGACAATGCTAACCTACAAGCAACCACTTAAAGAAGAAGATTAGAGTTGAAGTTTTAGCATTTGAAGATGAAAATGGGGGTGAGAATAGGTTTGAAAAGGTATTTTAGGTTGAGGATGAGTATCTCAAGTACTTACAGGTCACTCAACCCTCAACACTCAGTATTAGACCAATTAGGTGTAAAAGGCCCATACCACACCTAAGACACCTTCATACTCCCCTAAAAAAATTTGAAACTTTGATGGGTGTAATATATTGTTTTAGGTCTTATGAAGGAGTTTAAAAATAGTGTAAATGAAAAGAGAAGTCTAAACTAGTCCTAAGACCCTATTCAAACTTCACAGTGTACACAATCAGTTCAAGTGGCCTGTTTGAATGCTTATATCTTTCACCACAAGGAGACTTAGAGAAAATGCTCTTACCAAGATTTAAGGACCCCTATATAATTGATATTAATCAAGAAAAGAGTTTGTTTCAGAGGTTCAATTTTATGAATCATTGATAAGACTATAAGTAGGTCTAAAATTCATGCATATAGCTCATGGTCAACTTCCCTACGTATATATCTTGACACACATTTTGCATGGGAATCCAATATTATCAGGAAAATTGAAGGGGTCTATAGAATAAAGATCCATGCAAAGAATTTATAGTTTGGAGGTCCGTACTTTATGAGCTATCATTAAGATGGTAGACCTTGAAAACCCTCCCTAAACCCACTACAGAGTAGTCTTGAGAAAAGTGAAGATTATTACACCAAAACACCCATGAATCACCCTATGAGCACCTGGATCATGAAGTACACTCAGAGAGGGTCCTGACCATGGTATTGTGTTGTACATAACTGTTAGAAAATAATGTTCTTTGGGGAAAAAGAGTAGAAAAAGAGATACAAAGTAGTTTAAGATGATGCCAATCATTGGAGATATTTGTTTGGCACTTGTTTCACCTTCTCAAGGAATTGGATGTCCAAAAATATGACTATAAGTGCCTCTATAACTCTCTTCTAATTAGGCAGTATGTAGGAGTGAAGGACAAGGTGACCTAATCGCCTAGTTTGACAAGTTTGCAGGTGTTTCTTGCCCAAGATGAGCAATGTTATGATTTGAAGCATTGATTGAGGCCTAACACTCACTGGTTCACTTGTTTCTAAGGTTTCATATAGGGTTTTTATGTCCATAAAACACTAACAATTAGACTACTAGGCCTAATTGGCGTAGTAGACCTACTTGGTCAATCAAGAGAAGCTAAGGAATGGCATAGAAGATTGTTGATATAGTTAATGTAGAGTATTCATGCCACATAACTGGTCTTTAAGTGGCAATCGCATGCATAACTGGTTTTAAGTGTCAATCCATGCATGACTGACCCTTGAGTAATCAATCCACACATAACTAATCCTTAAGAGGAGTTATTTGACAAATAAAGGCATAACATGCTTCAAGATAAGGTTAAATTAGTCAAATGCATTTTCAACTACCTTATCTCAATGCATAAGGAATCATGCAAGAGCACATAACATAGAGAGATTTCTTGAAGATTATTTTTAACTATTTGCAATCGAAGTAATGATTGAGTTAATGATAGATTGATGATCTTTTCTTCTCTCCTCATTTTCTATATATTTAGGCCTTATGGCCTTAATTTGTATCTCTCACCTAGGTATGAGGAAACTCTACCAGGTTTTGTACTTGATAGACCTCTTGGATTAATACTATTGCAACTTCTCCATTATTAGCTTATAGTGTGTTTATGCTTATTCAGATGTGTATAAGTGGTATAAATATTCCCTTAGCATGTCCTTGTCACACTTATATGCTGATTAATTGTCTTATGCAGGTTGTGTGAAGTGTCAAAGTTTGGTGATCATATTTGGAGTGTAATTTGGTTGAAAGTGCCTCAATATAGGCCCCTCTCCCTTCACCTCCAAGTTATAGTCATTCATGAGGACCTTCATATGAAACATTGTTACTGAGGACCTTTGGAGATAATGTTTTAGTCCATTTCTAGTTCATTATTGTTGTAGGAGTACAAGATTGAGTGGATGAATCATTGGTGCATCACCATCACTAGTATAGGTTTTCCTTTTTAGTATCTTTCTATCTCTTTTCACCCCAAAGAAAGTAGATTTTAGGAAAATGATTCAAAGTTGATACATCAGAGGAGGTAGCCTCATAATCTAGAGGTTTGGTCTAGTTATAGGTAACCCACAACCTGTAGACCAATTCAATGTTAGTCCAAGTTTGAAGGAGAACTGGATAATCTACTTCACAGGGTGCAACTTGGGTTGTTAACAGGTGTAACACAAAGGTCATTACAATGTTGATCAAAAGAAAACAAACATGTTTTTTTTTAAATGTTGAATTTATTGACTAACATCTAACATGACATGACATTCCACAGCTAAACTCCATTCCAAGAGAATCAAAATGTAAATTAGGAAATTTAATACACTAATAGGTGATAAATTAATTTTATTTTTTTGCCTTTTTATTTATTGGTCATATGAACCGAAAAATGCCAAGAGTAATTTTATCATATTCTCTTAGATAAGTTTCAAGATGTTGGTTTTATTCAATGAGAGTTTGGAGGCGTAGCTTATAAGAGGGGTAGCTTGCCACGGGCATGACATGAGTTTTAATTTTGTGGGCTTAGACCCTAAGTGTCAAATGGTCAAAGGGTAATATTGGCGGTGATCCTCTTTAAACATAAAGGAGATGTTTAGTAAAGGAAGATATTTTTTGTTGTTGTTTGTGAGTTATTTACGAATTTAAAGCAGTTGGCCTCCAATTAATATATTTTACAAAGAAAATGAAGAAAAGAAAAAAAATCATCAAGTTTTATTATTCAAGTATTAAGACATCCTAACTCATTTGTTTAAATAGTTGACAAAACATAGAAGTGATTATGTTGGAAATGATCAAATAGTAGGCGTACAAACAAGAAGTACAATCCATCTTAAAAGTCAAAGATGAGCAAAGATATGACATTTGATGAAGGTGCAAAAGAGATGGCATCAAATTATCAAGTGAGAAAATCTACAATTCCTCTAGTGTAATGAAGTCATGGGTTTTATCGAGATTTATGAACTATGTCAATCTAGCATTTATGTGTAGGGTAGTAAATCCTTTGAACTCACATTAATTTGAAAGGCTTAATAGAAGACATGGTGCTACATAAAATATGTAAAACTCTAATAAGGAATAAACATGGAAAATTTTAAGGTTTCTTGTACAAAAATAAACAATAGTTTGGAAATATATTTTCTTTACCAAATATGAGTTTAACAAGATGACATATAAGAAAAAGTAATATAGTTAGTGAAGGCTATGCTAAAAGAGGAGGTATGAAATTTTAACTTGGATGCAATTGCACCAAATGAATGTAATGAGTGGATTTTTTAATGAATATCTTGAAGATGACATGCATATGAAGTAGCTAGATGGTTATGTGCATAAGGGAAATACATGCTTAGCTTGCAAAATCATTTTAAATCTTAAAACATTAGTTGTAGATTTGAGAGTTTATCAAATACAAATGTGTATGTGAAACAAAGTGATAATGATCCAATGATGTTAATGATAAATGCTAATGATTTGTCTTTTCTTAGAACTTCTCATTTCATATATTATTGATATATTTATTAAAGCTAGGTTTTATTATAATTTTAAATTTCATATTTTTTCTAGTTTATATATATTTATGCCCAAAATTAATATTTTGTTATATATTTTTACATAAGCTGAAAATTAACATTTTTTAAAATATTTTTCCATATGCTTGAAATTAATATTTTTTCTATTAATCAATGAGATACAAAAGGTTATCCCAAATGAGCATCTCCATAAAATTGGAGTTCAGTCACCTTTGAGGGGGTGGAAAGACTAAAGTTGGCATGGGGGGACTGCATTCCACTAGCATAAACCTCATCTTGGTTACCAGGGCTCTCTCAACACATTCAAGTTAATTCTTTGAATGCTTATTGGAAGGTTAACTCATTTATAGATACATGCAGTTGAAGGTTTGCCAAAATCTGGCAAGCTATCATTGAACCCAAATAGACTTATTTTCTCTATTGCATTCTTCATCAAGATTACCCTGTTGGAAACTTATTTGTTCACTTTGGGGTTTATAATCCTTTAAGCCCCTCTTGTCAACAATGTTGAGTCTCTTAATCATATCGTTTGGTTTTGCAAACATGCCTAGTCAACTTGGAAGTGGATTTACACACTTTTGCAACCATTTTGTCCAAATGTATTTTCTTGGAGAATGAGACTTTGAGGGGGTTTGGCCATGTTCCTTACACAATACAACCAAATGTGACTTTTTTCATTATGATTTTTTTTTTCCATTTATGGAAAGAAAGGAACAATGCTATTTGTAACCATTTATATCTTGATGTTTATTTCTCTGTTATGAAGAAAGTGCAAATGATTTCTAATTTAATACTATAGATACAAGTGCATGTTGAGAAGATCCATCTAGAGGTTGAACACCTTTAGTTTCCATTGGACCATTTAGGAAGTGCCCTGTGTGTTGTCAATAGGGTTCCTTTATATTATTCTTGTTACTGATTTATTTTCAAGGTTGTGGCTACGGATCTCATGGTTTGCACCATTCAAGGAGCAAATAATGAAGTCCTTCACGACATTCACAATGCCAATCATCTAATCACAACTCTCGTGGAGGTGGGTCTAGTTCTGCTTTCCCACACAATGGTGGGTGGAAGATTCAACACCAAAGGAAATTCCCTCCACTGACATTAGCTATTTATTTGCCCAAATAAGGTCTAAAGGAGGATACAAACAATGAAAACAATAATGATAGGTGGGAGCCTATACCATATTCTATTGATCTGTACATTGGTGGTGGATGGGATGACAAGTCGGATGATTCTATGCCTTCGCTACCTATTATTTTTGCATCAATTGCATAATGTTCTTGTGCCTTGGCGTTTGATTGCCCAACAAGCTATATATTTTGATGCATAATATGCTATATGTTGTTTTAATTAAAAATGTGTATTTAATGTTTTTTCAAACTTTTTAGCTAATTAACATTCTTTAGCACTCTCTCCATCCTTGTGATTTTATATGATGGTTCTTTTTTGGAGTGTGATCCCATTCCACTTGTTTTTTTAGGCAAAAATAGCAACATACACTCGTATTAAATTAATATAAAATATTTTTAAATAAAAAAAATGTATTTTTATGGTGGTTTGACTTGGCATCATGTACTTACTATACATATAGTTCTAACCTACAATCTTAACACAATCATCATTATGATGGATCATGAAGTGTGATACAAAATATTTATGGTGAAAATTTCTTAATAATTTAAAAAAAAAAAAATCTCTTTCCATTTAATATAGATTTTAGAAGTTTAGAACCTGCAACACTAAGAGCACTTTAATTATATATATGGATGATATGCATGATATATTTGTATATGAACTATAAGGGTGCATGCATAGAGATTGAATTGTCTGGTTTAGAGATGGAGTTGTTTCATTGTCACTTAGTTTTTTTAATTTACATTATTACAAAAGTAAAACAATGTACTTGGCATCCTTAATGTGTCCTTTTTCTTTTGTTGAATTTATATTTACAATTTATTAATGGTGGAGCTATAATACACTACTTGTAGAAATATTGATGTTCTTCAATATTAGAAGTTTGAAAGGTAGCACAACAAGAATGGAAAAGAATAGGTCATGGAAGAATCAACCACCATATTGAATTGTATATTGAATATTTGTAAAGATAGTTGCATGTTAACCCCTAGTTCATGCCAAGTATAGTTACATGCAAGTATAATGGCACGAGGAAGCAAAAAATAAAGATAGGTTTTGGTTAAGGAAGGGTGCACTAAAGGAAAGAATGACGAGTGGAAGAAGATATAGTACAAAAGTGTCATGCATGCATCATACATAGAAGAGAACCATTACATAATAGTTGCAGAACTAACGGATCATGGAAAAAAGCAAGGCACCCATAAAGTGTTGATCATGGATTGTTTCTACTTGTTGTTAAGATTAGGCCAACTAGATTTTAGGAATTATGTGTGGAGCAAGGTGATAGTTTTTGCCTATATATACCTACCTTGTTATTGTATGGGTGGTGCATTGTATGATAATAATGAACTACCATTATTGGAGTTTTGATGTAATGTTGCAAACCATGGGAATTGATGTATGTAATGCCTTAATATGAATGAAGATGGTATTAAATGGAAAATATTCTATGCTATTGAATGAGATGACATGCATGTAGTGTTTTCTTATGATTTGACTTAAATTTGTGTTTTTCTTTATATATGCATGATGCTCAAACTTGTTTTAATTGCTATTGTTGTAATCAATTCTATGTCACCGATCTAACAAGGGCTCAATATTCCCTCATTCTACACCTTAGGTAGGCACTTGGGTGATACATCTAAGTAATAGGCCGATGTAGTTAGACTATTTGTTGATGTCACATAATGTAGGATGAACTACTGTTAGCACAAGAAATGACCTTGACATTTTAGTTTTATTGTCAATAACTTATTTGATTAGTTGATGTAAATACCATGTCGTAATGGCAAAGAGGATCTCACTAGAACGTGTGGAGCAGTTGCTTGAAATCAAGCTTTGATTTTGTAAAGAATAATTAGGGTAGGGAAGTTTTAAAGACAAATAAATAGTTGGAGAAGGAGATATATAGTCATCTATATGAGATCTTCTTCGTGGAGATTCTAAAACACTTGTATGCATGGTTGGTTATATATGTAGCAGGCTAATGAAATAATATTGGTAGAAGGTATACATGTAAGAAAAACCGACATAGAAATTTAAAGCAAACAAACGAGCTCTGGACTTGAGTAGTTGAAGTTTGGTAGAAAGGAGCTTTGGGCAGTTACTTGTTAGAATTTTCTATATCAATCTATTTTTGCATAGATGAGTCAGAGTATGAATTTTTGTGTGAACTATGTGGATCTTTCATCTCTAAGAATTATCTCTTGATTAAAAAAGGTATTGGTAGATTGGGGTATTGAACATTTGAACATAGAGAGATAAAGACCCTTTGCACATTGGCCAAGCCCAAAGTAGGGAGAGAGGGAAGGAATGAAATGTGTTAGACTTATGAGGGCGGAACTCCAAGAGTTTATTTAAATGTAAGACTAAGATGAATGAGATCTCAAGAGGTGCAAATATATTGAAGTTAAGATGACTATTGAATGTTTCTATGGACTAAAAGAGGGGGGTTGAGTCATGAAGATGCTACAAGGACCCACATGGAATGGGAACGGCACATGACTAAAGCAATTGTAGAAGGAATGCACTTCAAAGAGGAAGAAACATATGACCATGAGCATGAGACTGAGTTATTGGGAAGAAAGTCCATTAAAGGGGTTATTTGGGACTTATTGTAGATAAATAGACGTCATGTAGAAGAAATTAGGTTGCCAACCCTCACCCTACCCAAGAAATTCATAATAAGTGAAGATGTAACATGAATCATAGGAGAAAGGTTGGTTAACATTGGATTTTGAATCAATTAGTATATTACATGCTGATTTATTCAATAGAAGGATGAAAGGTGGGTTTGGTTAGTCAACCCGACATAATGATGTTAGGGATACTAGGGGGTATAGATGGTAACCTTAGTTCACAAGCTGACACAACAACCAACCCCACGTGGAGGATTATAAGTGAAAATTTGACAACACAAGTAGGTATATCAGAAAGAGAGTGAGTCCACCACTAAGTACAAGTGGGGGAACACAAGTGATTTAGGAGGAGAAAGTACTCTAGGAGGGAATCCTATGCAATCTTCATTGGTAGGAGTCCCAAAAAAAATATATAAGCCCATGAAGTTACCAAAGTATATAGGGGTAGAGAACACAACATAATATGTGCAGAAGTGAGAGATCATTTTCCAACACTCTACTCATTCATGCATATACATGGTACCCTAAATATGACAAGCACCAAGTGGTGGTTGTGTTGTTCCAAAAATTCGTCACTTGTTTTTGTGGACAACATGCTGATCATTTTTGGTCCTGCAAGCCAAAATGGTCTCTTTCTTTCTTTCAAAATGATCTGAGTAGTTAAGTTTTTCAAATATTCAACCCTTTTCAGCTAAGAAAGTCATAGGTTCAACAGGTGGGCTTTTTCAAAGGGAAGTTCAAAACACTTAAGGCATTTCCTTAATGTTTTGAGGATGGTTCAACACCGAGGTTCAATCAAAATACTTAACGATGGGCTTCAAACAATTAGAATGAACCATTGAACCATTGAACCATTGAACCCCACCTTCGCAAGGTTCAAAGGTTCAACGAGTTCAAAGGTTCAACAAGTTCAAGGGTTTAACAAGTTCAACAGACTTATAAAATGAAAGGATCCAGAGAGTTTGAAGCTTCAAAGGATTCAAAGAAATAGATTTGAATCGTTGAACCGTTGAACCTTGAACTTTGAAAGGTTCAAAGGTTTAAAGGGTTCAAAGAGTTCAAAGTTTGAGTGGAAGCTTCGAGTGAATGGATGAAGTGGAAGATTTAAAAAACAGGTTCAACCAAATGGTTCAACTGAAGAAGAAAACTAAGTGAATGCGGCCCTTTACAAAACATTGAATCACTAAACCATTGAACCTTTGAACCAAAAGAGTTCAAGGTTCAAAGTGGTTCAAGCGACAGGTGACATCCCTATGGACGTCAAATTTAGGGTGATGGAATAACTGTTGATTTTCAAAAGACTTGAGAACAAACTCAGTGACCAACTAAGAAAAGAACTGAAGAAGCTAGTTGAAAGTGAGAAGATAGCCCTGAGAGCTCAGATCACCAGGAAGAGACAAAACATGGCAAGGAAGGAGGGAATGACTACAGAAAGTCTAGAAATATCTGTAGAAGAGTTATTCTAGTAGGTGGAACAGTCCACCAGGTAGACATCGGAAAGAGCAAAAATTCAAAGGCGTGGCCTATTTTTCTACATTAAGTAAAGGTGAATAGACAGCCGTGTAAGCATCATCAAGAAGACCAAACAACCCATGCTTAGGAGGAGACATTTGAGATGATTTAAAATGCTAAAGTCAAGGCTGATGACTTGTTCCAGCATGGTCCTTTCACAGATATTCAATGCATTCAATTCAACATGGGCCATTTTCATAAAAATAAGTGCCCAAATCTTTTTTATGATGTTATATATTGTAATTTCTCATTTTGTATAAGGGAGATCTCTCTGTTATCAGATGCGAAGCTTTGCCCAAATTGAAAGGAATTTTTGAGACTTTGAGCTCAGATTGTTAATCATATTTTGTTAAGTGAATGAGAAAGCAAGCGACCTTTCAGACTTTGTGTTGGAATAAGCTTGTGTCATATAGGAAATTATTCTTATGTCTATTTCCTAAATATAGTCTTGTCCATTTAATCAAACAAATAAAACAAGTGGAAATAAGCTAAAAGATGTCCTGAAGCTAACTGTGGCAAACTTTGTGCTACCATAATTGTCTTCAGTCTGTGTTTTATGTAAAGGATATTGGAGAGACTTTGAGCTCCCCTTATCCTTCGTAACCTTTTACTATGTTATAGTTGAAATGGAAACTTTGGGCTATGCTTCAAATTATTGTGTTCCTTTGTCCTAATCAATGGGAGGAACAATGAAAGACTTTGTGCTTTCATGGGTTTCTTGTGGTTTTTGTTACTACCCAGGAAGAATCTTGTTGTTGGCTGAATATCACTTCTTAAAAAAGAGAAGTGCCTTCAGTAATTACACCAAAATTCTCCTCTATTTTGTGAACATCATCTCTAAAAAAAAGAGATAGATGGTATGTTTTCACCCCTGTGTATATTTTTAGCTTATATATATATATACTATAAATTATAGGGAACCTCCCCTTGCTGAGAGGAGAGATTTATCTCATTCTGGCTGTGGTCACCACACCCATTTTGCTGCATAAATCTCCTTATGTTATGGTTGATGCACCTATTTTACTGTCAATTAGCTGGTGACAAATTATTCACACAATAGTTTTTGGCAACTCCGCTAGGGATGAATGAGTAATTTTGATCTTTTTCCAGTAGCTCCACGCCAATAGTTTTAGGTGACTTTACTGGGGAAGAATGAAATATTCAATTCTTTTCCATTAGCATTTTATATTTGCTGGAGATAGAACACAGATAGCTCCATGCCAACAGTTTTTGGTGACTTTACTGGGGAAGAATGTCCAGTTTGAAGCCTCAAGCTTCAAATTGAAGCTTCTTTTCCATATCCATTTTACACTCTGGCAGATCCACCATACACATGAAGCCAGAGATCTCAAGGTATTATTGACCCTGTATTTGAGTTGGTGTAGCTAAGTAATTTTGATCTTTTTCCTCCACCATCTCACCTTCAATGAACCAAGGGTTTTCCTCCTACAAACATCAGGTCCCCAATACTAGGCAAAGCTTCTCTTTCCTCTGCTAATAGAGCTTTGTTCATACATATCCCACAGAGATTTATTATCCCTCCTTTCAAAAGTGATATCATGGCAGCTCAAGGCCCCTGGAGTAATACTTTTGGTCCCCTAAATCTGACCCCACCTCTACATGAGCTACCTCGTAGCTCAAGGAAAAATTTCCTTAAGTTTTATGGTGATGAAAAGGTTCATCCTGATGAACATATAGCAGCCTTTTGCATATCCTATGGTGTGATAAACATTGAATATGAAGACATTACAGTCTGACTGTTTATGGAAACATTGTAAGGCACTGTTGCAAACTAGTTTTATCACCTACAAGCATAAACAGTAACTGACTAGAACACTCTTAAAGCCAAATTTGAGGCCAAGTTCAAACCTGTAGAAGATGCACATGCCTTATTAGCCCAGCTTACACAAATGAAGGAGCCTCATGAACCCATGAGAGACATCATTGCTAAATTTGACAAGCTGAGGAATAAGATTTCCATAATTGCTCAGTTGACACCTGAGAATCTCAAATGCTTTTTCATCAATTCTCAGCTTCCTGAAGTGAGTTTCTTTTTGAGGTAGGCTGGCCACATAGATCTTGCTGCAGCTCACATTTTGGCCACTGAGGTTGAAGATGATCTTATCTTGGCAGGAAAGATAAGAAGAGATCCTAACAGAAGTAAATCTTCATCTTATGAATATTCTTCTATAGGCACAACGGATCCTATGGTGCAAAAGCTAGCAAATAAATTACTAGCTCTAAAAAAGAAAATGGCACAAGAGATGTCTGATCCTCCTTCTTATCAGGATATATCAAGGATGACATTTCCCAACTATTCGTATCAGGGCAATGCTGTCAGAAATCAAGGGCAACTAAATCGCCTTCCTCCCCCACCAGGGAAGCTTGCCATTGGAGCAACACCAACTAACTCAGAAATTGGTTATCTTGAAATTGAATTTAATTTTTCTTTTCAACCTGAGTTGAACCAAGAAGATGACGTTGATCTCTTTGCAAAAGGCCAAGAAGAATCAGTTGGCGACTCCAACATTGGTTTTTTGAATTACCAAGATGAAGTGAGAATTAAAGGAGAAGTGTTTGATGGATCATACGCTATATTTACCAGGTCCCAAAACCATTCAACTCAACAAGCTGATAAGGGAAAAATAAGGAAAGAATATCGACCAACAAATTCAATTGCTAAATGAGGGGCTTCTCTATGTTTCCAATCAAAGGACTCGGTGATCAATAAAAAAGTAAGTACCTCAAACAATCCTGCACCTTCTACTTCAATTTCGTAGACCAATCCCACACCTAGTAAAACCTAGAATGATGGACTTCCTTCCTCTATTCTTAGTTCTTTTTAGTCATTTGATATAATTGACCATGCTAAGAAGACCAAAATTCAAATGTCTGAGTTTGAATTCTTGAAATCTAACCCTGAGTAGTTGGATAGGTTATTTCAATGCATCAAAAATAAAACTATCCCTACAGGACAAGAAATTTTGAAAGTAACTCCTGGTCCCCTAAAGAACACATCTACCTGAAATAATCTTGTCATCACTCCTCCAGCTACCCCTAGGAAGACAAAACTATTTTATGTTTCCCTATTGATAAACGATCATCAGCTGAATAATTGCATTATAGATTTTGGCACCTCTAACAATGTGATGCCCACCAAGGTGGCATAATCTCTTGGTATCACACTGACTAAAACCTTTGGGAGATGTTTCTCCATGGAAAACAAATAAGTGCCACTTCTGGGACAAATCAAAGATGTCCAATTTGCATTTGTGACCTTCCCAAATAAGATAATTAAAATGACAGTCTTGGTGGCTGACATTCTAGCCTCCTACGACATTTTGCTTGGGCAAATTTTTTGCAAGGACGTTGGTGGAGAATTCAGCATGGCCCTGTCTGAGGTGAGGATCCCTATCAAGGGTGTCATGCAAAGGCTACTTCTTGAGAAGGAGGCAAAGTACATTGTCACTCAAACTTTAGCCCCTGTAGCTCAAATTCTATTTGAATATTCAAGAATGGGTAATTACTTTCTATCTACTGAAGATGTTCTTGTTTCAACAGATGAAAGTTCTATAAGTGACAATCCAAAAAATTTAGATGAGACATTAGAAGAATTGGTAGGGCATAGTACAGATGAAAAATGATCTTCCCTTCTTAATGAAGAAAAATTTGAAAGAAGATCAGATTCTAATGATGTTTGGATTGTGGAATTTGATGACAACAGTTTTTTTATTATTTCTGGAGCTGGAATTGTTTTGATATCTCCTCAAGGAGATATTTTTATATACTCATACAAGTTGCAGTTCAAGAACACTAACAACACTACCGAGTATGAGTCTTTACTGCTCAGATTAAAGGCTGCTCAAACTAAAGGCATCAAGTAGCTTCACACCTGGGGAGATATTGAGTTAGTAGTTTGTTAGGTGAGGAACCTGTATCAAACCAAGAATGAAAGATTGTGACATTATCGCAATTTAGTGTGGGACTGTCTTGAAAGTTTTGATGCTTTCAATATTTTTATAGTGCCTAAAGAGCTTCATAATCATTCAAATTTATTGGCTGTCTTTGTAACACTCATGGTTTCTCATAAAGACATTGAGGAACACAGTTACAATATCAAACTGGTCTTTCGATCAAGTGTACTTGATAATTCTAACCATTGGTAGGTGTTTGATGTTGACAATCAATCATGTGCTTCACTGGACCCGAAGAGCAATGAACTATGGTAGTGGACCATACTATTGCAAGTCAATGTCAGGCAAAGAAACTCTTCGATAAGAGAGCAAAGTTTTGTGGTAGAGATCGAGTCTTGTTAAGGGACAAGAAGAGGAAACCAAAAGGAAGGCACATAAAATTGTATTCCTAGTGGAGAAGTCCATTTTCCAATCACTGATTTTGGGATGAAAATAGTCTCTTGTTGATTTATCAAGATGAGATGCCATTTTCTCTGCCTCACAGTGGGCAGCATCTTAAGCACCTTAATCTTTGAAGTATCAGATAAGTCCAGTTATACATATGTATAATTTTTGTATAGTCTTCCTTTTTTTGTGTGTTGTTTATTTGTTTTTAGCACCTTTTTTTTGGGTAGCATGACTCCATAGCCCAATGGCATAGATGAAGGCATTGAGATTTTGGATTCCACTCCCTTTGATTGTTTCAAAATTTCAATTGATAGAAGTTCTCCAACTAGAGCTAGCTGTTGTTCTAAAAAACTATCACTTATTTTTGTGGACAACATGCTGATCATTTTTGGTCCTATAGGCTAAAATGGTCTCTTTCTTTCTTTTAAAATGTTTTGAGAAGTTAAGTTTTTCAAATATTCAAGCCTTTTTAGCTAAAGAAGTCACAGGTTCAACATGCGGGCTTTCTCAAAGGGAAGTTTAAAACACTTAAAGCATTTCCTTAGTGTTTTGAGGATGGTTCAACGCCGAGGTTCAATTAAAAGACTTAACATTAGGCTTCAAACAATTGGAATAAACAATTGAACCCCGCCTTCTCAAGGCTCAAAGGTTTAATGAGTTCAAAGGTTCAACGAGTTCAATAGACTTAGAGAATGAAAGGATCCAGAGAGTTTGAAGCTTCAAAAGATTCAAAGAAATAGATTTGAACCATTGAACCGTTGAACCTTGAACTTCAAAAGGTTCAAAGGTTCAAAGGGTTCAGAGGGTTCAAAGTTTGAGCGGAAGCTTCAAGCAAATGGATGAAGCGAAAGACTCTAGAAAGAGGTTCAACCAAATGGTTCAATCGAAGAAGAAAATCAAGTGAACGCAGCCCTTTACAAAACATTGAATTGTCGAACCATTGAACCGTTGGACCATTGAACCTTTGAACCAAAAGAGTTCAAGGTTCAAAGTGTTTCAAGCGATCAGTGACATCCCTGTGGAAATCAAATTTAGGGTGATGGAATAACTATTTATTTTTAAAAGACCTAAGAACAAACTCAACGACCAACCAAGAAAAGAGCTGAAGAAGACAACTGAAAGTGAGAAGATAGCCCCAAGAGCTCAGATCACCAGGAAGAGAGAAAATGTGGCAAGGAAAGAGGGAATGACTACAGAAAGTCCAAAAATATATATAGAAGAGTTATTCCAGTAGGTGGAATAGTCCACCAAGTGGACATCAGAAAGAGCAAACATTTAAAGGCATGGCCTATTTTTCTGCATTAAGTAAAGGTGAATAGACAGCCGTGTAAGCATCATAAAGAAGACCAAACAACTCATGCTTTGGAGGAGACATTTGAGATGATTCATAATGCCAAATTCAAGGTCGATGACTGGTTCCAGCATGGCCCTTTCATAGATATTCAATGCATTCAAGTCAGCATGGGCTATTTTCATGAAAACAAGAGCCCAAGTCTTTTTTTTGATGCTCTATATTATAATCTCTCATTTTGTATAAGGGAGATCTCTCTGTTATTAGAAGCAAAGCTATGCCCAAATTGAAAGGTATTCTTGAGACTTTGAGCTCAGATTGTTAATCATATTTTGTTAAGTGAATGAGAAAGGAAGCAATCTTTCAGACTTTGTGTTGGAATAAGCTTGTGTCATCTAAGAAATTATTCTTATGCCTGTTTCCTAAATACAGTCTTGTCCATTTAATCAAACAAGCAGAACAAGTGGAAATAAGCTACAAAATGTCCTGAAGCCAATTGTGGCAGACTTTGTGCTACCATAATTGTCTTCAGTCTATGTTTTATGTAAAGGATACTGGAAATACTTTGAGCTCCCCTTATCCTTCGTAACATTTTACTCTGTTGTAGTTGAAGTGGAGAATTTAGGCTACACTTCAAATTACTGTGTTCCTTTATCCTAATCAGTGGGAGGAACAATGAAAGACTTTGTGCTTTCATGGGTTTCTTATGGTTTCTGTTACTACCCAGGAAGAGTCCTGTTGTTGGCTAAATATCACTTCTGAAAGAAGAGAAGTGCCTTTAGTAATTATACCAAAATTCTTCTTTATTTTGTGAACATCATCTCTGAAAAAATAGAGATGGATGATATGTTTTCACTCCTGTGTGTTTTTTCACCTTATATATATATATAGGGAACCTCCCCTTGCTGAGAGGAGAGATTTATCTCATTCTGGCTGTCGTCACCATACCCATTTTTCAGCATAAATATCCTTATGCTATGGTTGATGCACCTATTTTGCCATCAGTCAGCTGGTGACAAAATATTCACCCAACAGGTTGACTATTGTTGATTGAGGGAAAGATTCTTGAAAAAAATTGACATCCCATAATTTGAACAAAAAACTATCTCCATGTTGAAGGATTTATAACAAAATATCTCAGAGAGCATCCACATGTATGATGTAAGGTTTAAGACCTTGATATTGAATCTCTCATGTAAGCTTCACCCAATAAAACATGTATATAGGTTTGTGGATGGATTTTTGGTCCCTTTCTAATTTTTTTTTTAATGGAAATATTCACAAAATTGAGATAAGCATTGGACACTATATTAATGGTCAAAGTAGTGGGAAGTGTTGATAATGGGACTAGTCCATTCATAGAGTCCTATATTTCTAGTATGGAAAATCAACTTCAAAATTTGAAGGAAAAAAATGTGCATGATACACAAAGGGAATCATTGTACACGAATTATGAGGTAGAAGACCATAATAAAAATAATTATCCTTGGTGAAATATAAGGGCAATTATGAGATTGTGAATTTTTCCATGAGCACCATGAGATAAATAGTTTTTATCTCCTACAAAGGGCCAAGTGAGTAACAATATACATGTAGTGTAATGTATGTGATATTAGGAACCATGACATGATAGTTTATAGGGTAATTAATGAGATGTAAAAATCAATATAACTTGGAGCACACAAGTTACAATTGTACCAACACAACATGGTGGGAAATAAGATGGAGATGACTCTTATGGATGAAGAGGAGGTGGATGATGTGGAGGTTGGTTCTCACCATGTGTGCTACAAATGTGGTTCTCCAAAACAATATCAAAGAGATTATCCCATTTTACCAACATGCAAACATTATCAGGAAGCACATAAGACATAGTGTTGTCTTCACTTGTACCAAATGAATATTCAAATGGAGAAGGATCATAAGGGTGAAAGAAGTGGACCTAGAGACAAAATGCATGAAAGGAAAATGATGGACTGAAAGTCAACATCACTATGCACAACAATGTGAATAATCAACCTAAAATGATGAAAGCACCTAAGGAAATAGTACAATGCACACCTCCAATCAAGATAATATACTAACATGTTGGTCTAACATAAAAGTTAATTTTGTTAGAGGCCACAAATATGATAATAAATATTTAAGGGAAGGTACATGTCGCTTGGAATATTGAATCCCAAATTAAATAGAGCCAACAAAAATGACCCGGTGCCAAGGAGGTTGAGGAACCCACAAAGATGTTTAATCTCTTAAAGACCAAAGGTGTTTTATCACTTTTAAAATGATGGCTTGTGAAAAACATTATGAGCATGCCATATTAAGGATAAGAAAAGGGTAAGGGGATAATAATGACATAGAATGACAACTACGATTAGATTAAGAGTTATTAATCAATGCCACCATTAATCGATGGTTGGTTTGTGACCACAAAGAATTCCTA
Organism: Torreya grandis; assembly: GCA_037957365.1. Classification (NCBI taxonomy): domain Eukaryota; kingdom Viridiplantae; phylum Streptophyta; class Pinopsida; order Cupressales; family Taxaceae; genus Torreya; species Torreya grandis. The sequence continues at coordinate 355,261 of JARHVA010002830.1, forward strand.
GAGAAGGATGGGAAGACCATCTTTGAAACCCTCCTCACATCTTGTTCATGGTGAATAAGACATGGGTTCAACCTTTTGGGATCTTGTGCAATGCATTAGTGGACATAATGGGTGGAAGGTTCATTGCTGAATTTGATGTCATTAGAATAACATAGGTAGATAAATCCAAATTTATGAGGAAAGTTGTAGTGATATGAAAATAATGCATATATGCACTTCAAGAAGAATTATATGAGCTTCAAGAATGGAGAACATTTGGTAACCACTAGATAATTACCAAGGGTATTCTTACTTTGAAAAATTTGACACAAAGGAAGATATCAACTATATATAAAACATCATCACATAGGTGAAGGAATACCTGAACCCTAGAGATGCCGAGTAGCCTTTACAAAGATGATCAAATAGGGACAATGCACACAAGTTTGGGTGGCATAGACCATTCAAAAGATAAAGAGATTCCTTTGGATGAGTAAAAATTAAAAATAATTATTACCAATGTATATTGGTTTAACCTAGATAGAATTTAATGTGAGTGATATTGAAACTTGATTACCCAAAGAAGGGAAATGCATGATATCCCTAGTTCACACAACCAAAAGCACTATTGTTCATTGGAGGGCCCCACAAAAAATAAAAATACCAACTTAGACATTGGTTATGGAACACACACACACACACACACACACACACACACACACACACACACACACACACACACACACACACACACACACACACACACACACACACACACATGTTTAGAGATAATCACTAAAAATAAGGGATTATTTAAGTATCACAAATATTTAATGCTAAACAAACACATAAGGGATTGTAAATAAGGTTGGACTTAGGGGCGAGTTGTCTACCAATGGGTCTTTGTGTACACACGTTCTAGAACATAACACTTGGGAACACATGTTATATTTATAGTGATATTTGGAGAGAGACCTCTGAATGGGAAGTGGTAAAGGATTGTACACACCTTTACTTTTTCCTCCTCAGAACCTAGAATCTTTGAGCCTCTTAGATAAAAAAAGAAAGTTATCTTTCAAGATGATGCACTGTTGGAACAACATGTGGTAGCAATGAACAAAGAAAATAGTTTCATGTTTCATCATATATTATGAAAGGAAGACTTAAACAATAAATCAAGTGAGGCTGGTGGTGCACCAATGTAAGAGAAATATATTACTAATAGAACAATGGTTCTTTAAGTAGAGGAAGGGAAGGAATGCAATGATAACTTATATCAGCTCAAGGTGAAAACCATAGGGGAAAGAGAGGTGTTGGACACAAGGAATGATAAAAAAGGTATTCTAATAAACCCCTATGTATTAAAGAAGTGAGAATTTGGACTAAGGCTAAGCTCAAGATAACAACCACATGGGACTACTGATTAGATCTAGAGATGACCTATATAACATAACTCCTCAAAGAATTTCAAAAATTGCTCCCTAAGGTGTAAAAATAAATGAAAGTAGTGCATTATTTGTTGGGAAAAATGTATCCCAATAAGTCAAAAATGACCTATTTTATTAATCCCAACCTACAGGTAAAAGTAAAATAAGATAGAGAAAATCTTGTTGCAAGTGTGATCAATCTGGTGGAGTCTGAATGGATTAGTTCAATTTTTCTAATCTTCAAGAAAGATGGGAGAATTTAGATGTGTAGAATTCCACACACTAAATGAACCATGTATAATCAATCTTTTTACAATTATGTTCACTACGGAAATACTAGAAGTGGTTTCCAATTGTGATATATATAATTTTATGGATGGGTTGTTGAGCTATCACCAAGTGTAGATTGTTGAAGAAGACAAAACAAAGACCAATTTTTCTATTGAATGAGGATATTTTGCCTATAGCGTGATGCCATTTGGTCTCAAGAATGTACCAACATTTTACTCATTCATTGTGGTAGAAAATTTGAAAGAATTCATGGATCAATTTCTACATGTGTATTCAGACGATTGGACCATATACAGATCAGTGAAGGACCATTACCAAAAGTGGAGACTTATGTTTGAGAGATGTAGGCAAGTAGAAATGTCATTTAATCTTAAAAATGTGTATTTTACACACCCTTTGGACCACTATTTGGGAATGTAATTTGTAAGGAGGGTATGTTGGTGGACCCTATAAAGATAACAATTATTCTACAATTGAAATCCCTAAGCACCCAACAAGATGTGTGTACATTCCTTGTACCATAAGTTCATAGGAGTTATACGTAAATCACATGAACAATGGAAGATTTACTTAGGAAGGATGGACTAATTATTTGGTCTAAAAGTTAACATGAGGCCTTTAAAATGTTGGAAGAATTATTGGCTAGCATGCTGATCTTGCAATTTCAAGATTGGAAGACACCCTACCTTGTACATGTAGATACATTTCGAGCTATTGTAGGTTCCATTATTGTGTAACTAGGGGAAGGTACGATAGATACCCTCTTATACTTTTCAAGTTAGAGGGTCTCTTCGATAGCAAAAACATATACAACCACTAAGAGTGAGGCCTTAGCCATGATTTACGTGCTTTTAGAGTTTCATCAATATTTATTGGCTACACCATTTGTGTTTTTAATTAAGTATTAAACACTACAATATTTGGTAAATAAGCTAGTTTTGTATGGAAGAATTTGTAGGTGGATAGTCTTATTATAGTAATTTTAGTTTTCAAATGTTGTGAAGCCTTGAAAGGAAAATTATGGATCATATCACTTATCAAGGATTAATATAGGAAATAAGACACAAAATATAGAATATTACTTGTGAAATGCATAATTATATAGAATGAGAAGGGTACCAAAGAACTTGGCAAATATTGTAACATTCTTGACATCAAGGATAGTCACAAGTGATTAGAAGGTAAAGGAAATAAACAAATTGAATTACCAACTTGTTGGTGGAGAGTTGTATAGGTTGGCATGAAATGAGATCTTAAATAGAGGTGTTTTATAACATGAATAGGAAAAATTATAACATAAATTTCATGAGGAAACTGTTAGAGGTAACTATGTTAGTGAGGCAATTGCACACAATCAACTATTAGTTGGACTATGGTGGTCTATCATATACAAGGATGGTAAGGAGAGTTTCCAAACATGTGATGGTTGTCAAAGGATTAGGAAACCCTATATATAGGACAATATTCCATTAGTCCTTTTAGTTGTGTAGGAGCCATTTGAAAAATGGGTAGTAGATTTTGTAGGGCCTCAATCCCACTATATGTAGGAGTGGTGCACAATATATCATAATGGATTAAAATTAATTAAACAAAAGGGTATACATTACTTCCATAAAGGATTTCACATTAACAACATCTTCAAGGGTCCTTTGGTATATTATCATAAATAGGTATGGGTGCCTTGTAAGCTTGGTGAGTGATAGAGGTAGTCATTTATTGGCAAAGAGGATGCACATAATATTAAGTGAGTTCATGATTGTGTATCACAAAGCTATGCCCTTTTACCTACAATAAGTGAGCTAGTTGAGTCATTTAGAAAGATACTAGGCACAAAATTCACAAAAAAATATGACATACACTGCAAGGATTAGGATGACAGGTTATAAAAAAAACTACGAGCTTAACATACAACTTATAATAGGTTGAACAAGAATACACCATTTCAGTTGGTGTTTGAAAAAGAGGTTGTTTTCCCCATAGGATTTTGTCAGGAATCTAGAACAACAAACATGCTTTGATTCCACTGTTAGGACCTAGGAAGCACAATTGATTACCATGTACAAGAAACTTAACATGCAGAATTAAATCAAAAGTAACAAGTAACTAGAATTTAGAAATGACACATAATATGAGAGACAATACCCAATTATATTAATACTCTTCCAGAAGGAAATACAATAAAGAAGATGCCACAATCTTCTTCCTTACACACCTCTAGGGCTCCCACACCTCTAGGGCATAAACAGTAAATCTCTTCAAGAGCTCACTCTCTCTTACTGTCCCAACACACAACTCAAACACAGAGTTGGTGTTCACCTCCAACCAGTTAGTATCACTACTACTAGTACCACCAGTCAGTATCACTACTGCCAGTACACAAGTGTTCCATGCACTCCAAATCTGAGTACACACCGTACTCTAAGTACATAATCATACTTCAAGTAGATCTCCCTGATCTTGCACCTTGCTGTGTTGCTCGTCACCTTTGACCTTGCTATCCTGCAGATCCACCTTAGACCTTGCACACACAAACACTTGCAAATCAATGATCTTACTTACACATGTAGATCTCCAAACATGGCCTTGCACACCCACCAACCAAGATCATACACACATGAATAACCCTTTTGATTCTCCAAACTAGCACCCCTGTGGATCTCTACCAGACCTTGCAACAACCTGTAGATCTCCTTGATCATACACACTTGGCACTGTGGCACTAGGAGGAACACACCTTGCTCTCTTCACTCTGAAGGAGCTAACCTTGCTCTTACTCAACTAGCACACCTTACAATACAGCCCATGAGTCTATTATATAGATCTCATGCAAACAATAATTAGACATCCAATTACAATAATTAGATCCGTAGCTCCAAGACTAAAATTAGCCTTTTACATGCAAACAACTGGTTCATTAACAAACTATCCATGAAACTTACAGTTCTGAACCACACAGGTGACCGACATCGGTCCCTATCTGCCTGGAGATGACCGACGTCAGCTGATCCCTGATCGATGTCGGTAGCTTCCTGTCTACACCTGACCGACGTCGGTTGGCCTGACCGACGCCGGTGACTATGACACTCAGCAACCTCCTCCAATGTCTGCATCAGTGAAGATTTTAGCTCCACAACCTAACATAATCATTATTTCATTATTGCACATAACATGTAGGATGTTTGGGTGATAAATAATCATTGGATATAAGGATTGTGGAGCTTATTAGGTTTGACTAGAAAAGGATATTACAATGATGGAACCAATGAATAGAAAAATCAATGCAATTTTTTTTGCATGATTAGCATATCAAGGATAAAATTTTATGCAAGGGTGCGTAAGTGTTACTCTAAGACTTTAGGTATTCTAAAAAAATGGAAAATCTTAACATTATGTGGATGGTGTCATATATCATTCATGACATATTTGGGTTTGGAACATATAAGTTTCACACTATAGATGGTGAAAAACTACTAGGGAATTTCAATTGAAGTAGGCTTAAACCCTATTATGGGTAATTTGTCATAACCCCACCATGTAATGCATCACAATTTTTAACATAATGATTTAGTGGGATTAGTCTAGCTCTGATTGACACTCTGAATGCTTGTTACAATTGATTTTTTTGATTTAAACATTATGATTTTGCTATCATGATTTATTGGTTATGACTGGTTTATTATTGTAGTGGATGTTTATGCTTAATTCACTTATGACATATTTTATATCATATTTTATTGTTATTCAATATATATATCCCTTGTATAGATGATGCTAATGTTCGATTTAGTGGTTACAGAAATAGGTCAAGCGAGCTAGGCGCAATGGTGGACTTCGGTAGTTAGGATAATAATGGGAAATGTTTATGAGCAATAAAGATTGATACCAATAGGTAAAATGAGTTATGACACAAAATTTTAAAAGCAATTGGTCATCTTGAGTATTTCTTGCTTGCTTTTGTTTCATCTTTATTTATCTTACTCTAGTGTTGTGTGGAATAGTCCACCAGGTGGACATCAGAAAGAGCAAACATTCAAAGGCGCTACCTATTTTTTTGCATTAAGTAAAGGCGAATAAACAACCGTGTAAGTGTCATAAAGTAGACCAGACAACCCATGCTTAGGAGGAGACATTTGAGATGATTCAAAATGCCAAAGTCAAGGCCGATGACCTGTTTTTGCATGGCCCTTTCGTAGATATTCAATGTATTCAATTCAACATGGGCCATTTTCATAAAAACAAGCACCCAAGTCTTTCTTGTGATGCTATATATTGTAATTTCTCATTTTGTATAAGGGAGATCTCTCTGTTATCAGAAGCAAAGCTCTGCCCAAATTGAAAGGCATTCCTAAGACTTTGAGCTCAGATTGTTAATCATATTTTGTTAAGTGAATGAGAAAGCAAGCGACCTTTCAGACTTTGGGTTGGAATAAGCTTGTGTCATATAAGAAATTATTCTTATGTCTGTTTCCTAAATACATTCTTTTTTATTTAATCAAACAATTAGAACAAGTGGAAATAAGCTAGAAGATGTCCTGAAGCCAACTATGGAAAACTTTGTGCTACCATAATTATCTTATGTCTGTGTTTTATATAAAGGATACTGGAGAGACTTTGAGCTCCCCTTATCCTTCGTAACCTTTTACTCTATTATAGTTGAAGTGGAGACTTTGGGATACACTTCAAATTACTATGTTCCTTTGTCCTAATCAATGGGAGGAACAACGAAAGACTTTTTGCTTTCATGGGTTTCTTGTGGTTTCTGTTACTACTCAGGAAGAATCCTGCTATTGGCTGAATATCACTTCTAAAAAAAGAGAAGTGCCTTCAGTAATTAAACCAGAATTTTCCTCTATTTTGTGAACATCATCTCTAAAAAAAGAGAGATAGATGGTATGTTTTCACCCCTGTGTGTATTTTTAGCTTATATATATACTATAAATTATAGGGAACCTCCCCTTGTTGAGAGGAGATATTTATCTCATTATGGCTGTGGTCACCACACCCATTTTATCACATAAATATCCTTATGTTGTGGTTGATGCACCTATTTTATTGTTAGTCAGCTGGTGACAAAATATTCACACAATAGTTTTTGGTGACTTTGCTGGGGATGAACGAGTAATTTTGATATTTTCCAGTAGCTCCATGCCAATAGTTTTTGGTGACTCCACTGGGGAAGAATAAAATATTCAGTTCTTTTCCATTAGCATTTTATATCTGATAGAGATAGAACACAAACAACTCCTTGCCAACAGTTTTTGGTGACTCTGATGGGGAAGAACACAGTTTAAAGCCTCAAGCTTTAAATTGAAGCAATTTTATTTCTTTTCCATATCTATTTTACACTCTGGCAGATCCATCATACACACAAAGCCAGAGAGCTCACGATATTGTTGACCCTATATTTGAGTTGGTGTAGCTAATTAATTTTGATCTTTTTCTTCCACCATGTCGATTTTAACGCGTTGTCCCCAAAAATATCACTTATTTTTGGGACAACTTGTGAACTATTTTGGTTTAACAGACCAAAATAATCTCTTCCCTTCTCAAAATTTGTTCTGAGCTTTCAAATTTCTCATTTTCCAAGCATTTTTAGTAAAGGGATTAGTGGGTTTAATGGGTTCAAGGTTCAACATTGTTGGCTAGCTTCAAAGCATCAAGCGCTTTGTCAAAATTCATCAAGATTCAATCACTTCACGGTTAAATGGTTCAAAGGAGTGCCCAAAAGGAAAAAGCCCATGAGTGGAAGCTGCCAAGTGTCATCTATCAGGACACATTATAGTTTGTTTCTAAAAGCAATGAAATGTGCCACGGGTCCCTTGTAAAGCTCAGTGAAAGCTGCCAAGTGTCAACATCTGTAGTTTCTTCTTTGTGTCCCTGGTAAAACTCAGTGGAGTGCGACAAGTGTCTGCATCCGCATTTCAATTTTCTTATAAGCTAGAAAACTTCTTTCAATAAGCTTCTCTCAGAGTTCCATGGAGGATGCCACATGCCAACTATAAAAGGTTTTAATATGTTTTTCTAAAAATGTAGTGGAAGTCACCACATGTCCTTTGTAAAGCTCGATGGATGCCACCAAGTGTCATATGTTGGGACACATTATAGTTTGTTTCTAAAAGTAGCAAAACATGCCACATGTCTGTTATAGAGTTCTTCAAAAGCTACCAAGTGTCAACATCTGTAGTTTCTTCCTTTTGTTTTGTTATTGAGTAAGTACTGTGGTGGGCCCTAGGTGAGTTGCTAAAGAAAGTGGAGCGCGCCATGTGTCATCTTTTGCAGGACTCTCAAAAGGCGTCGAAAGCTTCTATAAGATAAGCAGATGCTACCACATGTCACCTGTTTCACAGTGAAAAATGCCACGTGTCACTTGTTAGGATCAGTAAAAAGCACTACCTGTCCCCATTCCCCTTTTGAAGTTGCTCAGACAAGAAGTGTTGTAGGTCCCATTTTCTGTAAGTTGGTAAAGTTTTAATGCAGCGAACTGTGATAGATTTTAAAGGAAAAACACTCCCAATACAAAGACATAGTAAAAAAGATGAAACTCGATGGAAAGTGGCCAAAACAAGTGGGAAATACATGAAGGAATTACTAAGGAAGATGGCGGACCCGCAGACATCAAATTTAGGACAATCAACTAACTATTGGATTTCAAACGATGACAGAGTTGAAGACGTCAAAGTTACGACAATAAAGTATCCATTGATCTTTGCAGGCTTAAATGTGAACCTAAAGGCATTCAAAGACCTTTAGGTTGAAAGGAAAAACTACCAAGAGGAGGAACCAAAAGAACTAGAAAGGGGAAAAGATAGCCTGAGGGCTCAAATCATAGTAAAAAGAGGGAAAGGCCAAAATATCTATGCAGTAGTTATTCCAGTAGGTGGAACAATCTGCAAGGTAGATTTGTGAGCCCTTAAACATTGAAGACATGACTTATTTGTCTCCCTTGAAGTAAAGACAAAGTGGACAATTGCACAAACTTCAGGTGGTAGACTAGATGACTCAAGCCTAGGAGAAGACATTTGAGATGAATTGACACGCCATAGTTAAGGTAGCTGCCCTGTTCCAGTATGGTCCCTTGACAGAACTAAAAAATACATTCAAGGCATTGAATGCAGCATGGGCCATTCCATGGAACAAAGTGCCAAGCCTTTCTTGGCTACTATATATTATATTCTCATGTGTCATTTTAAGGAGAGACCTCTCAGTCACAAAAACAAAACTCTGCCTAAATTAAAACGTGAATATTGAGACTTTGAGCTCAGATTGTTGTTCATATTATTTTATCTGAATGAGAAAGCAAGTTACTTGCAGACTTTGTGCTGTTATAGCTTGTGCTATTTTAGGAGATTGCTCTTATGTCTATCTTCTAGATGCATTCTTATTTATTTAATTTAACAGGCAGAACTAGTGGAAGTGATAAAAAAGATGTCGTAAAGTTAGTTATTCTCAGACTTTGTGCTGTCATAGTTGTCTCTAGTGTGTGTTTTCATTTTCTATTTCTATGTAAAAGACCTTGGGATGACTTTGTGCCCTCATTGTCTTTTATATCTCACTCTTTGGGTAGCTGAAGTGGAGACTTTGTGCTACACTTCATTTTGCTAGTTATTGCATCCTATTACCAGTCATTTGTCACTATCTGAAAGAACTCTTGCTATTTTTTGTAAGACAAAAAAAAGAGAAGTGCCTTTAGTGTCTTCACCAAGGTTTCTCCTTTGTGTGTGAGCATCATCTCTAAAAAAAGAGAGAAGGATGATGTAACCCTACCCCTAAGTGTTATTTTTTGCATATATTTATAGTATATAGCCCCTTTATACCTATAGGGAACCTCCCCTTGATGAGAGGAGAGATTTGTCCCCTTTAGATGTGGTAAACCTGTAACTTTGGCCAACCAATCTCCCTTGCTATGGATGATAAGACATATTTTTCTCATCAATTAGCTGACTGACAAAATATTCACTCAACAGTCTTTTTTGGCCACTCTACTGGGGAAGGACAAGCAGTTTGAAGCCTTAAGCTTCAAGCTGAAGTAAGACTAGTCCTTTTTCATTTTTATTTCACAATATAGAAACTCCACGCTACACCAGAAGCTAGAGAGTTTAGGATATTGTTGACCCTATTTTTGAGTTGGTGCAGTGAGGAAATTTTGACTTATTCCCTCCCCAACTTCAAGTTCAACGATTCAATAGTGTTCTTCTTACTCGTACCAGGTCACCAACCCAAGGCAGAGTTTCCTTTTCTACTATCAGTAGAGCATTGCCCATACATACACCACCTAGATTTGTTATCCCTCTTTTTCATAATCAAATCATGGTAGTTCAAGGCCCCTGGGGTGACTCATTTGGCCCACTCAATCTCACTCCACCTCTACATGAACTTCCATGCAGCTCAAAAAAAATCTCTCCAAATTATTTGGTGATGGGAGAGTTCAACTTGATGAACACATTACAGCATTCAACATAGCCTATGGTGTGATAGGCATAGAATTTGAGGATATGGCAGTCAGGCTTTTCGTAGAAACACTACAAGGTGCTACTGTAGACTAGTTCTACCATCTGCAAGCTCGGTCAGTAACTGATTGGGACACACTCAGAGATAAATTTGAAGCCAGGTTCAAGCCTATAAAAGATGCACATGCCTTGCTGGCCCAGCTCACATAGGTGAAGAAGGAACCTCATGAACCTATGAAAGATTTCATTGCAAAGTTTTACAAGCCTAGGAATCGAATTCCTGCAATTGCTCAACCAACACCTGAAAATCTCAAATGCTTCTTCATCAACTCACAGCTGCCTAAAGTGAGTTTTTTGCTAAGACATGTTGGCCACATAGACCTTGAGGCTACTCAAAACTTGGCTACTGAGGTAGAGGATGACCTTATCTTGGTGGGAAAGATAAGGAGAGATCTAAACAGAAGTAAATCTTCTTCTTTCTCTGAATACTCACTTTCAGTCACCACTGATCCAATGGTGCAAAAGCTAGTAAATGAATTGCTAGTCCTCAAAAAATAAATGGCACAAGGAATATCATTTTCTCCATATAGAGATGCACCAAGGAGGACATTCCCTAATTAGTCATACCACAACAATGCTGCCAGGAACCAAGGGCAAGCAAATCGTCTCCCTCTCCTTTAGAGAAATAACCTTGCCATTGAAGCACCTCCAACCAACTCAATGGTTGGATATTTTGAAGTTGAATAAGATTTCTCATTCTAGCCTGAGTTAAAATTTGAAGATGATGATAATCTCTTCACTGAGGAAGAAGAGGAATTAGCTGGCGACACCAACATTAGTTTTTTGAATTATCAAGATGAACCCAGAAGTGAAGGTAATGCAGCTGAGGGATCATATGCTATATTCACCTAGTCCAAGAATCAATCAGCCCAGCAGGCTGGTAAAAAAAGACACAGGAGTGACCTCAACCAACAATTTCAATTGCTAAATGGGGAACCACTCTTCTTTTCCAGCCAAAGGACCCAGTGATTGCAAAAAAGGTAAGTACCTCAAATGCACCTTCACCTCTAATTTCTAATTCACAGGCTAGTTCCCCCCTTTATAAAAATTAGAAGGATGAACTCCCATCCTCTATTTCTAGTCCATTTCAAACATTTGACATTATTGATCATATGAAGAAAACCAAAATTCAAATGTCTAAATTTGAATTTCTATAGTCTAATCCTGAGCAATTGGATAAGTTGGTTCAATGTGTAAAGGACCAAACCATCCCTACAAGACAAGATGCTAAGGTGACTCATGATTTGCCAAGGAACATGTCTATCCCAAATAACCTTGTCATTACTCCTCCCACTGCTCTTGGTAGGACTGAACCTTTCTATGTCTCATTGCTAATAAATAGACATCAACTAAACAATTGCATCATTGATTCTAGAGCTTCAGACAATGTCATGCCTGTCAAAGTGGCTGAATCTCTTGGCCTCACACTGACCAAAACATTTGGTAGATGCTTCGCCATGGAGAACAAGTAAGTACCACTTCTAGGACTAATCAAGGATGCTCAATTTGCATTTGAAACATTCCCAGACAAAAGAATCAAGATGATTGTCCTGGTGGCTGACGTTCTAGCATCATATAGTATCCTTTTTGGGCAAAATTTTTGCAAAGACATTAGAGGTGAATTGAACATGGACCTATCCAAAGCAAGGATTCCAGTCAAGGGCATTATGAAAATATTTCTCCTTGAAAAGGAAACAAAATATGTGGTCACCTAATCATCAGCACCTAAAGCTCAAATTTTGTTTGAGTCTTCAGGCATGGGTAACTACTTTCTAACCATGGAATAAGTTCATGAAGCACCTATTGAAGCTGTTAAAGGTGTCAACTTGGAAATACTTTTAGCTGGAATAGCAGAAGAATTGGTGGAGTGCAATGTAAGTGTGGAAGGATCTCCCCCTCCAAATGAAGAAGAATCTAAAGGAAAGTTAGCATCTAATGAGGTATGGATTCTAAAATTTGATGATAGCTGCTCCTCTATCGGTGCAGGAGTCAACATTATGTTAATATCTCCCCAAGAAGATATTTTTTCTTCATCATATAAGTTGTAGTTCAACAACACCAAAAACACATCTGAGTATAAAAAACTATTGCTTGGATTGAGGGCTGCTCGAGACAAAGACATCAAACTCTTTCATGCTAAAGGAGATGCTAAATTGGTGGTTTGTCAAGTGAGAAACCTATATCAAACTAAGAATGAAATATTGTGCCACTACCATAATCTAGTCTGGGATTAGCTTGAAAGCTTTGATGCTTTTAACATTTCTGCCATACCAAGAGAATTCAATGACAGAGCTAATGCACTAGCTATTTGAGCAACTCTACTGGTCCCTCACCTTGACTTCCAAGGAGATAGGTATACTATTGAGTTGGTCTTTCAACCAAGTGTGCCTAATAATGCTAGTCATTGGTAGGTGTTTAATAATGATAATCAAATAATTTCTTTCTTGGAATAAAAAGATAGCTTTCAACAGCTTTGGTTTGAAGGTAATGAGCTTTAACAGCTTGAACCAACCCTTGGATCAAGTGTAGATGTAGGTGAGGAGTTTCTACAACTGAAAGAGAATAAAATCCAAAAGGGTTGGTTTCCCTTGAGAAGCTATTTGATAAACATGATAGAATCATCAAACAACAAAAAATAGATTCAAGCTCCTCCCAAGAGTTTGATCAAATAAATTTGGGTACCAAAGGAGATCCCAAGATGGTGAACATTGAGAAATGCTGCACTCAAAAAGAAAAATCTAAGTTCACTACTTTGCTCTGCTAGTATATGGATTTCCTAGCATATTCATATGATGATCTGAAGTCACTTAGGCTTGATAAAATTTGCCATGACATCTCTCTCAAAAGTGATTCGACACCTTACAATCAAAAATCTAGGTAGTATAATCTAAAGATATCAGGTACTATTCTATTTGAGATATAAATGATGTTGAATGCTATGATAATCTTCCCAATTCATCATTCCACATGGATTGCAAATATAGTGCAGGTAAGGAAGAAGAATGGCAAAATTTGCCTTTGTGTGGATTTTAAGAGCTTAAATCAGTCATCCTTAAAGGATAACTATTCTTTGCCAATCATGGATTAGGTGCTTCAGACAGTGACTGGTTCAAATTTTTTATCAATGCTAGACGACTTCTTAGGATACAATCAAGTTGAAGTTGGTGAAGCAAACCAGCATAAGACTGCATTCACTACACTTTGGGGCACCTTCACCTATAAGAGAATGCCTTTTGGCTTGATAAATGCTGGCACCACTTTTCAAAGAGCAATAGACCTTGCTTTCAAAGATGAAATAGGTAAGTTCATTATCATTTACCTTGATGACTTGATTGTCTTTTCTAAGCATCACCTGGATCATGTGCACCACTTGCAACAAGTGATGGAATGCTAATGCCAGAATGACATTTCTCTTAACCCCAAGAAGTCTATTTTTGGAGTAATAGAAGGAAAGCTTCTCAAACATATTATTTTTTGAGAAGGCATAAAAATAGACTCAGACAGAGTCAAGTCCATCCAAGAGCTTACTTTGCCCACAAGTAAGACTGCAGTTCAGTCTTTCTTTGGAAAGGTGAATTTTTTATGAAGGTTCATCCCTAAGTTTGTTGAAAAGACTCGACATGTTGTAAACATGATGAAGAGAAAGGCCACTTTTAGTTGGACTGAAGAAGGTAAATTAACATTCCAAGATATCAAGACTGCTATTGCTCACGCCCCAAATTTGGTATGTCTTGACTACAACAAAGAATTCACCATATATAGTTATGCTTTTGAACACACACTTTCAACCATTCTAGTTTAGCAGAATCAAGAAGGTGTGGAATTTACCATTTTCTTCATGAGTTGTCCTCTCAAAGGTCATGAGCTAAAGTACTCAAACTTGGAGAAGCATGTTTATGCAGTGGTAAAGGCAGTAAAGCATTTTTGCTTCTACATCTTGAATTCACACGTTACTACCTTGGTTTCTGATACCACAATTAAATTCATATTAACTCGACAAGAGTTTAGGATGAAAAGAGGTAATTGGATTGCAAAAATCTAAGAGTTTGATCTAGTCATCAAACCAATGAAGCTGGTGCAGGGAATGTCAGGAACCTAGAACAATAAACATGCTCTGATACCATTTGATGGTATCAACCCTTGAACCTACAACCAAGGCTCTGATACCATTTGATAGGATTGAAACTCCCCAAAGCTCTGACACAGCTTGTCAGATTTAAGAGCACACATGATTACCAATGTATAAGCAACTTACATGCGAAAATAACTAGAAGAACAAATAACTATCAATGAGAAAACACACATAATATGAGAGGCAACACACAATTGTATTCAACTCATTACAAAGGAAATTACAATAAAGAGATCACACTCTTCTTCCACCTCTGTGAGGCTTCCTCCTCAAGGGCTCCAAGTAATCTTCCCACCTGAGTAATCTTCTCTCATAGGTCACAACTAACAACTAACACAAGCTGTCGTTCACCTCATTGTACATCCAGTACAACCGAGTACGAACTGGTACTCCAAGTAGATCTCACCATGACCCTACTCCTAATGTATTGTTGTCACCTTGATTTTGCTCTCCCACTAATCCTGTTCTGACCCTCGCATACACACATCTCCTGTAGACCAACCTGATCTTACTTATCACATATAGATCTCCTCCATGATCCTGTAACACCCTGCATATCAAACTTGATCTTACATACATGGGGAATCCTACTTGATTCCACCATGGGAAGAACTCTCCAAGCTCTACACTTGGATTCTGCAAGTTCAACACTTAACAATACAGCCCATGAGTCTATTATATAGATCTCATGCATACACTTAATTTAGATAATCGACTCAAAGACTTGAACTGGTCTTTATCATGCAAACAACGCGTTCACTTAACTGACTGTCTGTCAACAATAGTTCTAACTGTCACAAGCGACCGATGTCAGTCCCTGCCTTCTTGGAGGGGATCGACACCAGCTGATCTCCACTGATGTTGATTTCCCTTCTGCGTCCCCTGATCGACGTTAGTTTTGGCCTGCCGACGCCAGCGACTGCATACTCTCAAAAACCTCTGTTTGCAACAAGGTGTAGCTTTTAGCTCCACACCCTAACAATCTCCCACTTGGAGATAAAGAGCTGCACCTGTACCCATACCAGTACTCTATCTAATCTGCATCCTGGCTTGTATTCCTCTTCAAGCTCCCACTTGAAGACAACCCACCACACTCCTTATGGTGTTAATCTTGTGCCTGACTTTCTTCATCCTCAGCTTACCTTCTTCTGCCATTGCTATACTCCCACTCAATCTGAAACCCCTGTGAGTGACCTATAATAAAAAACACTACCAGATCTGAAACCACCTATTAGTCAACCCAACCAAAAGCTCTGATACCAGTTGATGGTATCAGCTCTTGAACCTACAACCAAGGCTCTGATACCACTTGTCAGGAACCTAGAACAATAAACATGCTCTGATACCACGTGTCAGGATCTTGCTCCACCAATAGAGCACATATATGATTACTTCTTGTATTAGCAACTAAACACGAAATTTAACTAGAATAAATAAGTAACTAAAAATATGAAGCAACATAGGAATTGAGAGACAATACACAATTGTATTAATAATCACTCAAAAGAATATACAATAAGGAAGATGCCACTTCTTCTTCCACCTCAAAGGCTCACCACACCTCAAGACCTTCTCTCTCTCTCTTGGTCTCAACAATCAACTCCAATACAGAATTGATGTTCACCTCTCTAACTAGTCAGTAACATGCTGCCAATCCGTCAAGTACACAACCGTACTCCAAATAGATCTCCTACTCTCTGCTGCTACCTACAAATCACTAGACCTTACTCACCATTGTAGATCTCCAAAAAAAGCCATGCTATCCTGCTGACTAAGATCATACAAATATGAAGAACCCTGTTAATTCTCCAAACCAGTACCCACCTTGGTACTGTGGCACTAGGAGGAACACTCCATTGCTCTCTTCTCTTAGAAGGAGCTTATAGCTCTCTTACTCCCTAGTTACAAGTTTACAATACATGCCAATGGGTCTATAAATAGATCCCAGACTTGAACAATAACTTAGACTCTTAGTTTGCTATAATTATCCACACAGCTCAAGGCTTGAAATAGCCTTTACGTGCAAAAACTCCATTCACTAAACTAACTGTTCATGAAACGAACAGTTCTGGAACACAAAGGCGACCGACGCCGGTCCCTGCTTGCCTGATGCTACCGATGTTGGCCAACTCCCTGCCATCACTGATGGCCTTCTGCTCTGGTCACGACTGACGTCGGTCATGCTACTGATGCCAGTTCTTTTGAATCTTTAGCAACCTGCTTTTCTTCATCTGCATCAAGTTGAAGCTTTTAGCTCCACATCCTAATAAAGAAAAGGCCTATGCTAATTGATTACCAATAACAGGCTAGAAAGAACAGAGCATGAAGACAAAGAAATTGAAGACATGCCAATAGTCTTCTTTGTATCCACTACAAATGAGTGGTATTTAGATACTGCTCATTTTCTTACTTATGGTGAGTGTCTTGCTCACCTATCTTATAAGGAAAGGAGGACTATCAAGTTGAAAGCTACCAATTTTGTCCTCTAGGACAACAACCTGTATAAGAGGAGCCTTGATGGAGTGTTCCTTCGTTGCATGGATAAGGAGAAACAAAGCCAACTTCTAAAGTCCTTCCACAATCTAGCTTGTGGAAGACATTTCTTTGCTCCTGTAACTGCCTATAAATTTTTGCAGGCCAGGAATTACTGGCCAATTCTCTTTCAAGATGCATATAAATGGGTAAGAAAATGTGAACTATGCAAGTACTTTGTTGGGAAATCTAAGTTAGCTACCTTGCCTCTCAAGTCAATGGTCATAGAGGAGCCATTCCAATAGTGGAGAATTAATTTCATTAGTGCTGTAAACCCATCTTTGAGTGCTCGACATGATTATGTCCTTACAACCATAGACTACTTCACCAAGTAGGTGGAAGCTATCCCAACCAAGCATGCTACTTTAGAAGTAGTGTGTAATTTCCTCAAGGAAAATATCATTTCCAGATTTGGGGTCCCAATCAAGATTGTCACTGATAATGTAGCTTGTTTCACTTCCCAAGAGATTACTCAGTTCGATTTTTACTATGGGATCACCTTCTCACACTCTTCTGATTACTTTTCGCAAGGAAATGGACAAGCTGAATCAAGCAACAAGAACCTGGTGACTATCATCAAGAAGCTGGTAGATGACAACCAAAGGACATGGCATAAAGCATTGGTTGATGCTCTATGGGTAGATAAGATCACATCAAAAAGGGCAATTGGTATGTCTCCCTTCTAACTTCTTTATGGGCTGATTGCTGAGATACTAATTACCCTAGAATTGCTAGCATTGAAATTGACTAAGACAATTGAAGATCAGACATATGAAAGCTCCATTGATAAGAGGATCATGTGCCTAACTAAACTAGATGAGCAGAGATCTATGGTGGTGGACTGAATTGTGGCCCATCAAAGCTTGGTGAAAAAGCTCTTCGACCAAAAAGCAAAAGACCATGATTTCCAATTTGGAGATCAAGTCCTCCTGTGGGATAAGAGGAGAGAACCAAAGGGAATGCATGGAAAGTTTGATTCTCTATGGAGGGGCCCTTTTATTATTCATTAGCTCAATGGTGAAAATAGGTTTCTATTGAGGTATCAAGATGGCACACCCTTTTCTCTGCCTTATAATAGGCAACATCTGAAGCACTTTAACTCATGAAGTATCAAATAAGTTTACTTGTACATATGTATTTTGTATAGCCTTTATTTCTGTTGTGTGTTGTTCATTTTCATTTTTGGCACATTTTTTTTATGGGTAGCACGACTCCATATCCCAATGGCATACTTCAAAGCACTGGAGATTCTAGTCTCTACTCCCCTCAACTATTCCAAGTTTTCAATTGAAAGAACTTCCCCAACTAGAGTCAGCTATTGTCCCCAAAAATATCACTCATTTTTGAGACAACATGTGAACTATTTTGGTTCAACAAACCAAAATAATCTCTTCCCTTCTCAAAATTTGTTCTAAGCTTTCAAATTTCTCATTTTTCAAGCTTTTTTAGTAAAGGGACTAGTGGGTTCAATGGGTTCAAGGTTCAACATTGTTAGCAATCTTCAAAGCGTCAAGTGCTTTGTCAAAATTCATCAAGCTTCAACTGCTTCATGGTTCAACATGTCAAAGGAGTGCCTGAAAGGAAAAAGCCCATGAGTGGAAGCTGCCAAGCATCATCTACTAGGACACATTATAGTTTATTTCTAAAAGTAGTAGAACATGCCACGTGTTCCTTGTAAATCTCAGCAGAAGCTACCAAGTGTCAACATCCATAGTTTCTTCTTTGTGTCCCTAGTAAAACACAATAGAGTGTGACAAGTGTCTGCATCTACATTTTGATTTTCTTATAATCTATAAAGCTTCTTTTGATAAGCTTATCTCAAAGTTCTGCGGAGGATGCCACATGGCAATTGTAGAAGATTTTAATATATTTTTATAAAAATGCAGTAGAAGTCACCACGTGTCCTTTGTAAAGCTCGATAGAAGCTGCCAAGTGTCATCTGTCGGGACACATTATAGTTTGTTTCTAAAAGTAGTGGAATGTGCCATGTGTCCCTTATAGAGATCTACAGAAGCTACCAAGTGTCAAAATCTGTAGTTTCTTCCTTTTGTTTCATTATTGAGTAAGTATTGTGGTGGGCCCTGAGTGAGTTGCTAAAGAAAGTAGAGTGCACCATGTGTCATCTTCCAGAGGACTCTCAAAAGGTGTCTAAAGATTTTATAAGATAAGTGGATGCTGCCACATGTCACCTATTTCACAATAGAAAATGTCACGTGTCACTTGTTAGGATTAGCAGAAAGTGCCACCTGTCCCCATTCCCATTTTCAAGTTGCTCAGACAAGAAGTGTTGTTGGTCTCATTTTCTATAAGTTGGTAAAGTTTCAAAGCAGCAGACAGTGATAGATGTCAAAGGCAGAACACTTCCAATACAAAGACACATTAAAAAGGAAGATGCTTGATGGAAAGCAGCCAAAACAAGTGAGAAAGACATGAAAGAATTGCTAAGGAGGATGATGAACCCATAGACGTCAAATTTATGACATCCAACTAACTGTTGGCTTTCAAACGATGATGGAACCGAAGACGTCAAAGTTGTGACAATCAAGTATCCGTTGATCTTTGTAGGTTTAAACATGGACCCGAAGGCATTCAAAGACCTTCAGGCTGAAAGTAAAAATTGCCAAGAGGAGGAACCAAAAGAACCAGAAAGGGAAAAGATAGCCCGAAGGCTCAAATCATAACAAAAAGAGGGAAAGGCCAAAATATCTACGTAGTAGTTATTCCAGTAGGTGGAATAGTCTACAAAGTAGATTTGTGAGCCCTTAAACATTAAAGACACAACATGTTTATCTCCCTTGAAGTAAAGGCAAAGTGGATAGCTGCGTAGACTTCAAATGGTAGACCAGATGACTCAGGCCCAGGAAAAGACATTTGAGATGAATTGACATGCCACAGTTAAGGCAACCACCCTATTCCAGTATGGTCCCTTGACAAAAATGACAATACATTCAAGGTATTGAATGTAGCATGTTCCATTCCATGAAACAAACTGCCAAGCCTTTCTTGGCTACTATATATTGTATTCTCTCATGTCATTTGAAAGAGAGACCTTTCAATCATAGAAAAAAAATCTACCCAAATTGAAAAGTGAATATTGAGACTTTGAGCTCAGATTGTTATTCATATTATTTTATCTAAATGAGAAAGCAAGTTACTTACAAAATTTGTGCTATTATAGCTTGTGCCATTTTAGGAGATTGGTCTTATGTCTATCTTCTAGATGCATTCTTATTTATTTAATTTAACAGGCAAAACTAGTGGAAGTGATAAAGAAGATGTCTTGAAGTTAGTTATTCTCATACTTTGTGCTATCATAGTTGTCTCTAATTTGTGTTTTCATTTTCTATTTCTATGTAAAAGACTTTGGGATGACTTTGTGCCCTCATTGTCTTTCACATCTCACTCTTTGGGCAGCTGAAGTGGAGACTTTGTGCTACACTTCATTCTGCTGGTTATTGCACCTTGTTACCAGTCATTTGTCACTATTTAAAAGAAATCTTCCTATTTTCTGTAAGACCACTTTTGAAAAAAGAGAAGTGCCTTTAGTGTCTTCACCAAAGTTTCTCCTTTGTGTGTGAGCATTATCTCTAAAAAAAGAGAGATGGATGGTGTTACCCTACCCTTGAGTGTTATTTTCTGCATATTTTTATAGCATATACCCCCTTTATACCTATAGGGAACCTCCCCTTGATGAGAGGAGAGGTTTGTCCCTTTTGGATGTGATAAACCTGCAACTTTAGCTGACCAATCTCCCTTGCTGTGGATGATAAGACCTATTTTGCTCATCAGTTAGTTGACTGACAAAATATTCACTCAACACAATGAACCAAGAGTTTTTCTCCTACAAACATCAGGTCCCCAATACCAGACAAAGCTAATCTTTTCTCTACTAATAGAGCTTTGTCCATACATATCCCATAGAGATTTATTATCCCTCCTTTCAACAATGATATCATGGCAGCTCAAGGCCCCTAGGGTAATACTTTTGGTCCCTTGAATCTGACCCCACCTCTACATGAGCTACCTCATAACTCAAGGAAAAATTTCTCCAAGTTTGATGGTGATGGGAAGGTTCATCTTGATGAACATATAGTAGCCTTTGCATAGCCTGTGGTGTGATAGGCATTGAATATGAAGACATTGTAGTTAGACTATTTGTAAAAACATTGTAAGGCACTATTGCAGACTAGTTTTATCACCTACAAGCATAAACAGTGACTGACTAGAACACTCTTAAAGTCAAATCTGAGGCCAGGTTCAAAATTGTAGAAGATGCACATGCCTTGTTAGCCTAGCTTACACAAATAAATAAGGAGCCTCATGAACCCATGAGAGACTTTATTGCTAAATTAGACAAGCTGAGAAATATCATTTCCATAATTGCTCAGCTGACAACTGAGAATCTCAAATACTTCATCAATTCTCAGCTTCTTGAAGTCAGTTTCTTGTTGAGGTAGGCTAGCCACATAGATCTTGCTATAGCTCAAATTTTGGCCACTAAAGTTGAAGATGATCTTATCTTGGTAGGAAAGATAAGAAGAGATCCTAATAGAAGTAAATCTTCTTCTACAGGCACCACTGATCCTATGATGCAAAAGCTAGAAAATAAATTGCTAGCTCTAAAAAAAAAATAGCACAAGAGATGTCTGCTCCTCCTTCTTATCAGGATATACCAAGGAAGACATTTTCCAACTAGTTGTATTAGGACAATGCTGTCAGAAATCAATGGCAACCAAATCGCCTTCCTCCCCCACCAAGGAAGCTTACCATTGAAGTAGCACCAACTAACTCAGCAGTTAGTTATCTTGAAACTGAATTTCATTTTTCTTTTCAACTTGAGTTGAACCAAGAAGATGACACTGATCTCTTTGTATAAGGCCAAGAAGAATTAGTTGGCAACTCCAAAATTAGTTTTTTGAATTACCAGGATGAAGTGAGAAGTAAAGGAGAAGTGCTTGATGGATCATACATTATATTTACCAGGTCCTAGAACCATTCAACTCAACAAGCTGATAAGGGAAAAACAAGGGAAGAATATTGAATAACAATTTCAATTGCTAAATGAAGGGCTTCTCTTCCTTTCCGATCAAAGGACCCAGTGAGAAATAAAAAAGTAAGTACTTCAAACAATCTTGCACCTTCTACTTCAATTTCATAGACCAATCCCACACCCAATAAAACCCAAAATTATGGACTCCCTTCCTCTATTCCTAGTTTTTTTAGTCATTTGATATAATTGACCATGCTAAGAAGACCAAAATTCAAATGTCTAAGTTTGAATTCTTGCAATGCAACCTTGGGCAGTTGGATAGGTTAGTTCAATGCGTCAAAAATAAAACTATCCCTGCAAGACAAGAAATTTTGAAAGTAACTCCTGGTCCCCCAAAGAACACATCCACCCAAAATAATCTTGTCATCACTCCTCTAGCTACCCTTAGAAAGACATAACCATTTTATGTTTCCCTACTGATAAACGGTCATCAGTTGAATAATTGCATTATAGATTCTGGCACCTCTGACAATGTGATGCCCACCAAGGTGGCATAATCTCTTGGTCTCACACTGACTAAAACCTTTGGGAGATGTTTCTCCATGGAAAACAAATAAGTGCCACTTCTGGGACAAATCAAAGATGCCTAATTTGCATTTGTGGCCTTCCCAGATAAGATAATTAAAATGACAATCTTGGTGGCTGATGTTCCAGCCTCCTACGACATTCTTTTTAGGAATTTTTTTTACAAGGACATTTGTGGAGAATTGAGTATGGACCTGTCTGAGGTGAGGATCCCTATCAAGGACATCATGCAAAGGCTACTTTTTGAGGAGGTAAAGTACATTGTCACTCAAACTTCAGCCCCTGAAGCTTAAATTTTGTTTGAATTTTTAGGAATGGGTAATTAATTTCTATCTACTGAAGACATTCCTATTTCAGTGGATGAATGTTTTATAAGTGACAATCCAAAAAATTTAGATGAGACATCAGAATAATTGGTTGGGTGTAGTACAAATAAAAAAAGATCTTCCCTTCCTAATGAAGAAAAATTTGAAAGAAGATTAGATTCTATTGATGTTTGGATTGTGGAATTTGATGACAACAATTTTTCAATTGGTTTTAGAGCTGGAATTGTTTTGATATCTCCTCAAGGAGATATTTTTCCATACTCATACAAGATGCAATTTAGCAACACTAACAACATTGCCGAGTATGAGTCTTTACTGATCGGATTAAAGGCCGCTCAAGCTGAAGGCATCAAGTAGCTTCACACCTAGGGAGACACTGAGCTGGTAGTTTGTCAGGTGAGGAACTTGTATCAAACTAAGAATGAAAGATTGTGCCATTATCATAATCTGGTGTGGGACTGTCTTGAAAGTTTTGATGCTTTCAATTTTTTTACAGTGCCTAAAGAGCTTCATAATCATGCAGATTCATTGGCTATCTCTGTAACCCTCATGGTTTCTCATAAAGACTTTGAAGAGCATAATTACACTATCAAACTAGTCTTTCAACCTAGTGTATCTGATAATGCCAACCATTGACAGGTGTTTGATGCTGACAATTGAATCATGTGATTCACTGGATCTGAAGAGCAATGAACTATGGTAGGGACCATACTACTACACATCAATGTTAGGCAAAGAAACTCTTTGGCAAGAGAGCAAAGTTTTATGGTAGAGATCGAGTCTTGTTAAGGGGCAAGAAGAGGAAGCCAAAAGGAAGGCACAAAAAATTAGATTCCTGGTGGAGAAGCCCATTTGCCAATCACTGATTTTGGGGTGAAAATAGTCTCTTGCTGATTTATCAAAATGAGATGCCATTTTCTCTACCTCACAGTGGGTTGCATCTGAAGCACTTCAATCTTTGAAGTATTAGATAAGTCCAATTATACATATGTATAATTTTTATACAGTATTTTTTTTGTGTTGTTCATTTGTTTTTAGCACCTTTTTTTTGGGTAGCATGACTCTATAGCGTAATGGCATAGATGAAGGCACTGAGATTCTAGATTCTACTCCCTTTGATTGTTTTAAAATTTCAATTGATGGAAGTTCCCCAACTGGAGCCAACTATTCCCTAAAACTGTCACTTATTTTTGTGGACAACATGCTGATCATTTTTGGTCGTGTAGGCTAAAATGGTCTCTTTCTTTCTTTCAAAATGTTTTGAGAAGTTATGTTTTTTAAATATCAAGCCTTTTTAGCTAAAGAAGTCACAAGTTCAACAGGTGGGCTTTCTTAAAGGGAAGTTCAAAACACTTAAGGCATTTTCTTAGTGTTTAGAAGATGGTTTAACACTAAGGTTCAATTAAAACACTTGATAGCAGGCTTCAAACAATTGGATTGAACCATTGAACCATTGAACCCCGCCTTTTCAAGGTTCAAAGGTTCAATGAGTTTAAAGGTTCAACGAGTTCAATAGACTTAGAGAATGAAAGGATCTAGAGAGTTTAAAGCTTCAAAGGATTTAAAGAAATAGATCTAAACCATTGAACCTTGAACTTCAAAAGGTTAAAAGGTTCAAAGTTTGAGTGGAAGCTTCGAGTGAATGGATGAAGCAGAAGATTCTAGAAAGAGGTTCAACCAAATGGTTCAACTGAAGAAAAAATCAAGTGAATGCGGCTCTTTACAAAACATTGAATCACCGAACCATTGAACCATTGAACCTTTGAACCAAAAGAGTTCAAGTTTCAAAGTGGTTTAAGCGATCGGTGACGTCTCTATGGACATCAAATTCAGAGTGATGGAATAACTATTAATTTTCAAAAGACCTAAGAACAAACTCAGCGACCAACCAAGAAAAGAGCTAAAGAAGCCAACTGAAAGTGAGAAGATAGCCCTGAGAGCTCAAATCACCAGGAAGAGATAAAATGTGGAAAGGAAGGAGGGAACAACTATAAAATTTCCAAAAATATCTATAGAAGATTTATTCCAGTAGGTAGAACAGTCCACTAGGTGGACATCAGAAAGAACAAACATTTAACGGCATGACCTATTTTTTTACATTAAGTAAAGGTGAATAGACAGCCATGTAAGCATCACAAAGAAGACCAAACAACCCATGCTTAGGAGGAGACATTTGAGATGATTCAAAATGCCAAAGTCAAGGCTGATGACTTGTTCTAGCATGGCCCTTTCATAGATATTCAATGCATTCAATTCAGCATGGGCTATTTTCATGAAAATAAGCACCCAAGTCTTTCTTGTGATGCTATATATTGTAATCTCTCATTTTGTATAAGGGAGATCTCTCTGTTATCAGAAGCGAAGCTCTGCCCAAATTGAAATGCATTCCTAAGACTTTGAGCTCAGATTGTTAATCATATTTTGTTAAGTGAATGAGAAAGCAAGCAACCTTTCAGACTTTGTGTTAGAATAAGCTTGTGTCATCTAAGAAATTATTCTTATGTCTATTTCCTAAATACAATCTTATCCATTTAATCAAACAAGCAAAACAAGTGGAAATAAGATAGAAGATGTCCTGAAGCCAACTGTGGCAGACTTTGTGCTACCATAATTGTCTTCAGTCTGTATTTTTTGTAAAGGATACTGGAGAGACTTTGAGCTCCCCTTATCTTGTAACATTTTAATCTATTGTAGTTGAAGTGGAGAATTTAGGCTACACTTCAAATTACTGTGTTCTTTTGTCCTAATTAGTGGGAGGAATAATGAAAGACTTTGTGCTTTCATGGGTTTCTTGTAGTTTCTGTTACTACCCAAGAATAATCCTACTATTGGTTGAATATCACTTTTGAAAGAAGAGAAGTGCCTTCAGTAATTACACCAGAATTCTTCTCTATTTTGTGAACATCATCTCTAAAAAGAGAGAGATGGATGGTATGTTTTCACCCCTGTGTGTATTTTTAGCTTATATATATATACTATAAATTATAGGGAACCTCCCCTTGTTGAGAGGAGAGATTTATCTCATTTTGGCTGTGGTCACCACACTCATTTTGCCACATAAATATCCTTATGTTGTGGTTGATGCACCTATTTTGCCGTCAGTCAGCTAGTGACAAAATATTCACCCAATAGGTTGACTATTTTTCATTGAGGGAAAAATTCCTAAAAAAAATTGAAATCCCATAATTTAAACAATAAACTATCTCCATGTTGAAGGATTTATAACAAAATGTCTCAGAGAGCATCCACGTGTATGATGAAAGGTTTAAGACCTTGATATTGAATTTCTCATGTAAGCTTCACACACTGAAACATGCATATAGGTTTTCTGGATGGATTTTTGGTCCCTTTCTAACAATCAATGGAAACATTCACAAAATTGAGCTAAGCATTGGACATTATATTAATGGTCAAAGTAGTGGGAAGTGTTGATAATGGGACTAGTCCATTCATAGAGTCCTATATTTCTAGTATGGAAAATCAACTTCAAAGTTTGAAGGAAAAAAATGTGCATGATACACAAAGGGAATCATGGTACACAAATTATGAGGTAGAAGGCCACAATAAAAATAATTGTCCTAGGTGAAATATAAGGGCAATTATGAGATTGTGAATTTTTCCATGAGGACCATGAGATAAACAGTTTTTATCTCCTACAAAGGGCCAAGTGAGTAACAATATACATGTGGTGTAATGTATGTGATATTAGGAACCATGACATGATAGTTTGTAGGGTAATTAATGAGATGTAAAAATCAATATAACTTGGAGCACACAAGTTACAATTGTACCAACACAACATGGTGGGAAATAAGATGGAGATGACTCTTATGGATGAAGAGGAGGTGGATGATGTGGAGGTTGGTTCTCACCATGTGTGCTACCAATGTGGTTCTCCAAAAAAATATCAAAGAGATTATCCCATTTTACCAACATGCAAACATTATCAGGAAGCACATAAGACATAGTGTTGTCTTAACTTGTACCAAATGAATATTCAAATAGAGAAGGATCATAAGGGTGAAAGAAGTGGACCTAGAGACAAAATGCATGAAAGGAAAATGATGGACTAAAAGTCAACATCACTATGCACAACAATGTGAATAATCAACCTAAAATGATGAAAGCACCTAAGGAAATAGTACAATGCACACCTCCAATCAAGATAATATACTAACATGTTGGTCTAACATAAAAGTTAATTTTTTTAGAGGTGACAAATATGATCATAAATATTTAAGGGAAGGTACATGTCACTTGGAATATTGAATCCCAAATTAAATAGAGCCAATAAAAATGACCAGGTGCCAAGGAGGTTGAGGAACCCACAAAGATGTTTGATCTCTTAAAGACCAAAGGTGTTTTATCACTTTTAAAATGATGGCTTGTGAAAAACATTATGAGCATGCCATATTAAGGATAAGAAAAGGGTAGGGAGATAAGAATGACATAGAATGACAACTACGATTAGATTAAGAGTTATTAATCAATGCCATCATTAATTGATGGTTGGTTTGTGACCACAAAGGATTCCTAGAGAAGGATGGGAAGACCAACTTTGAAACCCTCCTCACATCTTGTTCATGGTGAATAAGACATGGGTTCAACCTATTGGGATCTTTTGCAATGCATTAGTGGACATAATGGGTGCAAGGTTCATTGCTGAATTTGATGTCATTAGAATAACATAGGTAGATAAATCCAAATTTATGAGGAAAGTTGTAGTGATATGAAAATAATGCATATATGCACTTCAAGAAGCATTATTTGAGCTTCGAGAATGGAGAACATTGGGTAACCACTAGATAATTACCAAGGGTCTTCTTACTTTGAAATATTTGATACAAAGGAAGATATCAACTATATATAAAACATCATCACATAGGTGAAGGAGTACTTGAACCCTAGAGATGCCTAGTAGCCTTTACAAAGATGATCAAACAGGGACAATGCACACATTTTTGGGTAGCGTAGACCATTTAAAAGATAAAGAGAGTCCTTTGGACGAGTAAAAATTTAAAATAATTATTACCAATGTATATTGGTTTAACCTACATCGAATTCAAGATGAGTGATATTGAAACTTGATTACCCAAAGAAGGAAAATGCATGATATCCCTAGTTCACATGACCAAAATCACTATTGTTCACTAGACGGCCCCACAAAAGCTAAAACTACCAACTTAGACATTGGTCATGGAACACACACACACACACACACACACACACACACACACACACACACACACACACACACACACACACACACACACACACACACACACACACATGTTTAGAGATAATTAATAAAAATAAGGGATTACTCAAGTGCCATAAATATTTAATGCTAAACAAACACATAAGGGATTGTAAATTAGGTTAGACTTAGGGGCGAGTTGTCTACCAATGGGTCTTTGTGTACACACGTTATAGAACATAACACTTGGGAACACATGTTATATTTATAGTGAGATTTGGAGAGAGACCACTAGATGGGAAGTGGTAAAGGATTGTACACACCTTTACTTTTTCCTCCTCAGAACCTAGAATCTCTGAGCCTCTTAGATAGACAAAGAAAGTTATCTTTCAAGATGATATACTATTGGAACAACATGTGCTAGCAATGAACAAAGAAAATAGTTTCATGTTTCCTCATCTATTATGAAAGGAAGACTTAAACAATAAATCAAGTGAGGATGGTGGTGCACTAGTGGAAGAGAAATATATTACTAATAGAACAATGGTTCTTCAAGTAGAGGAAGGGAAGGAATGCAATGATAACTCATATTAGCTCAAGGTGAAAACCATAGGGGAAATAGTGGTTTTGGACACAAAGAATGATAAAAAAAGTATTCTAATAAACCCCTATGTATTAAAGAAGTGAGAATTTGGACTAAGGCTAAGCTCAAGATAACAACCACATGGGACTACTGATTAGATCTAGAGATGCCCTGTATAACATAACTCCTCAAAGAATTTCAAAAATTGCTCCCTAGGGGGTAAAAATAAATGAAAGTAGTGCATTATTTGTTGGGAAAGATGTATCCCAATAATTCAAAAAGGACATATTGTATGAATCCCAACCTACACGTAAAAGTAAAATAAGAGAGAGAAAATCTTGTTGAAAGTGTGATCAATTTGTTGGAGTCTGAATGGATTAGTTCAATTTTTCTTATCTTCAAGAAAGATGGGAAAATTTAGATGTGTAGAATTCCACACACTAAATGAACCATGTATAATTAATCTATTTACAATTATGTTCACTGAGGAAATACTAGAAGTGGTTTCCAATTGTGATATATACACACACACACACACACATATATATACATATATTATATGTATATATATATACACACACACACACACACACACATATATATATACATATATATATGTATACATATATATATATATATACATACATACATACATACATATATATATATATATATATATATATATATATATATATATATATATATATACATACATACATACATACATACATACATACATACATACATACATATATATATATATATATATATATATATATATAAAATTTTAAGGATGGGTTGTTGAGCTATCACCAAGTGTAGATTGTTGAAGAAGACAAAACAAAGACCACTTTTTCTATGGAATAGGGATATTTTGCCTATAATGTGATGTCATTTGGTCTCAAGAATGTACCAACATTTTATTCATTCATTATGGTAGAAAATTTGAAAGAATTCATGGATCAATTTCTACATGTGTATTCAGATGATTGGACCATATACAGATCAATGAAGGACCATTACCAAAAGTGGAGACTTATCTTTGAGAGATTTAGGCAATTACAAATATCATTTAATCAAAAAAATGTATATTTTACACACCCTTTGGACCACTATTTGCGAATGTAATTTGTAAGGATGGTATGTTTGTGGACCCAATAAAAGATAACAATTATTCTACAATTGGAATCCGTAAGCACCCAACAAGATATGTGTACATTCCTTGTACCATAAGTTCATAAGAGTTATACGTAAATCACATGAACAATGGAAGATTTACTTAGGAAGGATGGACTAATTATTTGGTCTAAAAGTTAACATGAGGCCTTTAAAATGTTGGAAGAATTATTGACTAGCATGCTAATCTTGCAATTATGAGATTGGAAGACACCCTACCTTGTACATGTAGATACATTTGGAGTTATTGTAGGTTCCATTATTGTGTAACTAGGGGAAGGTACAATAGATATCCTCTTATACTTTACAAGTTAGAGGGTCTCTTCGATAGAAAAAACATATACAACCACTAAGAGTGAGGCCTTAGCCATGATTTACGTGATTCTAGAGTTTCATCAATATTTATTGGCTACACCATTTGTGTTTTACATTAAGTATTAAACACTACAATATTTGGTAAATAAGCTAGTTTTGTATGGAAGGATCTGTAGGTGGATAGTCTTATTATAGCAATTTTATTTTTCAAATGTTGTGAAGCCTTGAAAAGAGAATTATGGATCATATCACTTATCAAGGATTAATATAGGAAATAAGACACAAAATATAGAATATGACTTGTGAGATGCATAATTATATAGAATGAGAAGGGTACCAAAGAACTTGGCAAATATTATAACATTCTTGACATCAAGGATAGTCACAAGTGATTATAAGGTAAAGGAAAGAAACAAATCGAAGTGTGTACTACCACTTACCAACTTGTTGGTGGAGAGTTGTATAGGTTGGCATGAAATGAAATCTTAAATATAGGTGTTTTATAACATGAATAGGAAAAAGTATAACATAAATTTCATGAGGGAATTGTTAGAGGTAACTATGCTAGTTAGGCAATTGCACACAATCAACTATTGGTAGGACTATGTTGGTCTATCATATACAAGGATGGTAAGGAGAGTTTTCAAACATGTGATGGTTTTCAAAGGATTAGGAAACCCTATATATAGGACAATATTCCATTAGTCCTTTTAGTTGTGTAGGAGCCATTTGAAAAATGGGTAGTAGATTTTGTAGGGCCTCAATCCCGTTATATGTAGGAGTGGTGCACAATATATCATAATGGATAAAAACTAATAAACAAAAGGGTATACATTACTTCCATAAAGGATTTCACATTAAAAATATCTTCAAGGGTACTTTGGTATATTATCATAAATATTTATGGGTGCCTTGTAAGCTTGGTGAGTGATAGAGGTAGTCATTTATTGGCAAAGATGATGCACATAATAAATAAGCGAGTTAATGATTGTTTATGACAAAGCTATGCCCTTTTACCTACAATAAGTGAGCTAGTTGAGTCATTTAGAAAGATACTAGGCACAAAATTCACAAAAAAATATGACATACATTGCAAGGATTAGGATGATAGGGTATAAAAAAAACTACGGTCTTAACAAACAACTTACAATAGGTTGAACAAGAATATACCATTTCAGTTGGTGTTTGAAAAAGAGGTTGTTTTCCCCATAGGATTCATTATTTCATTATTGCACATAACAACATGTAGGATGTTTGGGTGATAAATAATCATTGGATATAAGGTTTGTGGAGCTCATGAGGTTTGACCAAAAAAGGATATTACAATGATGGAACAAATGAATAGAAAAATCAATGCAATTTTTTTTGCGTGATTAGCATATCAAGGATAAAATTTTATGTAAGGGTGCGTAAGTGTTACTCTAAGACTTTAGGTATTCTAAACAAATGGAAAATATTAAAATTATGTGGATGGTGTCATATATCATTCATGACATATTTGGGGTTGGAACATATAAGTTTCACACTATAGATGGTGAAAAACTACTAGAGAATTTCAATTGAAGTAGGCTTAAACCCTATTATGGGTAATTTGTCATAACCCCACCATGCAATGCATCATAGTTGTTAACATAATGATTTAGTGGGATTAGTCTAGCTCTGATTGACACTCTGAATGCTTGTTACAGTTGATTTTTTTGATTTAAACATTATGATTTTGCTATCATGATTTATTTGTTATGACTGGTTTATTATTGCAGTGGATGTTTATGCTTAATTCACTTATGACATATTTTATATTAGATTTTATTGTTATTATATATATATATATATATATATATATATATATATATATATATATATATATATATCCCTTGTATAGATGATGCTAATGTTCAATTTAGTGGTTGCAGAAATAGGTCAAGTGAGCTAGGCTCAATGGTGGACTTCAGTAGTTAGGATAATAATGGAAAATGTTTATGAGAAATAAAGATTGATACCAATAGGTAAAATGAGTTATGACACAAAGTTTTAAAATCCATTGGTCATCTTGAGTATTTATTTCTTGATTTTGTTTCATCTTTATTTATCTTACTCTAGTGTTGTGTGTGTTTTGGATTATGTTGTCTTTGCATGTGTGTATCTATTTGATATTTTTATCCTTGATGGGATTTAATGATTTGATCTCATTTCATCTTATCTTGAGATCCCTAGTCTCTTGGATTTATCTTGTTTTATCCTTGTGGAATGTTGTGGTTGAGTTTCCATGTGGCATGGTGGTTGAATTTTGGGCTTGGTGACTAGGATCCAAGTGGCTTAGACCCACTAGGGTTGGACTTGGTCCCCATTGCATGTTTATGTTTGGCCATTTGACCTTGGCTGGGGCATAATGATGAAGTTGGTTTAATTTAGTATGAATAGACCATGATGTGGGTCCTTTGATTTACATAAAATTATGATGGATGTTATTTTGTGCAAGTTCTTGGTCCATAAGTCATGATGACTTGGCTTGCATCAAGGGCTTTTGAATTGGCAAGGTGACACTATGGTGATCTTGGTTGAAGGTTCACGAATGGGTCATTATGATTTTTGTAAACATTGATGGTGGTATTTATTGTTATTACTTTGGTTGACTCCCTAATGATACCATTTTCATCATTTTATTTTGGGAAGTTTGTAGCATGGCATCAAGCTCACTGTCTGGGACAAACCCTAGGCCAAACAACATGGGCTTGGAGATGTTTTCCAAGGGAATGGTTTTAAAAATCCCATGCCATTTTGCATGCATGTTATGGAGTTTGGAAAAACCATGGGCCTAGGATGGGGGCCAAGAAGTACCGAGTCCTCCATGGGGTGGAGGCAGATGACGGTGGGCAAGGAAGAGTAGTGGAACAAGTAACTCGACCTCATGTTTATCTAAATTTTTCCTACAAGTAAGTAGTGTTATTAGATTTTGTTTATGATTATGGTGATATTGGTTATGTTTTTGTTTTCTTATGGAGTTTTATGAAACAAAAATGAACCATTAAGGGCTCATGGTGAAGTTGTGAGACTACACAATGAACCCGTAATGTTTATAAATCAATTACAATCGAATATGCTCCATTTGAGATGTTATGGGTTGTTTTGAAGTTATATTTATGTTGTGATTGATTCACCCTTTGTTGGGTTGGATGAAATTTGATTGTTAAATGATTTTGATGGAAGAATGGGGGTAGGGTTTTGCTCAATGTTGGTTAAAAATTTATTTCATTTGGGTAGGGTATATTTTAATGCCTATTTTGATTTATTAAAACCCAGATGGGAAATGCAAGTTATTGTGGTGGTTATAATTTTTATCAAATCATAGTTTATATTTTATAGGTTTTCAGTTGGGTTCTATTCATGGATTGTAATGGCATAAAAATAGTGCACCTTGTTGTTATTCTCACCTTGATTGAGGTATGCCAAATCTATATGTTGTTTTCCCTTCATAGTTTTTGGTGTAGTTTGGGTGCTATAATTAAATCCAACTGGGTCGATAATAGTATCAAACTAATATTTTATTGATTGAAAGCCTATGTCAATTTTATTTGAATCACTTTTTACACTAATATTTTGTGCATAAACTTTTTAATTGATATTGAGTTATGCTTCCTTCTTCTGATGATCATGCTAGTTGTGCATAGTCTCCTTAATGTTTTGAACTACACTTTATAATAATTTAGGATCATGAGGACAATGGTGTAAAACTCATCAAAATTATTTAATCATTTTAAATGCATATGGGCTATGTGGTAATGATTTGGGGATTTTTATTAGTTGTACCTATTCATGATTGGAGATTTGTGAACCACAACATTCTTAGACCCTATTTTATTTTATTGATTGTTGTTTTCAATATGAATCCTCCATTTGATCTATGTTGGTAGTTGAGATAACTCTATCAATACCTCTTTAAGTTGTTCTGGTTATGAACATTATTGATTGCCTGAAAAGTTTTGGACAATGGTAAAATTGTTTAACATTCCAAGGATTCAAACACAGACTTCATAGACTCAGATTTATCACCAAATTTGTTTCCCTAAGTTCAAAGATAATACCAATAAGTTGGGAAAAACGTGTTATGATTCCTTTGGTGAATGACACCTTCCTTGTTTTATATCAAAATTTTAGTATTAAAGGGAAATTACCCTTGTTGGTGTTGGTTAGTTTTTAAACCAGTTCATTATTATTAATTACTTCTAAATTTGGTTTATTGGTTCTTGACTATTGTGAAGTTGGACCATGGGTTAGTGTCACTTGAGTGCTCACAACTTTTTGGTAAAACCTAGATGCTGAAATCCACCATTCAACTGATGAATGGGGCGGTTAGGTCCACCATATGGTTGGTCTCATTTGATTGCACATGTGGGTTTGGCCTCATGTTGATTTATGCATTTCTCTCTCTTTGATGCTTGTGCTGGTGATACTCTTACAGATGGTATTGTTGGTTGCATTTCTTCATATAGTTATACTTGAATTAGTTAATATAGTTTTACATATTTTAATAATTTTATTTAGATGCTCTTGAGTTATGAAATTTTATCTCTCCTATAAAAGTGTTTATGGTTGCATTAAAAGTGTGTTGATGTACCCTTATTAGGTGATAATACATTATTATTCTAGTATTAAATATAGGCTACTATTATTTCTCTTATTATGCTAAATGTTAGTAATATTTATGTTGGTTCATATATGAGATTGATTCAATGATCTTCTTTGCTTACAATATGTAACTTGAGATACAAAATATGGAATAGTTATAAGTGTATAAACACCTAAAACCATGCATGAATTTATTGTGTTCCTTTGGGTGAAATAAAAGTCATGAACAACCACAAAAGACTGCTCTAAATTCTATGGTGATATCACACATTGTCTTCTGGTTGATATGCTGAAATTGATCCTACTACAATAAGTAAGTCTCTTTGTATATAGAATTTGGTACTATGTATGATCATAAAAATTACTACAAGATGATATAACAAGTTCCTTCTCTTTATTTTCTTCATGCTATGCTATTGGTACAATATATTATTACAGTCCTAAATTCTTTCTTGAATTGCATGTCTTAAGTGGATGCAAATGTTATACTTATTGCTACCATTAAGGATGATGCTGATAACCAATCATATTAACTTTTAATATACTCACCTTATGAGTTTAAATTGATACCTCCGTGCAAGAGCTTATAATGTTTGTTGTATAGTATGAAAATAACTTGATACTACTATGTTTAATTTAGAAACCATGAATATCTAATGTTAAAATTTATGGGTGGTTGTTGGTAAAAATTATGATGTTCCATTATATGTTACAAAGAAGGCAACCCCTTAAGAGCCATGGTAGATGATTCATCCTTAAATTCCTATTTATGCACATGAGAATACATGAATACTTATATTAGTTCAATAATTAATTTCATGGGAAAAATATAGGCATGATATGAGTTTCAATTGTCACTTAACTCCTTGAGATATTATGTGAATCAAATTGAGTATTCAATTGTCACTTAACTCCTTGAGATATTATGTAAATCAAATTGAGTAGGAATAAATATACAAGCCCACTATTAAGGGCCAGATGAAAACTTGTGCATACGACTCTACTTGTAACATTATTTTACATTGGGTAGTGCAATTTTCAAACTCTAAATATCTATTGAATGGTAAGGCATGTGCAAGGACATATGCTAAGGACTTAGTACATGGGCCTTGACAGGTATCACCATTTTTTTGCTTACCATACCCATTGTAATTATAAAAATGGGAATTTATTCTATCTATACATGCTAGCATACCTTTATCTTGAATACATATTTGGAATGTTGGTAATTATAGTTGTGGATCTCTAGAACCATTATAAATAATATAACTATTCATATTCTATATTGGCTGGATATTAAAGGAATGTGTGGTTTTTGTGTCATTATTAAGCCTCCTCATAAATCACAGTTGTGTAAAATATCATGTTCAATATTAATGATTTAAAATACACACACACCCACACATAATTAAAATCTATTTCATAGTTATGTCTTCTTGTTGCAGTATTGTAAAATGGTCAGCTATATATTTAGGTTATGGCAAGTCTTCTAATTTGAATACTACAATTTATTTTATCTTAGAAGTAATCAGATTATGATAGTTATTTCCTTGTACTGATTTATCTTTATTGAGCACTAGAGGGTAAATATCAGAACTCCACATGGTTTATATTTGAATGACAACTGGATACAAATTAATATTAAACCTATAGGTAGACATGATTTTATAAATTGGCTAGTAGCCAAGTAATGGAAATATTTTTTTTATATATAGGTGGCTACTTTAATTTCATTGATTAACAAGTTGTATAATTCAATGTTTAGAGGGAAGACAAGTGGGGCAAGGATCCCCAAATCAAGGATGGTTATGAATTTTTGATGGGTAGCACAACCTAAGTGTCTATGATGATTTTTACATTAAATCACCTCTCATTGTGTTTTTTCACTTGATTAGTAAGTAACATTGGCATGACTATCATTATGATGTTGTGTTCATTATAGATTAAACAATTTACTATAATATAAATATGTTAGAAGTGTTGATCTCGATTAATGATTTTAAGGATTGCATGACTCTTATCTTGACCTCTTTCAAGCATTTTCTTGAGTGGGTAATGAATGTTAATATTGGAATAAATAAGGTATTTATTAATTGACCTCTTTTTATCCAAGAAAATTATAGATGTTAGAATGAATGCAAGGTTGAACCTATTAGGGACTATGGATTAATGTTTTTCCATCGATGATGAGTTAGTATAGTTTAGATTCAGGGTAGTTTACTCTCAAACTCATATTATCTTACAAGACAATGCCTTATGTTATCATCAAAGGAGAAGCTACTACATATCCAATCTCCAAACCTAAATTCTTGGAAAGGCTCAGATACATAACTAGGGATAAAGGATCATTAAATGATCCTATGGGGATATGGGTAAATTGTATAAAGTTTGGAGCTTATCAATGAGCACCCATACACTGATACACCCTAAGCTATATGTTACTATTATGTAACATACTCCCTATAGAATACTCTAGCAGTGTTTTAACCCTAGTTAAATATACATGTTGATCTATTACATTATGGTTTTTGGCATGTTTCTGCATGATCCCTTGAATTTATCTAAATCACTAAGTAGTTTAGTGGGCACTAAACACATCCTCTATTCACACTCTGATAAATAATTCCTAAATTTTTTTGGAGCTATTTCATTATCTTTCCAATATTACACTATTTTATGGTAAAGTGTGTCTAGGTCATATTAACAATACACTAAATAATAAAATAAGGCACAAGAACATATATGATAAAGATGTAGTACAACAATAAATAAATATTTTCATTAGTTTTAAATGAAATGAATGAAAGTAACTTCAGATGTAAATAATTAACAAAGGGGGTTTTAGTGATGTATAATTTATTTTTGACTCATGTGTACCTTGATGGAGGCTAAAAGTACCGAGAAAAATATCCAAAAATAATGAAAAAGAGAATCTAGAAAGTTGATTGTGATTGGATGATGTGACAAGAATCAATCTATCTCGATCATGGTAGACTAGTATTAGACTACTTTGATAGTAACAATTTATCCCAATAGTGTCATTCTAAAACTGATAGTGGATAAATAGCTCCAATTTGTTTGAAAAATAATTTAATTTTGTTATTCACACATACTCGATAAAAACCTCTCTTAGATAAGCAAATTAAAGTGTGAAGTTACCATAATTTGTTATCCTTTGTTGAAGCTCTAATCTACTCCAAGCAACCTTAATAGGACATAAAAATTTGGTGTTTTTTTGAGGGGTGTAGCTATTTTTTGTTATGGAAATACCTTACTCCCATATTCAATGAAAAGCTATAAATCAACACTCATACAAGTCATCAAGAAAATATGTGTATATGAATAATTTAACCCTTATCCATATCTACGAGAGGCAAGCAAGTAGTCCATTTTATATGCTATTTTAGTAGTCATTATTTTTGTTCTAGTATGTAGTGATAACTCTTAAATAAAAATAAATAAAATAAAAAGAAGAGTATAAGAAATACTTAGATGTGATCCTTATAATTACATGTGCATATGATGCAATTTATTGGTTGTGTAATGTATTAGGGTGCTTGTGTATATACAAAATTTTCAAATTTAAATTAAGACTTTATTGGCATGCAAGTGAACCTTGTGGAATTAGGAAATCCAAAAATCAAGGCACCATAAAACATAATGATCATGAGTGAAGGGGCCAAAGGGATCCATGGCCGACATGGCCACTATCATAATAATTTGATAGTGGTTAAACCAACATCAAATTTTTTTGATACTAGCATGATGACTTTTTTGATATTGGTAAGATGACCAAAATACTAAAAATAGAGACCTACAAGGTTGCATGCTGAGTATTTATAACTATATTGAGGCAAAAAAATGTCATATATTAAGGTGTTCAAGAGTGAATGGTGTAAGAAAAGGTCATATAGGGCCCAACATAGGAAAATGTGCCAATAAGAACCTAATTTGAACCAATGATCCATATGTATGAAAACACAATAATAACATTGTAATTATAAGACATACACCAAAATTAGGTGTCTACATAATGCTCCACTTTTATCTGTGTGAAAAAAATGTACACCTTGGAGGGCTTAGTGATAAATTTGTGGCTAAAACCTATAAGTTATGCTTGAAGTTAATAATGGATATGAAAATGAACTAAAATTTAAAAAGAGGAGAGAGGTTACCTTATATCAGAGTTTAGCTTCTGCAACCTGAAAAATGAAAAAAAAACCCCATTCGATTGATTTCTTTGTAAAAGTCTTGATTGCCAACGAGGGTCCATGAATGATTATCAATGCTCCTATGTGAACATATGGAGTGTTCTTGCAAGTAAACAAAATATTTAGAAGCAAATCAATGTCAATATAAATTGATTATAATGTAACCATTGAAATG
Source organism: Torreya grandis (assembly GCA_037957365.1). NCBI lineage: Eukaryota > Viridiplantae > Streptophyta > Pinopsida > Cupressales > Taxaceae > Torreya > Torreya grandis. The sequence continues at coordinate 394,313 of JARHVA010002830.1, forward strand.
ATTGATAAATGAAAATAAATAGTCAGAATAAATACACCTAGTGGTATGTGAACCATGATGCCATCATTAAAAAATATTGAATTGTCATGGGTTTAACTAACCATGTCGAGTGGAAAAATAACTAAAACATGAGTCCAATTGACCCTATAGACTAGAAAATAATGGATTCATGGGTCCTACTAACCTTACCAAGTGAAATAGTATGATTCTTAATTGAAGAATCAATATTTGACACCCATTTGTAACCTATAGAAATCATGTAATTGAAAATATGATACGTTGATCATATTAACTCATTTTGAGGTGATGAATGTACCTATATTTCACTCATTTTTAAATAAAATTATCACACACACTATGTGATACACACACACACACACACACACACACACACACACACACACACACACACACACACACACACACACACACACACACACACACACACACACAAACAAACAAAATATGTAATAATTTTTAGAGCACATTTCCAACATAGTTTTATATATACCATAAAATAATATTAACTTGAAAGCTCAACAATAATATGTAACTCAAAACTATGTGCCAATGTAAAAGTAATATAGAAAAATATAAAGAAATGGAGGGAGAAGTGATACACCCCAATATAACAATATGCTCCAATACTAACACAATATAACAATGAAGTATAATTAATAGTAAATCCCAATGTGAATCATATATATGAAAGGACATACATCGAGAGCCTACCCTGATATAAACAATGTAAAATCTATAGAGACAAGGGCACATCATATTATTAATGAGAAATATATTATCAATAAAGCATAATAATAATAATATGCCTTTATATTAATGATCAGTACAACTCCATTGATGGGTTTCCTTAATGTGGACAAAATATAATATATGTACTTCACCAAAGATAATAATCTAAGGGGTGTGTTGGCATGACTAGACAAGACAACCAAGAACAAGACAAGTAAAAAGGACATGAGACCGAGTAAAATAAATTACCAAAGAAAACATAATAGACACCACAAAAATCATGAAAATAAATAAAAAATGACCAAATAAAATGTAAATGACACCATAAAAATCATGAAAAAAATAAAAATGACCAAGTGAAAATTAAAAGACTCAAAGAAAAAGAAAAAGAAAAAGTCTCAAGTGTAAAAGTGATAGAAGTACATGATATTCATTGAATTATTCAAAGGCTTTCCCTCTAATGTATCTAGGTTATAGGCCCTTGATCCATTTTCTTCGTAATAACAAATGGACCTATCCAATTAGGTTTGAAATTACCTTTATTTTATTTATTTACATTTATATTTTGTTGATTTTATTTTAACACCTTATGGTTTGCATTGAATGCTCTTGATCAAATCTTTTTATTAAAGGCCATTTTGATAAAATTTTGAATGCTCAATAACATGAATATGTGGTTCATCCAAAATTTCTAATTGATGTAATTTTTTTCTATTGATATTGATTGGCATCAACATTACCTTTTAGAAACACATGGAGATAAGGAATATTAATATATGGTTTTAAAAATATTTCTGCAACATAGACATGAGAATAGGGGGTAGCCTTTATAGATGTCATAATAATCCTTTGATGTGACCATAATGAATATATGATTTTATTATTCTAATCTTTAACATGTTTATCAACTTGTTTACTTAAAATATTTACAATTGTCTTATTTGTAGCCTCAACGTTGCCATTCCCTTGATGATTATATTGAGTTGAAAATGTATGTGTAATCTTATATTTAGCACAATATTTATTTACCATATTATTTTTTAAATATGAACAATTATCCATAATAATATAGGAAAAAAAATCAAATCGAGAAATGATGTGAGTCATTATATAGCTACATATGTCCATACTTTTTAGATTTCAAAGGTATAACTTCAACCCATTTTGTAAACTATTTAGTAGTTGTGATAATAAATTTATGACCTTTTGATGATGGAAGGTTAATTTTAAAAACTAAATCAAATCCTCAAATGGGAAATGGCCAAGAAGAAACAATAGGTTGTAACTCTTGAGATGGTGCATGTGTTGAAGTACTCAAACTTTTAAATATTCTTGACATTCATGTTCTATTGTAGGTTAATTTATGACATGAATTTTCCATTAAAATTTTCACCATATTATTTATCATGAACATATTATAATGTTATCTTATATTATTCATGCCCAAGGCATCTAAACAATCTCCCATCAAAGGACATTTTGAAAATGGCATCTCTAATAATAATGTATTTCAATCACTAATAATTTATCTTTTAAGATTCGTGAGTGCATCTATCACCTTGAGTGCATGTCCTAAAAAGTGTACCGATATTGGGGTGTGATGGTTCATGGTGATTTAAGAGATATTCCTTTATGATCATATATTATATATTCATTCATACATATCCTATCATCATCTATTTTTTGGCCTCTACTTGTTCCTAGTTTCCATTTCTTCTCCTTTTCTTCATGTTTGAGTGTTTCTAGCCAATGTATTTGGTCTAATTGAAGGGGTATTTCAAGGATTCCACATTGGTTAGTGTCTTCATCCATGCCAAATGTGTTATATGTATGTTTGACATCCTGCTATGCCCTTGACCAGGGCGATGAGGTTGTTTGAGTTTGAATAGTATTTTTTTTAGGTTTTGAGTCCTATTTATATAGATCCCCTTTGTCATTTATCAAAAAAAAAGAAATCCAATGCAATTTTATGACACATAAAATCCACCTTAGTAGTAATAATATGAATTAGGTCTTAGAAGATTTCACTTAAGGAAGGCTAGTTTGTATAGGGTCTTTGAAGATATCAAGAAGAGAAGTTGAACCAACTAGCTATACATAATATTTGAGGTCTCAAACTAAATATACTTAGATATTATTATTTTTATTTTGAGTTTCACTTACAATATCTCCCATAAAGTGCCACTTGAGCCAAATGGGAGATTGATAACTTGATAAGTCAATCCAATATAAGTATTCCTATCTCTATACTCTTTATTTATTTTATCTGGTAGATATATATGTGTGTGCATGTATTATATTGGTATGTTACTATCTTAAATGGTTAAATTATCTCATTATTGTTAGTAAATTATTGTATTTGCATGTTTTATTAACTTTATTTACACTCTTGGTTATGACCCCTACATTAAATATCTCTTGGTTAAAACCTCTTAGATTATATTATATACCTGACATTATATCTATTTTGATTACCCCTCTTACACCTTATATCTAGGTTGGTATTTATTTTTTATTTCCTTACATAAATCTCTTAATAGTATCTTTATGATCCTCATTATAAATGGCTCTTGTATATAGCCCCATATTTATTTGTGGAACAACATTTGTTATGTGTGTTGGATATAGTATGGTATTTTACCCTTTATATAATAAATGATATTTATATTTTTGACCATATTTTCCATACATACATTATGGTAAAACTGATGTAAATATTACATCACCATTGTGTTCAAACATTTTCATGTTTTCTTTTCTTAGATTCTTAGTGTTATGAGTTTTTCAATATTCCATTCCCAAATTCCCTTTTCCATAGCTTCTTATCTTTCCTAATTTTTCAAACAAACCTTGTTTTTAGTCTTTTTCCTTTAGCATCCCTAAAGGTTATCATCCCATTCCCATGATGGAATTTATTAACAATACCCAAGATGAAGCCAACCAAGACTTCATCGATTTTCAAGAGTTAAATAAAAATAATCATAGTGCCATGTCTATGACTAACATTGAGAATTCTCAAAATTATTTTGCTTACAAATTTTACATTTCCAAAGAGCATCTCTCCAATGATTGGATTATGGAAATGACCAATACCAATAGAAAAAAAATGAATAAATCCCAATCCCATAACCAACATAATATCTAGGACTAGAAAGATACCCCATGAAGAATATGAATCTGAGGGTGAAGTAAAATACTAGAGTGAGTACACTCTTAAAATGTAATTAGTTTTACCAAACCATCCAAAAAACATAGAAAAATCCCAAGAATCAATCCATGCTCTTATGGTTTTTGATTTCCTTGAGACTCATCCTAAGTTTGGTTTGTTTGCATGCTTTGGGAAAATTAATCCACAAATATTCTAATCCTTCCTCATCTACCATGCCTAACTTATCTAAAATTGTGATTGGTGCTACCTCTGGTGATCCAAGTCTAAAATGGTAATTCAACATGTAACACTACTCAAGCTTATCACTCTAGCCAACATGAAACTTAACCATCCAAATTAAATCAAAATGCACTTGATACAATTCATAATATGTTAAGGGTTTTGTACCAAATGGATCATATGCAAAAATCTAGCTATAATCAATTAATACAAGTGAAAAATCAAAAATTTCAAATGTCTAATGAACCTAAATAATTTTAGTGGGAAATGACAAATTAATACGCCCCCAATACCACTTAAGGATCATCTTAGAAACATCATCCCACAACCTCATATTCTCAACAAGTTCTTAAACATCTCCAAAATTTAATCTTAGTGATTCCTATTGTAACCATGGAGATTAAATTAATTAGTCCAACCATCACTTAGAATGGATCTATTGATCCCACATTACATTTTAAGATAATTAGAAACTTATAAAAATATCGATTTAAACTCAACATCTATGTAACTATCAAACTAGGGGTGATGCTTTAGAATGGTAAAATCAACTCAAACCTATACCACCAAATTAAGTGTTTTAATAATTCTAATATCCTGACTTACCCAAAAATAATTTTCATAACTTCATAAATTACAAACAAGTCGATAATGAACTCGCTCATGATTTCATCAAATGATGGAAGTCTTTAGCTAATAAATCTAAACACAATATGTTCATATAAAATATATTTAATATCTTCATGATTGCCTTAGAACCAAAATTGCAATAAAAAGTTATGTCCTCTCCCAAATAATTAGAAGAAATATTCGATTAGGTTAAGAAAGAAGATTGTCTCATGAGACAATTTAAGATTCCTTAACCCAAACACAACACAACACAAAAATACTCACGAGTCCCAAAAAAAAAAGCATGTTATTGATGACGGTGTTACCAAAACTTATGATCATAGTTTAGTTTCTAAGAGAACTATTCACACAATTAGGGAAAGTGGTTTTAAAAATGTATCTCTCTTCCAAACCATTTACAATAAGCCCTTTTCAACTAGATTCTCCTTATAATTAGAAAATATCACACATCAACCTATTAGCATTGAAGAGATTAGAGGAAACTTATTATACCTCAACCAAAAGACTTTGATCCTTTATGACCAAAACCTCAATGGTGTGATACCCAATTTTTTTTTTGGTTTCACTTGGGTTGGGGTCATTCACATGAAAATTTCAAATCCCTTCACACCTTTAGCCTAAAATTTCCTACTTGACCATAATTTTGACAATAATTATATGGAAATAAAATGCTATCAAGAGTTTGAAAAAATATCCATACAACATGAGATTCATGTCAAGCCGGATGTACTCAACCAGTACAATGCTCACATTGGAATCTATAAAAAACCCTTTTGATATCACTCTAAAAACAATAACACTTAATATCACATAAACAATAGTTCTTCCCAAACTCAAAATTATAAAAAAATAACTTTAGCCATTAATGCCATGTCTTATTTCTCAACCCATTGGAAAAGCTTGGTGAAAATGAATGATAGGAAACACATCATAGCTTATGTTGATACTCAATCAAACACTCAATCTTATCCTATAACCAGCTAAAAAATTGTTCACACCTATCCTACAAGTCAAATTTATATATACTCTCCCCTAGAAATATTAGGATGAAGAACATTAATTTTTAAAGTCATCAACCTAATCAAACAACAAAATTTTGATTATATCTCTACAATTCGATTGGACATGTCTATGAAATTATCTATGTTTTATCTAGCTTCATCTATTGGTTTGATGAAGTTTGAGTCTGCTTGTGTCTTCATGCTAACCAATGACATCAAATAAAAGCAAAAAAAAAACTTAGTTTTAACCCCTTCCAAGGCCAAGCATGATATCATCTAACCCTTTGTTTTTGAGTTACAAACAATACAATCCATCTTTGAGGATCGAGATACCATTAAATAACTCTATATGATTGAGCTCATGTGTACTTATCTTAAACATTGTGATTTATTAATGAAAACCCTATTTAAAGTGAATATTCTTCAACCACTCATTTTGGAAAAAGAAGCTTAGTTGCCTAGTTTTGAGGATAGTAAAATACAACAATGTGAAGAGTTGTCTATCTAAGTTGATAAAATAATGGATCAAAGCTTTATCTCTTAAGTTTCAAATCCAATCCATGATTCCCAATGAAATCCTTCTTCATCTGAATGACCCTCTTTTTTTATTAGTGTTAAGATTTATGATGTCCAAGTCAAAATAACCATCATTTACGAAGGTGTGGGACTATGTTTCCTCTTTATACTTTATCAAATGCATGGATATTCAAAAATTAACTTTAAGACCAATCAAATCACATGACAAATATGATCAAAGATAAATTCCAATTATGGGGTGCATTTGGATTCCTATCATGGTAACCCATAGAATAATTAGGGTGAAGGTTATGATATTCAACTTTCCCCTTTCCTATAATATATTTATTAGCCACCCTTAGCTCATCAAATGAGGACTATAACTTCTTTCACATATCAATGTATCAAGATTCCATATTTAAGAGCTATTTATAAAGTTCAAGGCAATACTACCCTCTAGAACTTTGAAAATTTTCAAAAAAGTGGCATTTTCAAAATACCTACCATCAAAGAAATCCTAGGTACACCTTTTTGTGAATACAAACACTTTAACTACCACATCAATTCATTGAGAGGTTATTATGGCCACCTTGAGCTTGTGGAGAATGTTCAACCAAACCTTCTTGATTCAGATGATAATGAATTTGATGAGATAAAATTAAAAATCAAAACTTTTGATCTTTCCCATCATATCATGGCTCACTCACCTCCTAATTTGTGAGCTCATTCTCATAAGATGGAATTTTTAGATATTACTGCAATTGAAACATTTTTTTTTTTTGAAAATTATTCTCCTAAAGACATCATGATTGAATCCCACCATGTGGATCTCACCACTCTCAACTATGATGACCACTATATGTTGGATGACCTCTATTTGTTTAGATAAAAGAACAAAAAAAATGCTAAAATATGATGTTAGCAATCCTCCTTTCAACAAGGATATTTCAACCCTAACATTAACATGATTACTCTTTCTTGATTTGACATGCATGGTGGTGTTTAATTTCCTCACAAACTTACTAGTGGCATAACTAATGATTCTAATACCCATCCAACCCTTTATGTTAGGTCCCCCACCATGGAGAGTATTATTCCATGTGATATGTATGTTTTGACACCACACCCATCAACACCAAAGTGTTTAATGCATAAATTCGGACATCACCATTCAAGGCAATATTACACATATAATAATGCCATTAGACATCATATCTAAAATTTTAGATCACATAAAAGACATTTAGAACATCATAAGTTATAATGTCAAGCCCCTCCAATGTATAGGTGACAACCATACTCACTTCACACACCTATATATTTTTCTCACTTTTAGGACACTATTACTCATTTTATGATAGATTATCAAGCCTATAAAAAACATTTAAATATTCTTTATCATGAGTCACCACTGCCATATCCTCCACTAGATAGATAACCTCCCAATGCAACTTGCGAATGTCCTTAAGAAAGGGAAGTGTTATTGTCTTTGGAATGAGTGTTCTTATCACTTCAAAAAGGAGTGTTAAGAATATAAACAACATAGATATATTTTTTAAAGATAGGAACACCAAAGTTCTCCACAATAATCACATCATTTTCATAGGATGGAGGAACAACCTCCCTTACAATAAAAATACCCTTTTTGACCAAAATATTTTATTACCCACATATATTAATCACAACCAAGGATAAAAACCTCCCAATTCTACCATACCTAATTTCTCTATTGAGGCCATTCTAAAAGTTTTCCTTGCATGGATTTTGGAGAGAGCATAAGAGACCATGTTCAAGGCCCATTATTAATTACAATGCAAGATCACTTATGTTGTTGTCGATGATGCATGTAATAATATTTTGAGACATTTATGAGTGGTTGTATTTTGTATGATACATTTCATCTCATAATTTATCATGTTTTAGATATCATATCATTATCTTTAGTACTTGATTATTTCTCACTCTTTACTTTTCATATTTAATGCTCTATACGTTACTGCATTTATTTCTTCCTATCTATATTCAACCATTGCATCCATTGTGATTCTTTGGTATCCTTATTAGTATCTATATATGCATATTTATTTTAATCCATCATTGCATCCTTAATGATTATTTGGTATCTTTACTTTTATTATTATCTCTCTCTTATGTTTTCAACCATTATGACCTTTATGATTATTTGGTATCCTTAATATGTGTATCTTCCTCTATGGTTTATTCAACCATTGTGTCCTCCATTATTATTTGGTATCTTTACTTTCCTTATATCTCCCTCTTGGATTTATTTGACCATTGTGTCCTTCATCATTATTTGGTATCTTTAATTTCATTGTATCTCCCCTCTTTAGTTTATTGGACCATTGCATACTTTGTGATCATTTACTATCTTTACTTCTCTTGTACCTTCCTCTCTTAGGTGTATCTTCCCCTCTTGGGTTTACTTTTCTCTCATGGATTTTACAACTATAATTTCTTATGCTATAACTATTTTAGGTTTACATGAATCTATATAGTGAAAATAATACCTTATTTTTACATATCACCTCCCCTCATGGGATTATCTTCTTCCTCATATAATTATTATGCTAGTTGATTTACATGTACATGTACTTACAAATTAATTGATTCCCTATTATTTTTAAAGAAAAAATCTCCCTTATTGTGGTCATATACTATCATATCTTCATGGTAACATATTACATTTAAGGGATCCCTCACTATCACCATCTTTCCTTTCCCTATCTTTAGTTGAGGCACATTTAGGTCAGAGATGAGATTGCACTCTCTTTTAAAGTGTATATCTAAGAGTATATAAGATTATTTCTCTCTAGGTTATTTTTTTGGTTACTATGTGTAATATTTATTGTGTTATTCATCTTATACATTGTTTGTTGGTCTTTTGAATCCATATAGAAGAGGAAAATATAAAAATACAAAAAATTTTGAAGCCAAGATATCAAAGAAAAAATTAAAAGACAAAGAAAAGGACAATTTCAAAGGTAAAACATCTTTCAAAAATCAAAATCACCAAAAGATGTGATCACATCATTGGCACATTGAATCTCAAATTGTGGCATCAAAATAGAGCCACATGTTTTAGTGTAGTAGCCAATGAATTAGGGTATGGGGATTCACATATATCAATAGTGCCACATGTTTTTTCATGCTAGTACCTAATACTTATAGTGATTGATGTCTCAATCGATGTCTTGAAGAGTGGGGAATATATCATATGAAGGAAGGATACTTTTAAACATACTTACATATAGCCTTTATCATATGATTAATATACTTCACAGTTAGCCTAAGCAAACTCTTACTAGTTTAGGTTTTGTAAGTCCTTGATGTTGAAAAATCTTAATCTTGCTGATGTGATTAGAGTGTCTTATCTCTATTAAGGATTTACACATCACCCTTGTGGTGCCTCACCTCTCTATTTTTAACACTTATCATTTCCCAATACCCTTGGGGGAGATTGCTTCTAGTTAACCACCTTCCTCTTATTTATCTCCATCTTTCTATCTCTTTGACTTAGATTTGGCTATCTATTTATCATTTTTACACATCTTGAATTTTAGTTTGTGTTATATGGTAAGACCTTGGGGAATACAATCAAACATTCCTCATGAACTCCCTTCACCTTCAGATCCATATATTATTTTTCATCTTTGCTATGACTTTGATGGTTATGTATTCCTAAGAGACACTCTAACATAAGTGTTGATCTGGTTTTTACTTATTTCTTTGATTTCATTTTTTGACCTTATGTTTGTCTTATGTTGCTTATATATACTTAATTTAATGTGTGATAGTCAATTTATACTCATTTTATATCATTTTTATTCATCTTATGTTTGTGTTATATTTATTTTTATCTACTTACATTTGATGTCTTTTTAAAATCAATTACTTTTTTACACATCTTTTGTTTTTTTAGATTATTTATTACACATACATTTTATGTTTTACAATCTCTTTCACATATTTGCACATAGTATTTTTTTATTAGATTATATATATCTACTTACATTTGATGTTATTTACAACCTTGTTTATTACTCATCTTTTGTTTGTGAGATTTTTCTACTTACTTTAAATTTCATTTTTACACTTTTCATTTTATTCTTTTTATATACATGATCACATTTTCTATAAGTGAATGAAACATGCTAGATAATTAATATAACAATGTTATATCCACTCAAGATCAAACATATACACATATAACTAAAAAATATGAAAATAAATTTCATTTATACACATAAACACATCAAACGTTTTCTACATCATATACAAGAGTATAAATATATCATATACGCAGTATTCATCCTTATGTGGGAAAGGGGATACACTATGCTTTGACTTGACCTATCTTAGGGATTAAGATAATGAATCATTATTTAATCATAATACCCACATATATCCTTATACCTTGACTAAATTCCTCTGTATCTTTACATCTCAAGATGCAAGTGTATGCTTTATCTGCATTCTTGATATTGTTATCACATGTTATGTTGCCTTATCCATTTTCAAGGCCTTTTATGCCATTATCACCTATTGCATCAATGCAAGATATCCTCTCAAGGGTATTACCACTTTTGTGGTTCCTAAGATACCTCTCCAAGGAGCTTTAATTCTTTAATATGATCTCTCATAAATGGCACTATGAGATCTCACACTCTTTATGTCATGTTGAGGAAGTACACCATATATTATCTTGTGACATGTGGACTTAGTAAAGGATTTCCACCTTGATGTCTCATTTGTAAAAAATCACAAAATAAACTATTATACACACACACACATACATATCAAAATATATCTATCTACATTACTACACTCTAGCATGACTATCTAAGTCTAGAAAATATAGTGATAAAAATATACCAACACTTAACTTACCTAGATTTGCATACTCTTAATAGATAGTATTTCCATCTAGATGGTTACCTATGATCTATTAATCATCCTCATGGCACATATATATCTCTAAACTTTCTCTAAAAACCCCTTCCCATTTTATTTGTTATACCACCATCACTGGTGGCCCTAACCTCCTGTATATGCGATGCTTCACTAAATCATGCTTGAAAATATCTATGATGGGGAGCCCATGAGGTAATAGTTATCCTCTACCTAGCCATTTTAGTCTCCACTACATATAAATATTTTAAGACCATTTTAAGTTTTCCCAAATTTAATTTGGTAAGTTTCTTATGCCTTAGGGATGTCCTCTACAAGGCTTCTTACATCTCCTCCTCCTAGTGTTGCTATTGTCACATATACTTGTTGATATTATCTCTTCCTGTAAGACTAATGAGTGTGTCAATATATCAATAATGGGACCTATAGTTGTGACCCATAACCTCTTACCGCTCTCTTTTATTTCACATACATTTATAGATATGGGGACAAGGTCATCATTATTATTAGGTGTGGTAATCCGAATTGATTAAGAACTCTATCACGTGAATGTGGATCTATCGACCAAGTAAAGTGTCATGTTAGCTAGATCACTTCTAGATATTTCACTATAGATGGATATTATGGCCATGTATCAACTATATATTCAAAGGGAGTCCAAATGATAATATATCTTCACATAGTATGTAAATTTAGATACTTTTTTTGTGCTCTCACTAGTGGCCCTCGAACCCATCTCTTCACTCAGAAAATGATCAATAATCTATAATGGTGTCCCCAATGGGTGATGCATTGGGAACTAATTATATAGACAATAAACAAAAAAAATTATTGGCCCTATTCCTAAACACTATCTAATCATAATACTATAAAAAATTATGCACTAGCTGCACCTAGATACATACAACCATGTTATATATCATACCCTAATTTAAATCTACCTAACAAATATAAATAGAAAATAAGGGTACCCCTTCATCTGACTTATGACATATCACTTGTGTCACTATCATGCCAAAAAAGCCTTTTGGAGTCTTAAAAAAGGCACTTCACATACATCCTAAAGTCATAATATGTAAGTGTGTGGGTGGTATCAAATTGACCTTTTGTCTATCTCTCTACCATAGTGTTTGGAATATCATATATTATGGGTGTCTCTATTGATGCTTTCAATTGATCCATAGGGTGTTTCCTAGTGTTGATGAACACTTTTCATTTTAGGATTACAATAATCCAAGGCATGAGTTATAGTTTGTGACAAGTAGTGTGTCTGTGGTGGAATAGTCAACAAAGTATGAGAGCTACCCACAAAATTTATTTGATGTGGTGGTTGGGAACCACCAGGGTCTAAGTATTTACAATCTTTTAGTCTTCCTAGTCAAGATTTATAACTCTAAGCTAATCTAAGTGAATATTTACAATGATCTTTAAACTAAAGTGAGCATTGATAAAAAAGAAGTAAAAGGTAATGTAAGGTAGAGAAGAAACGTAATTGCAAGCATTAATATCAAATATAATGACAAAATTTTATTCAATTTGAGCATACATTTGATCAATTAGTCATGTAACATAGCATAAGTCCAAGCTTCATCAAAATTTAGGCAAGATTCAAAGGAAAATATAAAGACCATGAGTAAAATTCAAGATTACTTAAAGATTTTGCTATGTTAATATGAATTTCATAAGAACATTCAAATGCAAAGCAAATAAAATGAAGTAAACTTAAAATCCTTCAGCTAGTCTAGCACATCACAAACTAGAAACCTCATGAACATGAAATGTAGCTCATCTATCCAAAAAATATTTAAATCTAAGACATCCACTCGTAATTGAGAGAAAGTAGAAACAATATAACACAACACCAGATAATCTTTACAGAATTCCAATTGTATTAATTTCTCTAGTATAATTTTTTCTCAAAATCCCTCCCTTTACAAAATGAAAATACTACCTTTTATAGAAGTAGAAGGAAATCTACCTGTTAGCCATGTTGACAACACATGTGGAAAAATAAAGAATTAAAACCCAATTAAAAACTTGGTTTTCGTTTAGCCATTTGAATTAATGAGAATATTATAGGCTGCATAACCTTTCCATCAAACTATTGGGGTCCTCCATTTAAAAACCAATGGCTCCATTTGACATGTGGCTGAGTATAGAAAAATAGTGAAATATGGCTAGGAGGATAAATTTAGGTATTATTATATTTTTATTTGTAGAAGAAGGTGAGTTAAAATTTGGCGTGTATGATCTTGGAATAAATGTGAAAAAACCCATTTGACCATTTCTCTTGAAACTATAGTACGTGAGAGATATGGCTTCATGAAAATGCCTACCAAGCTCTTTTGGACCCAAAAAACCAGCCAAAATGCTTTGAAAGCCAACTTTGCATGTTCATAACTTTTGATGCATTATGTTGCATGAGCTCAAACTTGATGAACATGTTCATGACACAAAAGTGAAAAAAATCATTTGATTGTTTCTCTTGAAACTATATTTTTTGAGGGATATGACTTCTTGAAAATGCCCTTTAAGCTCAATTTAGACCCTACAAAATTGGATAACTCTAGAAAAATAACAAAAAGTGTGTTGGAGGGCAACTTTACATCATTGTATATTTTGCCTTATTATGTCATGTGAACTCAAACTTGACAAAAATGTGCTTTGCATGAGGGTTAATAAACCCATTTGACCATTTGTCTTGAAGTTCCCATTTGAGATATAACATCTTGAAAATGTCCACTGAGCTCTATTTGCATTCCCATTTGACATTCAGACGACCGTATTTGACATATCGAAGATCGTCAAATTTAAGATAATGTAATTTATTTATGGGATTAAATTTGACATTCATGAGACCATCACATGATGCTTGCATAATCATCATTGCCATCTAAAAGATCATCAAATTTAAGATCATATAGATTTTTATATGGGATGAAATGTGACATATGCACGACTGTCAAATATTTTTGGACAACTTCACAATTTTTTATCTTGAAGCACAAAACTCACCAAGGCACCAAATTTGTAGGGATTGGACTTAATACCAAAAGGAACCAACCTACTAAACCTGATAGTTCTGAGAGCTTTCCAAATGAAACTATAAAATGTTTAAATGAGCCATTTTTCATGATTCTGCATGATGTCCATGTACTTGTCCAAAAAATAGTCTAAGACTTATTTGGGTGCCAACTTTGCATGCTCATAAATTTTGATGTACTACATCACATGAGCCAAAACTTGGAAAACATGTTCCTTGCATGAGGGTTAATAAACCCATTTGGCCATTTATCTTGAAGTTAAAGTGAATTAGAGATATGACCTCTTGAAAACTCCTACTGGGCTCATCTTGCACCTGAAAAACATAGTCAAAAATGGTTTGGAAGACAACTTTAGATCTTTATAACTTTTAACACACTTCATTATAGGAGCTAAACATTAGTACGTATGATTTAGGCATGAAAATAAAAAAACTCATTTGACCATTAATCTTGAAACATCCATATGTGTGCAATATGACCTCTTAAAAAATTATCCATTCAAAATTTTCACCATTAGATCAGAATGCCCAGATGGACACAATGAGGAACCGAATAAATACCATGCACTTCCATACTTACCCCAATCACTCTTGGCACCCCATAGGGTCTCTGTAATCTACCAATGACCTTTGTGAATTGACAAATAACACTTTAAATAAACTCACTTGATTTTGTACAGACCAAAGGCTAATAAAGGACCAAATTAGGATTAAATTCCTAAAATTTAGACATAGCTTATTCAAGAAAGGCCTCATCAAACCTATAACCTGAATGCAAAAAATAAATGCAACAAACTTAGATAGGGTCAGAATAAAACCATGAACCAATAAATCAGTCAGACCATGGTGTGGATAAGCTTCAAAATAAAAAAGGTGCAAACATGTTAGTGACACTTGATCAAGTGAATTTTCAAATTTAAGGTACAAATTTGCACAATTTGACACAAAGGTCCCTATTTTATAGTAATGTTGGGTATGTTGTCCTCAAAAGTCTCCTCAATTAAAAATTACAAAATGGCATGTACATCCTCCAAAGTGATTTCTACATCAAATATATCCCCCTCCACCACCCATACGAATGTGTTACTACCCATCTACCATACATACATAAAAATAAAAGATAACTTAGTGTTTAATGTCACTCAACACAACTTCATAATTCCACCAAATCCTAGACTAATCAATGAAGCTTTGTCTACACCTGATAGTTTTTTTAGTAAATCTAGTAGCCATGATGCATCTACAGTCTAACACAATCAAACTCATCTTTGTAATTACAAAATAACAAACAATAAATCCCAATGAGTCTCCTGCTATATTAAAAAAAAAACAAAAACATAAGTAAAATACAAAAATTACCAAAAAATGTAGAAAAACAACTACATCGGCTATTCTAATAGTATGTCATCGACCAAGTGTTCATTATGTACTTCATCAACCATTTTAATAACATGTCATTGGTCATCTGATGAATTTTACACTACATCGACCATTTTTATCTAAGCTTCATTGAACTCCCATTAAATTTTACTATATTGGCTATTTGATAAGATGCCATAGACCGTGTTTTGACTTTTAGATTAAAAAACTTCATTGGCAAGGCCAATGAAGTTATGAAGTTTCATGATCCTATTAGTTGCTCTTAAAAATAATGTACTTGTCAAATCCATTTCCCAATATAAACCCATTATTCCTCTCATTTTTTTAATACCCCTTGTATTAAGCTATTTTCCCCTAGTCAAATTTTTATATTTTTCATGTTTGATGACATGTGACACATGTGGAAAATAATATTATTTTCTCTCCTTGTGTAAATAATTAAGCACTTCTATTTATGTTAAGATGTTTAAATAAATTTAATTTAACCAATATTGATTTTATGTAGTGTAGGCCAATATGATTCAATTAAAAAATTTAAAAATTCAAAAGTAGAAATAAATGGGTGTATAGGCTTTTTAGGAAGTCTACACGAACTCTAGCTAGTAGAATTATTAGGTAGCATGCAAGACATAAGATTCTAGACTAGGTTTGGTGGGATTGTACAATTAATTAGAGTGTGTAATTATTTTTTTAATAAAATTAATCAAATTGTAATAAGATCATGTGGGCATGTAAGAGATTAATTATGTGTGTAAGGACATGGGTTTACTTGTGCAAGTAGACCCACATGCACGTTTCAAGGATAAGCATGGGTTTGTAAGGATAAATAAATGTGGTTGTAAGGACACTGATCCCTCAATTAATTTTTTTGGAGTCTTATGAAGTAAATTTCTATTTAATCCCCCACCAATGACTCATTTTGAGGTTGACTATTCATTGTTGGAAGCTTTTTGGAAGGATGAGTTTGAGAGATTGAGGAGGAGGTATTATTGTTAGATGTTTTATTGGAAAATGGTGGAGAAAAGGTAGGCTTATTTCCTTGAGATTTATTTTATCATGTGATTCTAACAAATGTGAAGGAGAAAAATATTTTACTCTACTCTTTTTTTGATAAAAAAAAAGTATAAAAAATGAAGTTAGTTTAGTAGTAAAAGATAATTGATTTTATAATAGAGCTGTAAAATGGAGAATAATAGAAATGAAAAACTTTTTTTGTGAAAGATTTTTGACAAAAATTTAGTATAAAAATTAAAGTTAGCTTCATAGTGAAAGATAATTGATTTTATAATAGAGTTGTAAAATTGAGAATAATAGAATGAAACATTATTTTGTGACTCCTCTCTATCCCTCCCCCTCTCTCATTCTACCTTTGGATTTGAACAATGCATCTTGATTGATTCATATGTTATAATTTTTATTTCATATGCCTTAATACTTATACTTATTATAGACACATATAAATTAATCGTTAACTGCTCGACAATGTTTAATATTGACATCCTTAGGTTACTTGATTTGTTTCACCATTTTTGTAACTCATAATCTATAAAAGAAACTTCACTATCTTGTAAATAATGAAAAAATGATACATGTATCCTTATTTTAACCACATTTATCCCTATTCAACCTAAAAGGTCTTAAAATACCTTTTTTAGTAGTCTCTATCCTCTTGGGATAAGTCCATGTTAGGTTAGATAGGGCCACACTACAACCTTGGCCACTAGCAATGCCTTGTATCTCACACTTTAAAAATCACTTTTTCAAATTGAGACATTTCATGACTCTTATGCACATTTTGTAAAGTTGGTTAGTGAAAATATGCTAATGATTCCCCTATATAAGCACATGAAGGCTTACTACTCAAAGTAAACACTTGATCAATCTAAAAATCACTTATAAATTCTATTGCACACTAAGTAAAATAATACTATTTATTATAATTTCAATTTAGTTGCATTATAAAATTCATAAACCAAGTCTAAATATTATTTATTATAGGTCAAGATTACCCATTTTCAAGCATTTCCATAAATATTCTAGCTACATATATATATTTATAAAATCATGGATTATACAAACACCCTAGGAGAGAGAACTATGTTGACTAGAGGCCCATTTGAGCTATGTAGGAATAACTCATATTACGTAGGGGTTTTTGAAGTTATATTAGCTATTTTTCTAATCCTATTCTGCCATTTATATTTTATATTTATTATGTTTATTATGTAGGAATAATCATGTGTTATGTAGATCTTTCACGCTTCAAATCAACACATAAACTTGATCAGTAAACACTCGTAAACAATTGGACATACCCAAATCAAGAAATTATTTGCACAATCAACTAAGATGCAACCATAATCAATAGATAAGGCCACACTGACACCTATCCTCCTTATGTGGACATGTTAAAATGCAAATTAAAGTCTTACATTTAGTCATAACATATACACAAGCCCTGTCAATTAGTTTTTAATCACAGTCAGTTTACACAGTCAACACAAGATTTATTTTAGGGAGGTTTGCATTTCCTTAGTCTTATTTACTATTTTTAACAAGTTTCTAATTAAGTAACATACTTTATTTCACTATTATATCTATATATTTTATGATTTCAATTTCAATAGTTTAGATATATTATTTGAGTTCATTCAATTCGAAACATACTAAACATTCTGGTGAACTTATTTTTAAAACATTATTTTCTTGCTTGATTTTTGTCATAGGATTTCATACATATTGCTATAAATTATTGACACTAAAAAAAACAACTTTTGATATTGGATATAAATCTAACATAATGATTCAATTCTATTTAACCTTGGAGTAATTCGACACTAGATATATTGCCTTGTCACTTTGAAAAATCTAACACTGAAGCTCTTCATTTTGACCTCAGGTTGATTTTTTAATATCTATACACAAAAATATTTCACTCTTATTTTTTATTTATTTCTTTATTGCTTGTGATTATTTTTAAAAGCTGTGTTTTGATAGTGTTCAAACTACTTTGTGATTATTGTTAATGGTTATGTGGTGATCCATTTATAAAAATCATGACGTGAGGGGTTTACACCAATACTCATAGCTAGTGTAAAACACTCAACATGGAATTTAGTTTTCACGTACCTCATGGTATATCATAAATTCTTAAGATCCTATATTTATAGCATATGAAGTCTTTTTTAACCATCTAATTTATGGCACACTTGAGAGGAGTGTATCACTTAGAAAAGTTACTCTCATCGTACCCTCAAAAATAAGATTAATGGGGTACAAACATGGTTTTCCTTCTTTAATTAGTGCTTTGAAACATTAGACATACACTAATCAAGAAAGGATCAAATATATTTAATATCCCACTCAATAATTTAAACCCTTTCCTTGATCACCCTTATAACTTTATTTTTTCATATATTATATTCATAATCATTAACATTGCTTGATTTATATTGCATTATATGCCTCTAAGGCATAGTGCTAGATTAAGTGGTATTTATATTTCACATATGCAATTTTATTTGGTTTCTTCTACAATGAAAATTAATAATGTTTTTTTATCAAACCAATAATGCTATTGTTCAAATTCCTTGGTATCCTACAAATGATGTTCACATTGAAATTGGTAATGAAAGTACTAAAGAGGATTATGATGTACACAATGCACATGAAACTCATATTGATCATTAAGAGATTAATGGAGTATTTTAAACCAAGTGCAATAATTATTTGAATTTTCATCAAGGTCTTCAAAATAACCCTTATGAGTTGAATAAGATTATTAGTCTACTTTAAGCATCAAGATCTGAGCATCAAGCTAAATTAGCCACATCTATATCACAAGAGTTGCATTTTTGGAATGTCAAATCCTATTTATCCAATGTTACTACTTATACCATTGAATCCATTCCTATAGCACCGTTTATTAGCTTCAAAACATCATTTGGTCTCTAAAATATAATTATGCCTATGCCTACTCATGCCACTTACACTCCTCCAATCACCTCTACAAATGCTACTCTTGAACATGCACTTATTATTTTACAAATGAAGTGAGTTAACATTGAGAAAATTATCTCTCATGCTATCCCTTCTATGGACTCATATTCTTTGTTACATAACCCTTTGGCACCTGAAAATGCATATTATCCATTTCTAGTTGGCTTTGTGGCTCCTAAGTTTCCTTTACATGAAGCCAAAGGCAATCCTGAACAACATTTGTGTGCATTCTATGCAACTTATCTAGATCATGTAGATAATGACAAATTGTTAACAAAGCTCTTTCCAAAAATTCTTAAAGAATATGCTCTTATATGATTCTATGATCTTTCTCATCAATAAATAGATTCTTTTTACCCTTCAAAAAATCAAAATTTAACATACTTGTCCATAAACATTGGTGAAAAACTATCATATGCTCAAATTACAAAGCTCAAACAAGGGTCTAATAAAATAATAAATGAATACACGCTAAGATACAAGACTATGCTAAAAAAAATGACAAATCAAATGGATGACAATGAGCTCTAGGATATCTTTGCTCAATGTTTGTTATCTCCACTTAAAGAGTCAATAATGTTTGATAAATTCAAATATTTAAATGAAATATACCATACATTAAAGAGCTTGAGCTCAAATTGCTTACTTTGAATAAACTTAAGTATGTTTCCAATACTCCTACTTCAAATGTCAATATTCAAAGAAATTCAAATTATAAGAGGAAACCGAATGAAAGAAAGAATAATTCTAATGTTATAGTTGATGTTATTTAACTACTAACATAAAAATTACAATTACAAGCTCCACCAAGGATAAAATTCTCAAGGTTATTGTCACCTCCTCATGTATTATTTCAAAATCTACTTGAATGCAATATTATCACTTTTCCTCCAACCATGGAAGTGGACATGACTAGACATTTTTTTTTAATGGTGATGCATAATATGACAACCATAGATGTATTCAACATTATAAAATTAAATATTTAAAGTTTAAGTACAAGATTTAAGATCTTACTGATGAGAACATTACTAATATTAAAAAACCTACTGAATAGGCTAAGTCTTAAGTAAATGAGAATGTAAAGCTAAAAATGTACAAAGATCATTTTTAAAATCATGAAGAAAAACATAACTAGGATAATTATAAGGTAGATTATGGATATAATACTCATCCTTCTCCTTTTACATATCGACATCCAATTGATAGAATCATTGGTACAATTAGAATAAAACAAACATCACATCCTATGTTCACATTCAATCATAGTGAAATTATTTATGATGACTCATATAAACATACACTCTTATTTAAAATATATGTTGAAAAATAATTTATTCATAGTGTAATGATGGACAATGGATCAAGTGAAAATATGTACACCATAATAGTCCTTTACTCTCCTTGTTATATAGAGTAATATTTACAAGATATTTATAGATTTGCCAAAACATTTGATGGTCATATACAAAATACTCTTGGGAATATAGTAATACATTTAAAAGTGGACCCCCTCATAATTACCACTCCATTCTTAGTTCTACCAAACACATGGGCCTTTGATATGCTATTATGTCACTTTTAGATACAAAAGATTAGAGTAATATATTTTACAATGCATAAATGTATCAAATTTATTCATAATAATTAAACAATTAAAATTCTAAGAATTCAACATGAATATCCTTTGGAACCAATAAATATTGATTATTTTATAGAATAAATTCCTAACACAATCATTGAGAGAATGGTAATGAAATAGTCTATAAAGCTATTCAAGAACATGATTTACATATTCCAAAGCATATTTTAAAATCAGTTTCTCCAATCTACTTTTGAGCATGAATATATTATAGAATTAGTTTCTCCATATAATTATGAGCATGATACAATTAAACATGAACATATTAAGTTAGTTCTAAAGATCAAAATACATTATCCAAAGCATAAAGTGGCACATAAAAGGTCTTCATCTCCTAAGGCATCACATTTATTTAGAAAGCTTCATCACTGGTAAAAGTTATCACATCTCCTATGGCACATGAACATATAGGTTTACATGGGCATATAATTTATAATTCAAAGGGTTATATTACAACATATGATCATAATTTATATTTAGAGGCATCTACAATTAGAACTTATTCAAAAGAACTCTTACTTCATACAATGTAGTTGGGTATACATATGTGCATACTCTGATGAGATATTATTTGGACAAAAATTATTACTTCCACCTAATCCATTAGTTGGTATGAGTCTCTTGATTAAATATACTTCCATTTGTACATAGGTTATTTTAATTTATTTCTATCCTTTATCCAAAAATTTGTCTAGCCCTTGATTTTATTTTTCAGTTTGGGCACTTTCCCTCTTGATTTTTAAACCAATTCAAGCAATCCAAAGCAACTATCTTACAAATTATTTCAATACTTATTATTGATTACTATCACTATATATCTCTTTGGACTTACAAGATAACATCCCTCTATTAAACATGAGGAACATGCACATTATTATCTTAGTCATTTAAGCTACATTATTGTGACTTATTTACACATACATTGGAGGTAGATGGCTTGCCTTCCTCCTTGCCACACTATGAATCTACACCTTGTTGAGTATTGTTTTAATCCCTTCCACTTACTCTATTTTCAAAGCCTCACTCAAGTAATTTTCAATTCCAATCATTCAAAAAATTCAAAAAACTTGGAAATATAGAAAAAAATAAAAAATATTCAAATATGGAAAAAGTAAAATTAAAAAAAATATTTTCAAAAATTTAAAATCAATATATAAAAAGCATTTTAAATTTTTACAAGATTACTTCTTTACATATGTTATTTATTCTTGTTAAGTAAATAACATATTTTAATTTTTAATACACCCTACTTTTTATAAGATATTTGAGTTCACATGGTTATTTAATATTGGGATTCCCTTATTACCCAAAAACCTTCCTAAGTTGGGGGCATATTTTAATTATCCATAAATAATTCAATAGGTCATATCTATCCACAACCTTCCTACCAGTTGACCTATATACCATATAAATGTTTTGCTACTCACTCATATTATACATTTTACTACATGAAAATGATATTTGATAACAATGACATGGATACATATGGTTGATATAAACTAATTTCACTTATTTTATGTTTATTTTTTACTTTATTTCATGATGCAATATAACTTGATTGCTTATTAAGTGTGGCGCTTAGACTTGCATGTTTAATTTTAAACTTATATGGAATCATTGTGCCATTTTCTTGTGGTCATTAGACATGTGTGTTTAGACAACTTCACATGTCCCTTATATGTGGCCTTTAGACCTTATGTGTTACATATGATAAGTGTATGGTATTACTTATTATTGTGGTGCCATGATTTATATCATGCATTAATTATTATTCTATTCTTACTTTGGTGCCATGATACATATCATGCACATGATGCTTATGTGTTTAATGATATATCAATATAATATATGTTTCATATAAAAATCATTGTTATATTCAATACTATGATGCAAAACATTCAAAATTTCAAGTGTTAGTATATGATTACATCTTCTACATATTTCATATTTCTTATTTCAGGCTCTACCCCTCATCTAAAAGGGGGCATCACAATGGGATTGTATTGAGAGATTAAATATTCATTTATAAATTTTAAATTTATGGCACTATATAGTTTTGAAAATTATAGAATGATTTAAAATTTCAAATCATGGGTCATGTGACATGCATGTGCACTCATTCCTATAGTTACAAGTGGAAAACTTCAAACAGTTATAGGTTTTAATAGTTATAAAATTCAAATAGCATTCACTATCAATTTAGTATAGTACATGGGGTATGATACTCATTCATGTTTAAGTTACTATATGGAAATTTCAAATATTTCAAGTGAGAAAGTTTCAAAGTTATAAAGTTTAAAGTAAAATCTATATCCATCTATAGTGGTGTGATTTGCCTTTATGTTGTAAGTGGACCAAGTTAGAGTCTAGTGATACCCAATGTCTATGGTTTCACTTTTTATATATAGTGATCCACATTTGATGGTTCCACCCCTTCAATTATTTAACATAGTACTTTACACAGGTAAAGGAGAATTGGAGCATACAATCTTTCCAACTCAAGAACATTCAAAGTTTTTCAAATTGAGATTTAATCACTCTCAATTCATCACATATTAAAATTTTCTCCAAATACATCAATAAAGGGGAAAATACTTATTTATTTTCAAGTCATAATATAATTAGGTTGCATACTCTTTAGATGTATACTTTCCTTGCTCTCTTATCAAATATTTTAAATTGTAAATTTTAGATTTTTAAAAATGAATAGTAACTAGTTTTAGTACTATTTTTGTAAGTTTTGTGTTAAAAATCTCACAAAATAAAAATTCACATTAAAATACTAAGTGTATATATACACTCAAGTTCATATTTGTTTTACTCTAGTTATTTCACTTTGTTGCTTCACTAGAATAAAGTGGCAGAATGATGGAGTGCAATATGCACTCATACAACCATAAGGTACCTCTTTTAAACCCATAATAAATACACAATTTCCTACACATAATAATCATACAAAGAATATGCATAATCAACTATCTCTCATTATTGCCTCATGAACAATATATTATCCGTAACATCCTCTTTCTACCACATACTTAGGATAAACACAAGGAATGCCTACTGAATAGTCAATTGATTTGGATTCACAACTTCTTAGTTATTACAATCCATTAAAAATAGTTTGGATTGCCTAAATATGTGCACACAAAATATTATTCATGCATACAATAATCTAACAACTATAACAAATCCTAAATCATCTTAACTCAATGAGTGGGTGTGAACATGACTAAGATAAAAATGGTTTGAAAATAACTCAAACCACTAGCCAATGTGAACATTACCACTCCAACACCCTCCCTTAAGTATATAATATGGATTGATAAAATGTAAAGCAAAGAGAGTGAATGGGTTTTGATAACTAATCCCGATCAAGTACCCATGCACAGATACATAATAAAATATAAAGTGTCCCTATGGTAACCAATACATATTAATATAATACATGGATGTTGAGTCTCTTTAAACACCAAATCAAATAAAAACTAGTACTGTGTAGGAGGCTCACTCAATAAAAAACACTGATCATAAAACCAAGAAAAAAAGTCACTATGGATGAATTGTGTCATTGTAAGATACTGAAAAACTAGTATAACCATATTGAGTGTGGATAAAATAATTTATGATGCAATGCATCCCAATAATCATGAATGATAAACTCAATATAATTCTATAATAGGTGTATTTAATGAAATTAATCCCATCAAATAAAAGATGCACTCAATCAATTTCTTAAAAAGGAAGATGTGGTGTGCCAAGGGCAAACAAAGAACACAAAACTTGAAGAAGTATGTGCATAGCCACCATAATGTTTAAATGAGTGTAGTGACTCAAAAACCTATATGAGTGGGTGAATCTCACTATTAAAAATACTAAAATGCTGACAATAGGCTTGACGAGACTAGTTATACTTCATAAGGAGAACAAGCTCCACTATAAATTTGAAGGAAACTATCAACATCAAAGATACAAAGATAAATATCTCAAGAATATGTCCTTGGTAGTGATGGGATAGTAAATAATATATAGAATAAGGTGCTCATTATGGAGGACACACACATGAAGGAAAAACATCTTGAATTTTAGTATGATAACAAACAAATACCATTTAATAAAAAATATCACCAAGTGACACATGAAACTATAGATGCTATCAAAGACACCATCTATGAAATGAGAGATGCATGCTTCAAAAAAATCTATCAAAAAAGGAGCTCATATAATAAAGGAGCATCAAAATTTGAGAGGAAAAATGTGTGATTGGAGAAGATGAGTGGTAGAGGAAGCTCTCGTATATAGTCCTCTCAAATAATGTTGTCAATGCCATCAAGAATGATCATAAATCCACCTTGCATATGAGTGGGTTCAAAGTCCACAATAAAGGAATGCAAGGGAAAATATAAAAAAGTGTTAGTCTAACTATTGCAATCTCAGGTTTCTCAAGCCTGAGTGAAGGTGTAATAGAGCTCATATGTAGCTTAATATCCTCACAAAGAGTGGTGAAAATAAAATATGGAGCTCTATCAAAATATTTTAATTAAATATCTACATCATAATTAATGCCATGTTGAATAATCTACATAAAAGATTGGATATGGTAGCAGTACCTTGTAAATTCTTACCAATGCCCATAATTATAGTAGTGTGAACCATGGAATGAAACATGTAAGAGCCAAAAGAAGTGGTATGCTTCTCAAAAAAAGTAGGCATGTATGCAGGTAGAATGGGAGTGGGATATATAAAGTGTAAAACAATAGTAGGCCCAAAAGCATCAATTATAATAATAAGAGCAACATGTACAATGTGTTTCTTAGGATTTATTAGGTCACATTATAAAATTACATCAATTAGATGCATTTCAAATTTAGGATTACCTGATGGACTAAAAACAAGGGCATGAATGTCTAACATATCATGGTGATGTTGCATGCTAGCAATTTTTTTCTATAGGGAGTGAATAAGGGAACTCTTATTATGAATAAGTGAGCTCAGAAATAAATTACATTTCACTAATTTCATGTTCACTTCCTATAGTGATAGAAAATAGACCTTTATAGAAGGCACATTAGGTGTAATAATCACAACATCAAAATGTACATCAATATGAGTGATAAAAAGAGGTGTATGTCCTCTTCCATGCCATAAACAAAATATTGTGTAAGCACAACATCCTGATGAGATAAGACCTCACTAACAAATGAATGAGGAGGTAGAGAAGCCAAAGGTTCATTGTGAATATCACCATCAAGAATCATATTTTTGCAAATAGGATAAGATGGTGGAGGAACATCAATAATTCCCATAAAAAAAATACTCACTAAGAGAGGGAGGAGAAGGAGGAGTAATAATTGGAGGTGAAGTGGCCTTTCCAATTAATGCTAAAATAATGTTCCAATATTCCTTAGGTGATGTGACATGTACAATGTGAGATTGTAAATTATTAGAAACATGAAGGTGAAGGAAACAAAGTGCCTCATCTTGTAAATATTAAAGCCACACAATATTTTCCTTATTAGTAAAGTTAGTAAAGTCACCAAACACAACTCTTCACAAGTCTTTCATCTAAAAATGTATCTATATTTTGGTCTTTTATGTGGTATAGTTGGAGGAATCGATGTGTTCAAACATATAGGAATTCATACCTAGAGACAAGAATAATAAATAATGATGAAAAATAGCCAAAATAGAATAAAATAGAGGCCTTATAATGGATGTCACTTACCATAAGAAATGTATCTAGGCGTACAACACATAAAAAAGATAGTGCACACTCGAAATAGGATGTTGTATTCCACTAAAAATGCAAATTCATGAATTTTCAAAGTGTGATGGCAATTACAATATTATTGTATAATGAGACAGCTAAAAAAATATAAGTGGAAAAAAAATAGAGAGAGGAGTAGAAGAGTGAAAATAGGTTTATTTTTCCTGTGAGGAGGTGTGACCTCCTACTAGACCAAATCTCACCCTCAGTCTTTGAGAATAAAAATAACAAGTGTATGTGAAAAAATCATATAAGTTTGGATCCTCATCCATACCCTAGTTTAGACTCATTTTTTTCCTCATAGGTACATGAATGTGCTCTAAGTTTCAATGAGGCTCAAGGAATTTTGACATATTTATCAATGAAATAATAGAAAGGGGTGAAGTAAAAGGCAAGAACAACCATAAACATCTCAAATGAATCCCCTATAGTGGAAATTGATCATTACAAGTTCATAGGGGGGCCAAAAATTGTCAAAAGAGTTGTTTTTGTTCCTACGAGCTGACACATCCTAATGTTGGAAGTCCTGGGGAGTGTTTGGCTCCTCTAAGTTTAGGGTTAATTTGGAAAATGTTTCTAAGAAGGATTTTAATTTTAGTAATGTCATGGTTGTTGACCAAGACTTTTTTCCTTTGGCATCCCTTGGCCCAATTTCTAATAATAATAATAATACTAATACTATTAATAATTTGAGCATTAATAATAACAACAACAACAAAAACAACAACAATAACAACAACAACAAAAACAACAACAAAAACAACAACAACAACAACAACAACAACAACAACAATAACAACAATAACAACAACAACAATAATAATAATAACAATAAAAATAACAATAACAATAGCAACAATAAAAATAACAATAACAACAACAACAACAACAACAACAACAACAACAACAACAACAACAACAACAATAATTATAACTTGGATAAGAAAATGAGCAATTTTAGTGTGAACAATATCATTAATTTTGTTTACACACCAAATGTTAATAACAATAATAAGAATAATGTTGTTTACCCATTATGTAATAATAATAATAATAATCATCATTATCATCATCATCTGGATAACAATTTTAATTTGAGCAATAAAAATAATGTTGTAAACTCATCAAATGTTAGTACCAATAATTTTAATAGATCTTGTGTGGTTAATAATAATAACAAAAATAACAACAATAATTTTGGCAAGGTTTTATCCAATTGGGAGGATAAGTTGGTGGTAAACTTGTCCTCTTTGCACATTAACAAACCCACCTTCAACATTTTAAAAAGAGGCTTGGGTTTTCCCATTTTTCCTCTTCATATCCCTAAGGAAGACTTCATTGTCAATATTAATAGTATCTTAAAGAACTTTCCTTCAAATATTATAGAAGAGGTTAGACAAGTTTATGCCATTTCTTTATGCCATGCAAAAGCCCCTCCAAGAAACATTCCTAAATAATAATGGAGAGATCTTAAAATTCTAAACAATAACAAAGACATTGTGGTCCTCAAACCTGACAAGGTAATTCTACTGTTCTTATGAATCATGTGGATTATGATGCTAAGATGGAAGACCACCTTATAAATAATAGTAATTATAAGAGGCTTACCCATAACCCAATTTCTCACATTTTAAAGAATGCAATGAAGGTTATCAAAGCCTTTTCTCTTGATGCCTTGACCAAGAAAAAGTTGATTCCTAGTAAAGAGGTCACCCCTAGGGTCTATAGTGCCCCTAAAATCCATGAGGAAGGTTATACTCTTAGGCCCATTATTGATACCACTGACTCACCTACCTATAGTCTTGTAGCATTCTTAGATAATAGGTTGAATCCACTAGTGGAAAGAACTTCCTCTTTTATCCATGACTCGGGGGATTTTGTGGATTTAATCAAAGAAAAGAGGGTCAACACTGAGGAACTATTGGTGAGTTTTGACATGTTATTCCCCTTCACAAAAGTTCCCATAGATGAAGCTGTAGAAGTAGTCTTAAATATCACAGATGAGGAAATTGACTCTTTAGTAGCCTTGTGTCTAAACTCAACCTTCTTCTCCTTTAAGGGCATGATCTTTGAACAATGTGAAGGTATGGCTATGGGGTCTCCTCTTTCTCTGGTGGTAGCCAACCTCTTCATGGAAAATTTCGAAGAGAGACCCCTACATACCTTCCCTCTAAAACCTAAATGGTGGAAGAGGTATGTTGATGACACTAACTTATGTTGGAAACATGAAAAGGATAGTTTAGAATAATTTCACTCCCACCTCAATAGTCTTATGCCCAACATAAATTCACCAAAGAAATTGAGGAAGGGGGAACCTGACCTTCTTAGATTTTCTCATTTACAAAAAAGATGGATCCCTTGCTAGGAAGGTCTATAAAAAAGGGACCCACACTAACCTTTATTTACATGTTTCTTCTCATCATAACCTAGCTTAGAAAGTAGGAGTATTAAAAACCTTGGCCATCAAAGCTTTCAAAATTTGTGATAAAGACAACCTAGAACAAGAAATTGAGCACTTAAAAATGGTTTTTATATTGAATGGCTACACTAGTAAGCAAATTTTTAGGGCTATAAAAAAGCCAAGATTAACATTGAAAGGCATAGTGATAAGGTGTCTAGGGATGATGGTATGGTGGATTTCTTACCATATGTTGAATGTATTTCTAGTGAGATAGCTAAAATCCTCAAATGTAAAAATATTTATTCCACCTTCATCCTTGTCAACAAGTTATGAATGGTTGTAGGGTCAACAAAATACCCTATGGACCCTAGCTTATGTGGTAAGGTTTATAGAGTTGATTGATTGATCTTGTGGCACCTCTTATATAAGGGAAATAGGAAGGTCCATCCACACCAGAATCAAAGAACATGCAATGGATATTAGACTTGAAAAAAAGGATAAGTCGACGCTAGTAGAACACTTGTACAAAATCAAGCATGTTATGTACATTGAAGACACCAAATTTGTCACCATAGAACACCATTTTTGTAAATGGAAACTATGGGAAGCCATCAAGATAGACCCATTATCAATAACCTTTTAGCTAGGTCCCCTTCTTTTTCTTCTTTCAACTATTGAGAGTTTTTTCTTTTGGGTCAATTTATTTTCTCTAGTGTTAATATTATAAACTTGTTTTAAAATTAGTTAAATCCCTCTGCCCCCACTCTCAATTCACCCCACTTTTATTTTCAACAAACTATTTTACTTTTTTAGTAGTTTATATGAGGTGTTAATATTTTACTCTTGTCCTAAAAATTATAACCATGTTTTAAAAACTAGTAAATCTTTAATAATTTTAAAAACACTTCTACGATAATAGTAATTAAATTATGTGTTTTCTTTTTACTCTTGCCTTAAAAATGATTCACTTGTGTTTTGAACATCTTAGAATTATTTTAATTTTGGAAACTAGTTAATCTTAAAGAAAAAATCCAAACCCTTCTATAATGTTAGTAATTATATTGGGTGATTTATTTTTACTCTGGCCTTAAGAATTATTCACCCATATTTTGAACCACTTATATTTAATTTAATTCTTAAGTACCTAACTAATTCAAAA
Source organism: Torreya grandis (assembly GCA_037957365.1). Lineage (NCBI taxonomy): Eukaryota > Viridiplantae > Streptophyta > Pinopsida > Cupressales > Taxaceae > Torreya > Torreya grandis. Next base: position 424,918 of record JARHVA010002830.1, read on the forward strand.
TTCTTAAGTTAGGACTAGCTAATAATTATTATTTATTAATTTTTTTTTAGGAACTTGCCACTACCACTTTGGGGTACATGATTATAATTGGAAAGAAGGGAGGTAGAATGGCTACCCTCACATTTAATACCCTAGGTGACCATTGTCCTCTATACTATTTAAGTAAGCACATGTTGACTATTCAATCATCAATCCTTTTTTCTCTTGATGAAGGATGGGTAGTGATCCAAAACATCGAGGTAAATAAAATAATTTTCAAAAAATGTCCCATTGATAAGAAAAATTTAATATAATTTGAAAATAAATTTAATTGCTACTTTGTAAAATATTAGTGTCTCCACTTATAATTTTTTCCCTTGTATAAAAAAAAATGCCACCTCTTTAGTAGAAGGGCCTCCCATAAATTAAAATTTACCACTCCTTTGATAAATCAACTCTTACTAATTTAAAATAGAACCCTAATTTAGAAAACATAACTTTGTGCTGGTGGCTCAAACCTCTAACCACTTAAGAAAGGTTTTCAAAATAGCTTTGATAGCCAACTCGACTCTCAAAAGATATAGGAATTCATTTCACTTAATTTCTATTTATCTTTTTAAAACTTTGAGTTTTGAAAAAAATAAAATAAACCACACCTTTTACTATATGAAATCATGGTTAAAGGATGGTTCATGGGCTTGAGACAATTTGATAGCTATCAATATGAATGTGGTGAGGAGATTGAGGGATGTAATCATGTTTTAGGGTTTCCTTCACTTTTTTAATGTCATTGAGTAAGCTCTATATTAAGCCCTAAATTAGGGGTGCCTTAAAAACGATTCAACATACACATGATGTATGTTAGAGATGAAAAGCTATGTGATGAAGGATTTGAAGAGAGAGTATCAAGTGGTCAAGGCCATGTGTTTACAAATTATAATATCCATAAATAATTCACCCTTCACCTACTTATTTGCCTCACTTTATCATCCAATGATTGTAAAAAATTTTTGCAGTTGAAAATGATCAATTTGATTTGTACCATAGAAATATACTTCAGCCTTTCACTATCATCAATACTATGATCTATGTTGGAATTTTTAAATAAGCAATCCCCCAATGTCAAATAACCAAAGATAGATCAATGTATATTCATTATAAATCTATTCAAAGTGATGCAATCAAGATGGTGTGCACTGAGTTAAGTAACTTGGTATTTAATGTAGGGTTGAGCCAAGTTAGTTGAAGGATATTCAATCCACTTGGTTGTTGTGATCTACTTAAAATAGTTTGGATTGCATAAATGAGTGCACAACAAATATTGTTCATGCACACAACAATGCAATAATTATAACAAAATCTAAATCAAGTTTAACTTCATGAGTGAGTGTGAACATAAATAAGACAAAATAGGTTTGTAAGTAACTCAAATTACTAGTCAATGTGAACATGACCACTCTAACAGAGAAAATATCAACACATGAAATCAATCATTAAGTGATTGATAATATTTAATTTTGGCATCTGTATCTTACTTGGTCTATTTCACCATTTCACTAACTCCTTATCTATAAGAGAGCCTTCACTACCTTATAAAAACTTAAATATCATGCTTGCATCTCTATTTCAACCACATTCATCGCTATTCAACCTATAGGTTATTTCTAGACCTTTTCCAATAGTCTTTGTCTTCCAGGGATAAGTCTGTGTTAGGTCAAATAGGGTCATATTGTGGACTTGTCTCCCATGATCCACTGATCACCTTTTGAAATTAAAACAATATATAACAACTCTCTTGCTCATTTTGTATAGTTGATTAGTGAAATACTGTAAACATTACCATATATAAACACATCAAGGATATTTAAAGTAAATACTTGATCAATATAACAATCACTTGAAAATTTTACTACACATTAAGAAAATTCTCACTATTTATTTCAATTTAAATTCTGTTGTATTCTACTGATCATAAGCCAAGTCTAAATATTTTTATTTTAGGTTAAGAGTATTCAATATCTAGTAGTTTAATCTGTATTATAACTATTATATTGAATAAAATCTAAAAATGCAAATTAAACTAAGAAATAATAATTTAAACTAACTCAAGCTAGAGCTACAAACAAAAGAAACAACAAAAACTTATACCTTAGTTCTAAAAAGTTTCTTCCATTATGATGTGAATTTGATTATATATCTTTGAATTATGGGTGATCACTCTTCCAATACAAATTAAAATGGGCAGTGTTTTGATATAAAAGTGCTCTTTGATATATTTGATTCATTTGTGATTTTGATAGCATTTTGTTAGCATAAGTCCAGATGATTAAAGTGATGGATTTTATGCTTATTTATATATTTTTAGAGGAAATATAAAATAGTGGAGGATTATTTAAATATTTTAAATAATATAAGTAATCTACGGTGGCTAATGAGTCCTCATCCATAAGGATGATGACCATTTCAAATGGTTGAGATAAATATGGAGATGTTTAACTGAGTCACTAAGAATGGGTCAAATTATTTGAAAATTCAATAGATGACTCAAATGAGGTTGATAAATTTATGAGATTAATTGGGGTGAGTCAACATGTGAAGGAGATAAAGGTGGAAGATGTTGAGTGAGGTGTAAAATCTAGATTTAATAATTAAATTTGGATTAAAAGTATGCACAATTAATTAAATTTGATTTATTTAATTATTTAAATAAGGAGGGAGATGAAATGAATTATAATTCAAATTCATGAATAAGAATTAATGGGTTCTTGGTGAATTTCAACACTAAAATATAATTTAGGTATCTACATTCCCCTCTTTGTAAAAAGTATTATGAAGTAATACCTTTTCGAAGAATAATATAAGAAGTAGAGGATTGATGATTAAGAAGAAAAAATTACCTAAAATGAATGAGAATGAATATGATGATTCCCATTTGAGGGTTTGTATGAGAAAATGGATAAACATTCAAAATGAATGAAAGATAAAATGAGTAAGCGGTTGAGACCATCAAGAAATCAAATTACTAGAATTGACTTCAAACTTGCAAGATTAAGGTAGGTGTAAATAAGTTGCCCCTAGTTGTGAAAACTAGAATATTAATATGAAAAAGAATATTTTACCATTTGAAGATTACACACTTAATATATGCTCATGATACAAGGGTCATGTGAGCAGACATGGGAATGATATATTTTAGTAATGGTAAGGAGTGGCTATAAAAACAAAAAATATAGTTTTTCAAATTATAATGAAAAAATTATGAGAGTGATAGTTGAAAATGATTGAGATATATTCAAAATACTTTGATTTATATTGTCCTAAATTTGAATTAAAATAGATGAAAAATGAAAATAATGGAAGGATGGGGTAAATATTTAAAATGGGGGGAAATATAAATAAAAGAGTGGTTTTTAAGAAATTTATTTTTTGAGTTGTTAGTAGAATTTGAGTGAGGATATTTGATTTGAGATTTTGGAAGAAAATAGACTATATTATACACCACCAACACCACAAAGAGCATGTGAGGAGACACCAGAGATCAGAGAGATTTGGGCCTCTAGTAATTTGAATTTCATGCCTTAGATTTATGATTTATGTGCATTTATCAAGGGTTAAAGTTGTCAAAAACTAATTCATTATTAGAGTATTTATGAATTCGATAGTGAAAGTTTTGAATTCACCAAAGCAAACTATGAAATCATTAAACTGAGTAACAAATTTATAAAACAATGTTACAAAATCATTGGGGTATAAAATATATTAAAGATTGGTGAATTTGAAATTATGAAAATGAGTTGTGAATTCATAAAACTAGGTAGTGAAATTGTCTGGGATGGAAATAGATTAGGGCAATAGAAAAATTATGTGGCATAGAAGTGAATTTGAAAACATAAGTAGAGAAAATACAAAAAAGAATAGAAAAAGTGATGTAAAGGTGAAATAGAAAATGGTAAGTTCAAATTTTATAAAAGGGATGGAGAAAATGTGAAAGGGAGTAGAGAAAATGCAAAGGTTAGAGGAAAAGGGTGAAATTAGTAAATAATTAGAGAGGAAAGAAGTGTTAAATAAATTGGAAATAATATTAAGGAAGATAAATGGATTTTCATTTTTTATTCTTTATGTTTTTTAAATGTTTATAATTAGAGGGAAATATATTTTTAAATTGATAGATAGAATTGACATTGTGCTAATGTATTATGATTGTAGGAGGTATTTTTAGTACTTGTGACATAGGAGAAGAGATTGAGGGCACTTAAACAGATATCAAGATTCACCAAATATGAGTTTTGAGTATTAGAGGCTACATGATTGTCATATATCATTTAGATACCTGAGATCTGTGCATATATGGCTCTATATTAGAGGAAAAGACCTAAATGTGTGATAGTGACTAAACTGACCCTAAATACCTCATGTATCTAAGTATTGCATACATAATCCACTGTGGATAAATTTTGAGTGGATAATTCATGTATCTATGTATTTTAATATTGACCCATGGATGCTATTAACCCAATTAAGCTAATGATTACACATTATGATTGGATGTGATGATGGATTGATTTTCCCCCAAAAAACTATGTATCCAAGGAGTGGATGGAGAATTAATATATATTGAGATGAGCTACATGCTTTTAGTTGCCCCATGAATCAGGGTTCATAGGAGAAAATGTAGGAACAATATATCTAGCTAAAAATTTGTGAGATTAGATTGGTTGACTAATTTACTAATTGACTGAGTAATGGATGGGGAAACTATGGATATTATGATGTTGTCGATACCAATCAATAAGTGTAGGAGATTGAATGGGATGAGTAAGAAATGATCATGGATGATTGATGTGTAAGCATAAACAAGGAAATTAAATGATTACATGGATTAGTGATGATAGATCAAATGATTAAATATTATGGATTTAATTTATGGATGGAAGATAAAGGTGAATATAAGATGTATGGGGTAAAAAATTTTGTTTTATGTAGTAAAATGCTTATAAAAGGAGAGGAAAATGATTTGAAAATTCTTAGAATGATGAATTTGGCATAGGTAATGGCAAATTCGATGAGAAAATGATTTTAAAATTATCAAAATTATGAAATTGGCATGTATAAGTGAAAATTCATTGAATACAATGATGAATTCATTAATAAAATGATTTCCTAATTAGCATAATTATGAATTTATCATATATAACTGTGAATTTGTGCAAGCTAGTTGTAGATTCATTTTACACTAGAAGTGACCATCTTTCAAAGGGTATAAATTTTGATACTCTAGACTTAGTTTGAGCTCTCATTTACACCAAAATGGTCATCTTGAAAAAAAGAATGCAAATATGAACACATTAATTTTTTTAAGGATAAGTCATTGAAAAAAGTGGAAGATTAATTGGAGACATTAGGTTGGATAAGAAGAATGTTATTTGATAAGTAGAAGTGGTTGTTGATGTGATTGTGAATGTTAATGAGTGTGTCTAAGATGGATAATGAGCATGGAATGATTAACATAGTATCTATTTGAAATTTACATGGAAGATACAAGTTTAACTACAACCTTAGAGTATTCTATGGATTAGTCTTCTCAACATGTCATATGTCCTCTGAGGAGTACACCACAATGGCTTTGTCTAAGATGACACACAAATGCTCCTTCCAAGGATGTGAGATAATTTTATGGATGCCACTATTTATTTTCTTTGCTTTGGATTTTCAAAAATAATTACAATCGAGTAAGAGTTGAAAAACTTAATTTTTGATATTGTACATGATAATATCCACCAATGGTATGGAAAAACCATGATGACTATTGTGTTATACACATAAGGACTAATAAATCCATTTAGGAAAAACTTAGTGCATCATGATATGGAAGAGCATAAGAACATCATTAGTAATGCACATAATGATCTAGACACAAGAAAAAATAATAAAGACAAGATAAAAATAAATGTTTACAACAATGAAAATGATGTAAGTAAAATAAACAAAGAAGTAAACAAAAATTATGAAAGTAAGTAAACACCCAAGATGTATAAGAAAGTAAATAAAAAACAAGTAAACAAATGACTATAAAAATAAGCAAGAAAATAAATTTTTGGATGTCCTTGGCTAGAGTAGGCATATGAGATATTTGACAATGTTGAACCATCTAATGAGTAATTTGTATGAGTGAGGACTAATGTATGTAACTAAGGACAAGATATTTTGATTGTTTTTGGATTTTTTGGTATTTTTTTAATATCTTTTAATGTTTTTGGTTTTTTTGGATTTATAATACAAGGCATAATAGCAAAGGGAAAACCCTATTATGTGACCAAGGAAGGGAGAGGTAGTGGATCTAAGGGATACATTATCGATGGAGTATAAATGAATAAAAATGGATGGTAATTAAGATGATAACTCCAAGGAATATGTGAGGTCAGAACCAAGTGTCTAGTAATCAAAGTAGCTTTATAAGGATACACAAAGATATTTCCATGAACATGTATTCTTTATCAAGGTCAAAAATGGGAATACTTGTGGTTTTATGATGGAAAAGATTGGATTAATAAGCATGGGTTTCAATGTGTTTAGGATTAAATAGATAAGGATGGGTTTGGATTGGTAAGGACAATTAAAGATGTATTAGGATATGTGAAGGATGGTTAAAGATACTTTACAATTAAAATGGAATGAGTTTAACCCCAAGTGTAGGGTATGTGTAGACAATTGATTATTTTATGCATGATGTTGAATACTAGTTTTCATCATGGTACTTATTCAAGGCACCATAGAAATGGTTTTCACCTTTGGATGAATTTATTTTTCCTTTTCTTTTAATTTTTTCATTTGATTTTTTTTGGCATCTCAAATATGAAAGCATTTGAGATGCATGATGGTGAACCATATGAATATTTTAAGTATGAACTACATATATGTTCTCAATAACTTTATGGATTTCTAAGTTGGCTTCTTCCAAATTTACCAAGATACTGTCATAACCCCTATGATAGAGGGTACTGCCAAACAGGGTAAAGTGAAAAGTATGTTGGATGAAGGATGTGTGTTGAGTGCATAAAGGATTTAGAGGGATGGAACTATATTGGGGATAACTATATGTGTCATGATGTAAAGGGTGAATAACACCAATAATATCCCATTCAATAAGATCGAGAGTAACTGTAAGTTAGATGTTTTGAGAATTTAATGTTGCATCAATGATGTCTTGAATTTATGATGGGGATCCATCTTGAAACTATACTGATGTAGATGATATATTAATTTTCTAATCCATTAGTTACATAAAAAGGTTTTCACTAAGGGATTCTTCTTGATTTTTTTGATTAGGGTTTAGATTTAGATTTTCCAATAGTGCCTCAAAGAGGTTTTAAAAAAGGAACTCATTTTTTTGATTTTATAGATGTTGATTTGTATTTTGATTACAATTTAGATTTTGGTCATTCAATAGTGCCTCAAAGAGGTTTTCAATATGAGATGTTATTTTTAGATTTATATTTTAGGATTCATTTTAAATGAATTACACTTGTTCCTTAGAATATGTAGATGTTTCTTGATGTTTTTATGGCAAGATAACAACTAATAAGTCTATAATTATTTGATTATCATGGAATGAAATTAACTATAAGTAATATTTTTAGTCCCAATCAATGGGTGTAGGATATTGGCTTGAAATATGGAAGGCAAGATTGGTAACATTGAGGAAAGGAGTGGTGGCAACATGGTTCTTATAGATACTATGAATGGATCATGTTTTGATTATGGATGAAGTTCCCTTAGAAACCAAAAAAGTATTAGTAACATATTTATATTGAATTTAAATTAGTTTTTATTTGATTCTATGAGATCTAGTGTTTAATTCAAAATGGATGGGTTTGATAATTACTTATTCATGGATTTGGTTGTCTACAAGTACATCTATCACTTAGGGTGTGTGTTTTGGTGTGATGGAGAATTCAATAGGTGATAAGGGTTTGGATGTTTTTATAATGGGTGATAGGATGTATTAGTTGAAGGAGGTTTGGTCCAAGATAAGATCTTGGTCATAAATGAGATCTTTGTCAAAAATGGGATCTTGATCAAAGATAGGTTTTTGGTTGAATATAAGCTCTTCAACAAAGATAAGCTCATAAAAAATGGATGGTAGACCATTGTTTTCAAAGGTGGGTTGATTGACTATGGATTGGTTGAAAATGGATGTGTAAAGAAGAGTTTTGTGAGAATGGATGGAAGGTTATGACCTTGAATAGGAATTGGAGTGGCTTGATTAGGATTAGGAAAGACATCTTGGCATACCCTCAAAATATGATTTTTAGATGTGGATACACTTGGATCTACCTTGATGTACCTTTTGTCAATCAAATCTTGGATATAATAATTTAATCTCATACAATATTTTTTTGAATGATTTGAAATTTTGTGATAATCAAAATATTAGTTAGGTCTATACCATTTAGGTTTTTGGACATTTGGTTTAGAGTATCTAGTTTTTTGAAATATGAATAAGTTTGCATTGACTAATTTTTAAAATAATATATCATAAGGTTCCCCTAAAGGAGTAAATTTTTGATTAATAGGCAAGATAATGTTATTCATGGGTTGGGAGTTTTGGATTTGTTATAGCATTGGGTGTGGAGAGATACTAGATGAGAAGGGTGCTAGAATTGGATTCCCTTCACTAGTGTGATAGGGATGTTGGAATTAAGGTTGTAACAAGTGGAAACTTGGTTGATTTTGGAAAATAAGGATATTAATCATAGGGTGATGTTGATGTGGAATGTTTTGGGATTCCATAGTAATGAAGTGGGCTAGAGAGGTAGCTTGATTTTAGAGGATGGATTTGTTGGATTGAAGGATGGATTCGATGGATCTATGTTGAAGGTGAAAATATTCAAATTTGGTGGATTTTTAAAGTTAGATGGATTTTTGAAAAAGTTTGGATTTGATAAGTTTGTGAAGGTTGATGGATTTAATGTCCATGGATTCATGTTAAAGTGTTGACTTGAATTTGTGAAGTTAATCATATTTAAAACTTTTGGGTTTATGAACAAATGTGGATTTGATGTAGTTTGGTTCAAGTTTAGAAATGGGTTGAATGTAAAAATAAATGATTGATTTTTATGAATATGGAAAGGTTGGTTTTGATGGGTGTTTATATTAAAGGATGGATTTGAATTGAAGGTTATGTTTGGATTTGATTGTATTTGGGGTTGACTTGTGAATGGGGTTTGGTTAAAGTATATTCTTAAAATTAGTGGTGAAGGTGAACCAAATATTTGATTTAGATTGATTCTAATGTTGGAACTAATAGATATATGAATGCATTTTTATTTATGATTGGTGACTTTTGATTTATAGATAGAGTGGAAGTTGTAAAAGAATTCAAAGAATTTTGACTATCAAAGACTAAAAACTAATTTGATGTTCTCCCTAAAGTAAAATTTGGATGTTGGTCAATGGGTAAACATGAATGAGTATTCAAGTTTGAAATTGATTGATTGATGTTTGGGTTGGATTGGTTTATTGGTAAACTTGAATGACTATGCAAGTTTAGATTTGATTGATTGATGGGTGACGTTGAATGCATATTTAAACTTAGATTTGGATTTATGGGATGATTGATTTGATGTTGATTCAAATATGTGTTTGAATCAAAATTGGTTAGATAAAACCTTAGGTTAAGGCAAAGATTGTTTGGATTTGGATTTGTGATTGGATTGATCAAAGGATTATTCAACATTTATGTGTATTGTAATGGTAAACATTTCTAAGGGAAAGACTTGAATCAATACATGAAAAGGATATGAAACTAGACTCCAGTAAAGCAAAATACCAAAGTGACTAAAAGTTTGATTGCTAACTAATTACTTTTGAGTTTTTGTGAAAGTTTGATTTTAAGATGTCTTGATAGATTTAAGACTCAAAAGAACTTTTTTTTTCACTCAAGGATAATGTAGAACGTGGTAAATCACAAGGAAATAATAAATAAATTCCTACTTTAAAAAATCACACAATTTAACAGAAGGTGAAAATCTAGGATTAAGGTCATAAACAACTTTTGGGCCTTCCAATGTCACTTACTTGTCCATGATCTCAGTTGTAGCCTAATATTTCAAGGCACTAACCATGAAGGATCTTGACATTTATATGGCCCACTGAGTCTAGTTTTAAGGGTGTGTGGAAGGTAATTTATCAATGCTAACCACTAATCGATGCACCAAAGTTGAATGATAAATAGGCTTTCCTAGTTTTAATGTTTTCACAAAATTATCTAAAGGGGAGTCCTCTGATATAATTTTTGATACATTGAGGCCCAATTCTATGGAATAAATTAATTGAAGAAATGCACACTATTGAGTCTTGTCTCAATATACCCAACAAAATTGTAGGGGTCTTAATGTGTTAATAATTGATAAAATCATATTTCAAGACAACTATTGAAAACCTAATTATTGAATCATGAAAGACCCTTGCATAATAGTATGCTTAAAATAGTTGGATCTCAATTTGTATACCCCATAAGTACACAAGGTTTGGTGTATTATGTGGTGGTGAAATCCATAATCAATAGAGACCCTAGAAAAAGGAATAAAAATTTAATTCTTGTTTATGATTTTTAAGTATCATCACCAATGTGACACTAAAAAAATATCATACACAAGCACAACTTGGGTAACACAAAAGATATGAAATTGCTTTTGATTCCTGAGTATCATCACTAACGTGATGCCAAGGGAAGAACATACATAATTTTACAACACAAATAAAATCTTTAAAAACAAAAATGAATTAACTCCAAGAAATCAAGTGTGAACTCATTACTATAAATAGAAAATGAAAAATGAAATAAAAATTTTAATAGCCAAAATATAAAGATTTTAGTTTTGTTTTAGCCCTTTTGCAAATTTTATTTGACTAGCGTCTTGTAAACAATTTGTTATAAAGTCTGTTTTAGCTTAGAGTCAATGAAAACTACAATAAAGTAAGAAAAAACATAAAAATAAGAGAAAAATAAACCTCTGTTACAAATTTATAAATACCCTATCATGTAAAAATGTGAAATTATTACTAGTTAGACACAAAAAGTAGATAGAATGTAGGAAAATACACATAGAATGAACTCATAGTTCTAAAATGATTTCAAAACTATACTTACTAATTTCCTAACTTATAATGATGATTTCACAACCTAAAATGATGATTTATCAAGTCAAAAAGGTGATTTCTCAACTCAAAATGATGATTTTCAACTCAAAAAGATGATTTCTCAACTCAAAATGATGATTTATCAAATCAAAAAGATAATTTATCAACTCAAAATGATAATTTATCAACTCACAATAATTATTTTACAATATAATGGTATAATTTTATTGTAACACAAAACATAAAGGAAAAAGCACAATATGATTTCATAATTGGAAAGTGATTTTATAGTTAATTTAACCGATTTCATAGTCAAATACTCCAAATTCACTATCAGACTTGTTGATTTTATAGTTACCTTGAAATAGAGAGTTAAGAAAAACAAAAAACACAAATAGAAGCAGAAATCAAGTAAAAAGATGTTAGAAAGAAGAAAAATGTCAAAAAGACTATTAAAATAAGGTAAATAATGATTTTACAGTTCTTTTTTGAAATTTCACTATTAAAGTCTCTGAAATTGCAGTTACACAAAAAAATGTACAACCAAATGGAAAGCCCTAGAAAATGGTTTGTAATTACAAATAACACTCGCATGACCAAAATTAAATGTATGTAAAAAATAAAAACAATAAGAATAAATTGATAAATGCTTCTAAATGCACCTATATGTTAGAGGTACTATCACTGAAAGGTGGGGGGGTGAATCAATGAATCAAGATATTTCAAAACTTTAATCTAAATCTTCCAAACCCTTAGTCATACACCATAAACAATCAAGAAGTAAATAACCCACTCACAATAATGTACATGAAAGATAAGAAAGATACAAGAATATCTATGTGGGAAACCTTGTTGAGGGAGAAAACCCACTCTCAAGCATATAAACACATGGACTACTTATCCTATAAGATGATTTCTAGTATGAGACTTTAGTGAAACACCCACTTCACAAGGAACACCAACCCCTAAAGTTGATAAGTACCAACTTACCTAAGATGTTGAGCACCATCACAACATATATGAAATGAAAAATTTCATAACTTTAATTTCTTCTTAATATGATGGAAAAACCCTACAAAATAACCTCCTTCAATCCTCTTCACTCATTCAAACCTTCACACACAAGCAAGGCATCCAAAACCACCTTTTGGATCAATCTACACACCTTCGCTTGTTCTCATGCATCAAAACTATAAATTAAACATTAGAATTATGACCACAAGGTCATACATTAAATATATATATCTCTCACAACTTTCACAAATCTTTTTCTCATCTACACACTTGATCAACATCACAAATAGCCTAAATATGCCTTGTATTTATACCAATCTCTTGGTATAACCCATCTTGGTCAGCCAATATACTTAACATACTTGTTATAAATTTTAAATAGGTCCTCATACATGTTACATGTATAAACAAACATTAATTAGGTCATAAAATACGTCATTATCCCTAAACCACCATTATTTCTTGGTGAGACCTAAAAAAATTAGGCCTTCATACTCATACGTTACAACTTTAACTCCTTGGGCCACTTTAAATTTCTAAAAAATCTTCAAACACATCAAACCTATCTCCAATATAACCTTGATAACTTCCTCATGGGTCCATGTCACTTGGAACACTAACTCAACAATTGAACCTACCAATTAGGTCTCCTTGTTCTTTAGGCCTTCAAACACAAAAAACACAATCTCAAACTGAAGCAACAACTCAAATATTTAACATATAAATATGATTATACCACATGGGTGAAACCTATAGGACCTATGCAATACCTCCATGTTCCCTAGACATTCCAACATAGGCTATAAGCACTCAAATCAACTATCTCAAAATGACCACTTAGACTGGCTGTATACAGTCAAAATAAAGTCAAATTATTTTGACTCTCCACAATTGAATATGGGAAACATAATATCTCAAATACACTATAGTGAAATTTTTATACTTAATTGACATATCAATATTCATTTTTTCCCTCAAATTTGCTTAGAACACCTTTGACATACCTCTACAAGATGGTCACTCAAACTGCCAATGTATTCAATAAATATAGTCAACTTCTAAGCCTTTGTTCATATTGAATATGGATTGGTTAAACCTATAAAATCCTCATAGATGGTTATAATTGAGTTTTAACACTCTCTAATAGTTAGTTCATCTTGAAATATATAAATACCTTCAATAACAACTCAAATATCCTTCTTGGGTCACGTACAAAATATAGTCAAACACAGTCAACTTTGGAGCTCAATATATTTGATTGTACAAATAATAAAACCTTATAACCAATGTCTCTACATGTGACTTGAATTCATATTCAAATTTTCATTTTACACCATCAATAAATTCATCTTAGATCAAAATATATAAGCAAAATACTGAGCACTAGTTTATCCTTTTGCTAATACAAATGCCAACGATCACTGGTTAATGCAAAATCATATTCAGACACGTGTCTTCATCTCATGTCCGCATATAGCTTCCTCAAATGTGCTCTATCAATCTCTTTGAGATCCTCCATACTTTAATTTACATCACTCACCATTTATCTTATATCCTCATTTTTGAGATTAAGCTACTTGGTAACCTTGCATGCCCTCTACATACCTTGCAGTTAGTCTCCAATGAACTTCTACCACTTGGCATACCCACATGCCTACTGAGCATTATATTTACTTATTAAATACAACATTGATTTTCCTTTGCATAGTTAAAAACACTTCATCTATCTTGATCTACTGGATCAAACATGCACTGTTGATCACTATCTGACAAGTTTAACACTTCTCATTAGATCCTTATCTGGTCAAATTAATTACTCACTATAGATCTTCATCACCTGATTAAACACTCATTATAGATCTTCGATATCATAAAATTGGCCAAGTATGGGAACTTAGTGAACTCTATCTAAAAATCCAACTTCTCATCTTAAAAACTTTTAACACACATATCTTCATGACCTGAAAATTGGACCACATAATCTCCTCTCATATGGGAATCCATACATATATCAATCTACTCTTGAAACCTTCACACATGTGAATTCTGATGTCATCAATCTAATCACTCAGTCTTATCTATTAAGATGACTACTTAAACCTAAACCTTTGTATGACTACTATGATGAATTATTATCACTTCCACAATCACTCAAAGCATTCATAACACCCCATAGGGTCTCTACAACATATCCATATCATAAATATCATCCATAAATTGCCTCACTAAGTCAACCACTGAAGAACCATGCAAGAACACTAAAGCACATTGAAGCACACTTTTTCATTGTCATTATATCACACATAACACCTCATAAACATCCTTGGTCACCTTGGAGACATCATTGACAAACCTAAAATAATCTCCTCTTTTGTCATTGATGTCAAACACCAATATAAATCTTATGCTCAGACTCAATCTCTCTATTCAGGCACTTTCTCTGCCTTTGACACAATGATAAAGTGGGCTCAAATTATGATCTTATGGACCTAAAAAATATTCAATGACCAATAATAATAAAGGACCAACTCTAAGAGATGATACAAACTCATCCTAACATTGTGCTTGACTATTCTTATATTGAGTTTCTCAAACATGCTCCATGACTACACTCTTGTTTAATCAAACTTTGTTCTATGAAGATAAAACATATAAGAGCAATAAAAACTACTTGAAATCACCTTGAAAACATTAGGAGGTGCTCCCCATTACATTATGCACACCTTTTCAAGCCTCTCTAACTATTTGAGTTATCTCTCCTATCTTCATGCTCTATTTGAAAAACATCTTCAACAAGTCTTCTTAATGAACTAGGTCTACCAACAACTCTTCAACACTATCCAAACTCAATCAATATCCTTATGAAACCACCAATAGATCTCATATATTTATTAGATAAAATTAAAAAACTGAAGCATACATGAATAACTCACATATGGATCTCAAAATAATTTTCTTTTATCCTCTAAATCCATCATAGTTTAGAACCTTTTTCAAATCACTCTTATGGAACTATCTCATCTTTAGAATACTGTGAACTCCATGATAGACACAACTTGTCATATATAGAACTCTAAAACCTTCTTCATGATACCAAAAATATGAAAACACATTCTCTTCATACTCTATACCAACCTTACCTTTAGTCTTCATCATTTTGACCAACTAGATCATCCTTCAGATCACTAAACTCATTCATGTCCTTTTAAAGTAAGCCAACATATCTTTTCTTGACCTTTCTTATCCTACAACATCAATTAAAAACTCAACTAAAATCTTTCATGATTCTTATTACTAACAAGTGTCTCCTTGAAGCCTAGAGAGAGGCACTCCTAAACCACAATGTCCTAGAATAATGTGAAACCAGGAGTTTCCCATAATTCCTCATATTATTTTTCCTTCTTGGATAACTTGAACTGATGATTCTTCTTCTTCTTTTACTTGACTGAATCAACTTGTTTATCTTCTTTATCACTTTCCTTTTCTTTTAGGATGGTATTGACAATACACAGAGAAAATAAAGATTCTTGGCATACCTTTTCACTTGAAGTATCAGTCTTACATTTCAAAGCATTAACACTTGACATTTTTAACTAATATTATTTATAAGAAACTTGCTCAACAACATCAATTTGTTTACTTAAGTTTATAGATACCTTAAGACAAGTTTCAACTACCTTAGTCTCTTTAGTGAGATTTTTCTCTTTATTCTTAACATGAGTAGATAATTAGTACCCTTGACATTCTTCAGCCTATGTAGCATCTTCTACCATGGCAAATAGTCCACTTGAATTTGTAGACTGATCATGGCACATACTTTCCAATTTTGGTTTCCATATTTTAACTTGCCTTCTACCTTGCACTCTAGGGACTTGAAATGACTTATTCTAACATGATGTCCTTTGTTTGCATAACTTAGCAATGTGATCAAATGTTCAAAAATTGTAGAAAACCCCTCTTCTTGATGGAAACTCAACTTTTCTTACCTTTTTAGGATAAAATATTTCAATGTGTCTTGTGTCATGATAACTATAGCACTCGCTTTGACTCAAAACACTTGATTGATGATTCCATTCATAGTTCCAAGAAAATTCATTCTTGGAATGTCTTCTACACTCTATAGCCTTATGAATGAATTGATTATCAGTGTAGCAGTAACCATTAAAGTTTTCATACCTCATTACATTTGGTTTTCTAAATTGATTTGTCTTCCTTCTGTTAGCAACTTCATTTCTTGACTGATTATTAATCTTCAAAGTCTAATTGTTCTTGTTCAAAAAAATCTTCAAGTCATCATGAATAGTATTATTATTTTTTTCTATGTATCCAAGATCAATTCTATCACTTGCATATTTTTGACTACTCAGAATGTTATCTAGATTAATTGATCCCTTTTCAAACTTCACAAATGACTTCATATGACTTGAAGTCTTTTTCATCTCATCTCTTAAAGAACCAATATTAGTTACATATCTTGAACATTCAAAATTTTTAGCCTTTAATTTTTCATTCATGGTCTCTAATTGATCATTAAGAAGCATGGCTAAATTTTTATACTCTTTGAAGTCTTCATCTATTCTTACCTCAAACACATTGAATTTCACCTCATGGTCCTTTATTTGAGACTTCAAAATCTTGTTTTTATTATTCTCAATATTTAGTTCTTCAAGGGCATTCATTAACTTAGTTTCATAGTTTACCTTGTCTTCTTCATCATATGTATCACCTAAACCACCCCAAACCATGTAGATTCTTCTTGATATGAGAAATTACCTTCTTGAACCATGAAGAGAGATTAATCTTTAATAGGACCATCATCTTCATGATCATTATTAGAATCACTTCCATCATTCTCATTAGTTGAGTATAATATCTCTTGGTGTAGAGACTCTTATTGTCCTTGTAAACCATCTTTTGATCATTATACCTTTTGAAACTATTCTTGTTTTTATCAAAGCAAAATTTCTTCTTGTCATTATCATGATCTTCTTCATGTTCTTCATTATCATTTCCCTTATTTTTATGAGGAAACTTATTGGAAAAGTGACCCATCTCTCCACAATTGAAACATTTGAAGGGAAGTTTACCCTTAAACTTTGCTAAAACTATTTTTAGCTTTCTTGTTAATAGAGCTATTAGTTCATCATCATCAATATCAAAAATCTCATCATCCTTGATATTCTTACCTTGGAACTTATTATTTAACTTCTTTTATGCATTGAAATATATTTCTTTATTTGGTGGTTAGTCCTAATTAACTCTCATCTCATAGACAAAAAGAATGTCATGCAATTCATCCATCTTCATTTTGGTGAGATCATGACTTTTTTCTATAGTAAAAACTTTTGAATCAAATTTGAAAGTGAGAGACCTTAATACCTTTTTAACTATAGTGCTTTCTTCAATAACCTCTCCCATTCCTTTGATCATGTTCACTACCTCATCAACTCTTAGAAGATAGGAAGCCTCAATATCCTCTTCCTACATTTTGAGACTTTAAAATTGCCTTCAGTAGGTTTGTAGTTTGGCCAACTTGACTTTTTAATCTCATTCATAGATGAGCTACAATTTGTCCCAAATCTTCTTGGTAGAATTTCAATCGATTAACTTGGTGAATTCATCTTCTAAGAGATCATAAATGATAGAATTCATAGCTGTGGAATTATTTTCACTTAGCTTCTTGTTTGTAACACTAGTTGGAAGAGTAGGTGGCATGGAATAACCATCTAAAATAGATTTCCAAGTGTCAAACCCTAAGGACATGATGTAGGTCTTCATTATTGCACTCTAGAAATCATAATTAGATCCATTTAATAATAGAGCTTTCTTAATTTAGAAACCTTAAGAACTTATCATTGTACCTAAGATTACCTTCAAGTGGTTAAACCTATATAGAAGGTCCCACTTTGATACCAATCATTAGAGGTGCAATAACTAAGAGGGGGGCATATTAGTAAATCAAGATATTTCAAAACTTCAATCTAAATCCTTAAAACCCTTCGTCATACACCATAAGCAATTAAGAAGCAAATAACCCACTCATAATAATGAACATGAAAGATAAGTAAGATAACACAAGATTTATGTGGGAAATCCTCTTGGAGGAGAAAACCCACTCTCAAGCCTAAAAACACATGGACTACTTGTCTTATAATATTATTTCTAATATGAGACTTTAGTGAAGCACCTAATTTATAAGGAACACCAACCCCTAAAGATGACAAATACCAACTTGCCTAAGATGTTGAATACCAACACAAAATCTATGAAATGAACAACTCTATAAATTTTATTGATTCTTAATATGATGGAAAAAACCTACAAAATAAGCTCCTTAAATCCTCTTCACTCATTTAAACCTTCACACATAAGCAAGACATCCAAAAACACCTTTTGGATTAATCTACACATCTTCACTTGTTCTGATGCATCAAACCTATAAATTCAACATTATAATTATGACCACAAGGTCATACACACAATCCACACTTTAATATTCCTCTTAAGACATCCACATGTCTCTCACAACCTTCAAAAATATTTTTCTCATCTACACACTTTCTCAACATCACAAAAAACCCAAATATGTCTTGTATTTATACCACTCTCTTGGTATAACCCATCTTGGTCGGTGAAGATTCTTAACATAATTGTTATAATTTTGACATGGGTCCTCATACATGTTACATGTAAGGACCACACACTCCTTAGGTCAGCCAATACCTCATTACCCCCAAACCACCATTAGGTCTTGGTGAGACCTAAAATAATTAGGCCTTCATATTCATACATTGCAACTTCAAATCCTTGGGACACTTTCAGATTCTACCAAAGATTCAAACACATCAAAAATATATCCAATAGTCCCTTTATAACTCCAATTCAACACTTGAACCTACCAATTAGGCCTCCTCACTCTTTAGGGCTTCAAATATAGAAAAAATAGTCTCAAACTTCTAAAGTAACAATTCAAACATTTCACATATCCATATGATTAGATCACATGGGCAAAACCTTCAAGACCTATGTAACACCTCCATATTCCTTAGGCATTCCAACACAATCTCTAAGCACTCAAATCAACTCTATCAAAATGACCACTTAGACTGGTCATATATAGTCAAAATACAATCA
This sequence comes from Torreya grandis, assembly GCA_037957365.1. Lineage (NCBI taxonomy): Eukaryota > Viridiplantae > Streptophyta > Pinopsida > Cupressales > Taxaceae > Torreya > Torreya grandis. Next base: position 444,187 of record JARHVA010002830.1, read on the forward strand.
AGCTATTTTGACTCTCTATAATTTAATATGGGAAACATAAGATATAAAATACATTATAATGAACCTATAATACTTCCTTGACATCTTCATATTCATTTATTTCCTCAAATATTTTTAGAACACCTTTAGCTTACCTCTGCAAGATGGTCACTAAAATTGCTAGTGTATTCAATAAACATAGTCAACTTATAAGCCTTTTTTCATATTATATATGGATTGGTAAAACCTATAAAATCCTCAAAAATGGTTCTCATTAAGTATAAAACACTATAAAATAGTTATTTCATCTTTAATTATAAAAATACCATCAAGAACAACTCAAATATCCTTCCAAAGTCACTTGTAGAACATGGTGAAACACATAGTCAAATTTGGAGATCAATATCTTTGACTATAAAAATATTCAAACCTTGTAAATAATTAATCTTTATGCACCTTTAAGTCCTCTTAAATTTTTCATTTTAAACAATCAATAAATTTGTCCCAGATCAAAAGATACAATCAAAATACTGAGCACTAGTTTATCCTTTTGCTAATACAAATGCTAATGGTCACAGGTTAATGTAAAATCATCTAAAAACATGTGTATTTATCTCGTGTCCTCACATATATTTATAAAATTATCTCCATCAATCTCCTTGAAATACTCCTAACTTTATGTTGCATCACTCACCATTGATCTTAGATCCTCACTTCTAATATCAAGCCACTTGGTAGCCCCGTGTGCCCTCTATGTACCCTATAGTTAGTCTCTAATAAACTTCCACTACTTGGAATCCTTGTATGATTGCTGAGAATTCTATTGACTTATTGA